>JASCQY010000104.1:3539910-3560355 GCA_030264315.1 Sardinella tawilis | reverse complement strand
GAAGAATTTCTATTCCGATTAGGCACTTTTTCCGTTTCTATTCCGATTAGAAGTGCCCATGTAAACCCGGCTATTGTGTTGAAACTGGGCTACTTTCAATTGGCTAATTGTAGGGTGTTCCTGACACTGAGCCTTATGAGACCATTGCAAGATGTCTGATATGTGTGCTTGACTCTTGTCTCTGACTCTCAGGTATGAGATCCTGACTCCCAATGCGATTCCCAAAGGCTTCATGGATGGCAAACAAGCCTGCGTCCTCATGGTGAGCACCGCTGTTGATTCTGCTACTGGTTTTCCTTGTCAGCTTCTTGATGGTATATTTACTTACGCTCGCTTCACGGCTCGTTTGCATAAACCGTCTCCTGTCGTCTCTCCCCTTGTCCGTCAGATCAAAGCCCTGGAGCTGGATTCCAACCTCTTTCGGATCGGCCAGAGCAAAGTGTTCTTCCGGGCCGGAGTGCTGGCCCACCTGGAGGAGGAGAGGGACCTGAAGATCACTGATGTCATCATCAGCTTCCAGGCCTGGTGCCGGGGCTACGTCGCTCGCAAGTACGCCGGAACTCTTGCTTGTGCTTGTGTGTGGAGGAGATGAACGATGGCAGACTGTTTCAGTTTGCAGCCGTTTCTGCTGAAAGTTGTTTTTGATGAGTGAAGCCCGACCTGACCTGAACTCCCATTTCCTCCAGAGCTTTTGCCAAGAGGCAGCAGCAGCTGACAGCCATGAGGGTGATCCAGAGGAACTGTGCCGCCTACCTCAAACTCAAGAACTGGCAGTGGTGGAGGCTCTTCACCAAGGTGAGCAGATCACCTCTCACTGTGTCTCGGCAGCTCTTTGCCTACCTGTTTTCTCTCTCGTGCGGAAGTGTCGGCGTGTGACTCTAACCTCTCTTGTGCCCCCTCTGCAGGTGAAGCCCCTGCTGCAGGTGACCCGGCAGGAGGAGGAGATGCTGGCCAAGGAGGAGGAGCTGGTCAAGGTGAAGGAGATGCAGCTCCAGGCAGAGCAGCAGCTCAAGGACTTTGAGAGCAAGCAGGATCAGGTACCCTATCCCACACCACATCCCTAAACCCCACCATAGACCCTACTGTACTACACCACCTGACACTGAAGCAGGATCAGGTACCCTATCCCACATCACACCCACCAACCCCACTATAGACCCTACCGTACTACACCACCTGACACTGATTCAAGATCAGGTACAGCCCACACCACATCCCTAAACCCCACCATAGACCCTGCTACACCCAACCCAACTCTCCCCGACACTGAAGAGAACAACCAAATGGCACAGTCTCTCAAGACCATGAAGTATGGCGTGGTGGACCCACCGAACCTCATTTAAAATTCAGACAGTGTTTCTTACATTGATGTTCTTTTGAAGTTTGCCTTGGGAGTCTGCTTAATGGGTTATGGGAGGCTGACCCATTATGTTTCATTGGTGCTGCTCAAGGTTCTTTGTTTGAAGTTCAACACGTCCCAATCTCTCATCTCGGCTTGGTCTTTCCGCGCAGCTGATGACGGAGAAGATAGCCCTGCAGGAGCAGCTGCAGGCGGAGATGGAGCTGGTGGCCGAGGCTGAAGAGCTGAGTGGGCGGCTGAAGGCAAGGCAGCAGGAGCTGGAGGACATCCTCCACGACCTGGAGTCCCGCGTGGAGGAGGAGGAGGAGCGCGTCACCCAGCTGCAGACGGACAAGAAGAAGATGCAGCAGAACATCTCGGTCAGTGGGCAGGGTGGCAGTTGGATGGAATATATGACTGTGTGAATGACTTTGATTAATTGGACCACTAGGGAAAACCTCAGATCTTTTGAATTTGCTTCATTAATTTAGGATTGTTCTAATGTTTAGTTACATTATGCTTGCTTACTCTATTTTAAAGTCAGTTATTTGTCAAAGCTCAGTTTTACATTCTATCATGCTTAATCATGCATCTTCATCAGAGTGCCATCTGACTTGCAATTCCTAGAGGATGGTTCTCATTTATAACACGAAATGTTATAAAAAGTACCCAATTGTATTTGGTGGTAATGCCTAATGCCATGCTAGAGGAGATGTGCAAATGTCTGTCTGTCGATCTGACCTGTGTGTCCTGGCCCTGCAGGAGCTGGAGCAGCAGCTGGACGAGGAGGAGGCGGCCAGGCAGAAGCTGCAGCTGGAGAAGGTCACGACGGATGCCAAGCTGAAGAAGATCGAAGAGGACATCATGATGCTCGACGACCAAAACAACAAGCTCAACAAGGTCGGTCAAACGAGTTTGTGTGGTCTGAGGGCTGTCATAGAATCCTTTTTGATGGACTGGCCACCTTGTAGCTGTTGAGCGAAGCTGCAGAGTCCTGTATACAGTAAATCTGGGTCGAGTCGAGCTGTAATAAGATGGCATGTGCTTGTCGTTGACGTGTGCAGGAGAAGAAGCAGATGGAGGAGAGGATCTCAGAGTTCACCACCATCCTGGCTGAAGAGGAGGAGAAGTCCAAGAGTCTGCAGAAGCTCAAGAACAAGCATGAGGCCATGCTCACCGACCTGGAAGGTGAGCACACCTGGAGGAGATGTTCAAAGATGTTCAAAGATGTCCCACTGTGTACAACTTTCCCATCAATCTCTGAGACTAACTTAACCTAGAGGTCATGGTCTCAAGTACCCAATCCTAAACTGTTGTGTGTTCTCGGTTCTCTGTTTTGGGCAGACCGCCTGCGCAAGGAGGAGAAGCAGCGTCAGGAGCTGGAGAAGAACCGGCGCAAGCTGGAGGGGGACTCCAACGAGCTGAACGACCAGCTGGCCGAGCTGCAAGCCCAGATCGCCGAGCTCCGCGCCCAGCTGGCCAAGAAGGAAGAGGAGCTCCTGGCCGCTTTAGCCAGGTGGGTCCTTGGTCCCAGTTTAGCGCCGTGTCCCTGCTGCTAGCTGCTAGCACTAGTGCTTGTTTTTAAGAGCTCATTCTACTAGTTACTAGCTATTAGCTGCTAGCATTAGTGCTTGTTTTTACGGGCTAGTTTTTGTCTATGATGTATAGCAATTATTGCTTTAAATGTGTCACCCGATTGGTTTGATTTGAGCCACTGGTTTGTATAAGCGGTACAAAATAGTTTTTTCGCCCCACACTGTTTGTGTGTCAGGATTGAGGAGGAGGCCGCTCTGAAGAACACGGCCCAGAAGAAGATCCGGGAGCTGGAGGCTCAGCTGTCCGAGCTGCAGGAGGACCTGGAGCTGGAGAGGGCCGCCCGCACCAAGGCCGAGAAACACCGCCGCGACCTGGGAGAAGAGCTGGAGGCCCTCAAGTCAGAGCTGGAGGACACACTGGACAGCACCGCCGCCCAGCAGGAGCTCAGGTAAGCACCTTTAATATGGGTCCATTACTCTGTGAACCCATGGGGGGGGCTTAGTTAGAAACACTGTCTGAGTCTCGGTGTCCACTCCCACAAGCCTTAGTCCTAGAGAGAGATACAGCAACTGGCATGAATCTGCTCTTTGATCAGCTGATCAGCTCATACCAGTTTGGTCTCTAAGGGTTCAGGCCAGGCCTTGGGGTTGATGAGGACCAATGGGATTTGGCTAATATCTCATCAATGGGTCCACTGTATCGAATACTTATACAAACACGCAGACTTGGCTAACAGCTAATGACGAGCATAGATGTCTATAGTCTACCAGTGTGCACTTTTTCCCCATCATTTTAGATGACCAACTGTCATTCCTCTTCTCCCCATGTTAGAGCCAAGCGAGAGTCGGAGGTCACGGAGCTGAAGAAGACTCTGGATGAGGAGGCCAAGACCCATGAGCAGATGCTGGCCGACATGCGCCACAAACACAACCAGGCCTTCGACGAGCTCAACGAGCAGCTGGAACAGGCCAAGAGGGTGAGCAGTGAGCGCCGATCTCACAGATTTGCACTGATGTACACTGTGGCTGCCATTTGCCAGCCAGTTGCTGCCGTGCTGATTGATACATCTACAGTACTCCATTGACATGATCACACGCATATATATAAGTAGGCAATTTCGTTCCTCTCTCAACAAAACTCAGTCATTAAATAAGGCACTGAAGAAATCACAAGCAACTTATACTGGACAGCATTCAACCGATATGACTCCCCTGTGTGTGTGTGTGTGTGTGTGTGTGTGTGTTGGCCCCAACAGAACAAGGCGTCTGTGGAGAAAACGAAGCAGGCGCTAGAGAGCGAACGCAACGAGCTGCAGATCGAGCTCAAGTCTCTGTCGGACAGCAAGAACGACTCGGAGCAGCGCAGGAAGAAGGCGGAGTCGTCGCTGCAGGAGCTGAACATCAAGCACACGGAGAGCGAGAGGCAGAGGCAGGACCTGGCCAGCAAGGTGGCCAAGATGCAGGTGAGCCGTGAGCCTACATTTGTCTTGGTCACACAGATTCCTTCAATGCCGCAGACGAACCGGGCAGTTTCACACAATTTCTCTGACGTTTATGATATTTTGCTGAAAATTTGGTCAAATAATAGCCTGGGCTTGCCCATACTTCCTGTGACACTGCACAAAATTTCGTGTTCAAGTCAGTATGGCCAAGCTGTCCTGTCCCAGAATTTCAGGCACTAATGAGAAGAGAGCTTTTACTCCAAGGTGAAGGAGGAGGGCTAAACAAGTTTAACATTGATTCTGCCTTTGAGAAGGCGGCTAGTATGTGAGATTGGCCAGACTAAGCTCATATGAGCTTGGATGGTCGCGAAAGTCACGCTAGTCAAATAATGCTTTGTTTGGATAAAATCGTAGGCTAAGTATAAATGTATAACGTAAACGCAGTATTATAATAGAAGCAGTATAGATATATCAGTGGATATAATACATGTGATTTAGATGGACAGATTAGTTTATTATTGTGGTCTTAGGCGGGCACATCATGGCCAATGATGGTCAAGAATGCATACACACTACAGTATAAATGAATACCGTCTCTGTACAAATTAAGAACAATATCAAAGTTCAACTACATTGGTTGCTCAGCTATACCCATCTTTCCTAAAGCATAGTCAAGGTATGCTAAAATAACACACACATACAGTGACAAAACTAAACATATTTGAATGATTATAAGAGATTTGAGGATTGCTGTATTTGCCTGTAGAGCTTGCTCAAAGAATTGTGCAAATGAATGAAATGATGCTAGGCTAGGCTAGGTACAGGTTCTGTCATCTCCACAACGCTGGTAATACCCAACCGTTTGGGTTATTGTGATATTACTCTTGGAGGCAAACCCCAGTGAGGTGCCTATGGATGATCTAACTCATGTTTCTGTGGCCTCTCTCGAATCCTCCCAGACGGAGTTGGAGCACGTCAACAGCACGCTGACCGAGGTGGAGAGCAAGTCCATCAAGGCCACCAAGGACTGCTCTGCAGTGGAGTCCCAGCTCCAGGATGTGCAGGTACAGTCTCACACACACACACACACACACACACATACACATACACACACTTTTTTTCAATTAATTGTCTTCACTTTTGAATATACCATCTGCAGTGATTTTGGTCATCTACCTTGTGCTGTGCTTTGGAATAATTGTCTTTTAGAACATGTGGCGTTCTTGTTGTTCTACAATGTCTGTTTATGTCCCCTCTTCTTCCTCCTCCTCTTCTTCCTCCTCCTCCTCCTCCTGTGGTGCTGCAGGAGCTGCTGGAAGAGGAGACCCGTCAGAAGCTGGCCCTGTCCACCAAGCTGCGGCAGCTGGAGGACGAGCAGAACAACCTGCGGGAGATGCTGGAGGAGGAGGAGGAGTCCAAGAAGAATGTGGAGAAGCAGCTGTACAGCGCTCAGTCCCAGGTGAGTTGGGGCCAGAGGGGGCCAGAGCCGCTCTTCTCACACTCTGACCCGCCATACTCTCTCTCTTTCTCTGTCTGTCTGTCTCACTGGGGTTCCTTTCCCAACCTGCGCCCTCTCCGTGTGTGTTCTCCTCCCTCTAGCTGGGCGAGATGAAGAAGAAGGTGGAGCAGGAGGCGCAGTCCCTGGAGGGGGTGGAGGAGAGCAAGAAGCGTCTGCAGCGCGAGATGGAGGGCATCATGCAGCAGCTGGACGAGAAGAACTCGGCCTACGACAAGCTGGAGAAGACCAGGACCCGCCTGCAGCAGGAGCTGGACGACATGATGGTGGACCAGGACCACCTGCGCCAGATCGTCTCCAACCTGGAGAAGAAGCAGAGGAAGTTTGACCAGGTTGGTTTTTGCGGTTTGGTCTCCCCCCCCCCCCCCCCAGAATGCAAGGTCATGTGTACACCTCAATCGGAAAAGTGCTCCTTCCCGAAGCGTTTTTTCGCTTGTGCACAAGTACAGTTGGCATGATGTGCAGCCAATAAGGTAACTAGTAGGCTACGTCGGTGCACTAACCGGAACATAACGACTGCCATGTGAATGGGAATATTACCGTAGCACACTACTTATGTTCGGAATGTTCAGGATCTTGTTTGTGTAATATTGACCTTATTCTGAATTCGCTGCACAGGTAAGCGTAGTCATGGACCCCTTGGTTTCAGAGGCGAATCAGCAGAATGTTGGTGTCTCACCGAAGCTCAAGCCATTTGCACTGACCGTAGAGCCTGCCTCTCTCTGTGTCATAGATGCTGGCCGAGGAGAAGACCATCTCCACCCAGTACGCTGAGGAGCGGGACCGGGCGGAGGCCGAGGCGCGGGAGAAGGAGACGCGCGTTCTGACTCTCACCCGAGACCTGGAGACCATGAGCGACCAGAAGGACGACCTCGAGCGCACCAACAAGTCGCTCAAAGCCGAAATGGAGACCCTGGTGTCCTCAAAGGATGACGTTGGCAAGAGTGTAAGGCCAAGTCTGTTAGTTTGAATCGTTGAAATGTATTTGTGTGTCAGTATTCAACTTGATCCATTCCATCCAGTAATAAAAGCAGTCAGTAGTGTGGCAGGGTATTTGAAGAGGGGAAAGAGGGTCTTCAAGCTCCCAGACCAAACGGTTCCTTTCACCAAAGCTCAGTCCCCCTCATTGTGTGTGTGTGTGTGTGTGTGTGTGTGTGTGTGTGTGTTGCGTGTTGCAGGTCCATGAGCTGGAGCGGGCCAAGAGGGCCATGGAGCAGCAGCTGGAGGAGATGAAGACGCAGGTGGAGGAGCTGGAGGACGAGCTGCAGCTGACGGAGGACGCCAAGCTGCGTCTGGAGGTCAACATGCAGGCCCTCAAGGCCCAGTTTGACCGGGACCAGCTGGCCAGAGACGAGACGGGCGAGGAGAAGAGGCGGCAGCTGATGAAACAGGTACACACTCTGCTTCGGGCCCAAGACAAACACGGCTACTGGATGCGCCCATCCGTTTGCAAGAAGCCACACTGGAAGCAACACAACTGTGTTTTGGATCTCCGGGGGGTCACTTTAACTGACGGTGAAAGTCAGGGCATGCCACACTTATTTTCATTACCATGAAGCTCCATGTGGTGGTGTTTCAGTGTGATGGGAAATATCAATCAAAATTATTTGGGGGGGGTGGGGGGGACAAAATGGTTGGAAAAAAACTCAAAACCTACATAAGTGCTTTACTTAAGTGAACGATCCCTCGTTGTATTGCAACGTACTGTAGCTAGTTTTTAGCATGTAAAAATTTTCTATAGATGAAATATAAACTCAAACCTTATCTGGAATATTACGTGAACCATTACGGTACTTCGAAAATGATGTGCACGTAAACTCGTGGGTCCCTGTGCGTCTCCCTGTGCGTGCAGGTGAAGGAGATGGAGCTGGAGCTGGATGACGAGCGCAAGCAGCGCTCCCTGGCCATGGCCTCCAAGAAGAAGATGGAGCTCGACCTGTCCGACCTGGAGGCCCAGATCGACCTGGCCAACAAGGCTCGGGACGAGGCCCAGAAGCAGCTCAGGAAGATGCAGGTAGGGGGGCGTTACAGTGCTGCTATACGCTCAACGTCAGGCTCGGATGTGTGCTCGACAAGAAGCTTGGTGCAAACGGACTGTATAGCCTAACCAATGTTTGCCTTTTGGCCCCCCCAGGCCCAGCTGAAGGACCAGCTGCGGGAGCTTGAGGAGATGCGGATGTCCAGGGACGAGGCCGTCAACGAGGCCAAAGAGAACGAGCGCAAGGTCAAGAGCATGGAGGCGGAGAATATCCAGTTCCAAGAGGTGTGCCAACGACACTCATCAATCCTATTCATCCCTCATGTCTTTAGATTGGGAATGTCCAGCTGAACGCCTCCAGTTAAAGCAGCTCAGGAGTAAATGAAATGACCTAGACTAGCGTGTGCAAATGAGTTGGGCGTTGTGTTGAGTTGTGCTCTAAGATGGGAATGTGTTCTCCCCCCCCCTTAGGATCTCTCCTCCGCTGAGCGGGCCAAGAAGCAGATTCAGAACGAGCGCGATGAGCTGCAGGAAGAGATGACCAGCCAGAACAGCAAGAAGTAAGATGACCTTTATGGAAAAGAAGAGTGTGTGTGTGTGTGTGTGTGTGTGTGTGTGTGTGTGTGTGTGTGTGTGTGTGTGTGTGTGTACTACTTTAGATTTCTGATGTCTGTCCCTCCACTCGTGTTTGCAGCTCCCAGCTGAATGATGAGAAGAGGAGGCTGGAGGCTCGCATCGCCCAGCTGGAGGAGGAGCTGGAGGAGGAGCACTTTAACACTGAACTGGTCAACGACCGACTGAGGAAGGCCACTCTGCAGGTAGATGGAGCAACATTTAATTTAATTACATCATTTTTTTAAAGGGATACGCCACCTTATTTCGGGAAATTGCTCATCTGTAGTCAACCTCTAGTTGAACATGAAAACACAGCATTTTTTCTCTATGTGTCTGCAATGCCTTGTTGCCAAAGTGCAAAACTGATGTGTAATTCTGTCCGATGAACACTTTTAGTTTGATGCTAAAGGTACTATGTACTTCCAGTGATTGTGCTAAGCTATGCTAATAATGTCAATCTAAGTACTGAACACACTGAGAAGAAAATTATATGCGTTTTCTTGAATAATACTAGGGCATAATACAAATACATAAATATCAAAAAAAGGTGGCGTGTTCCACAATAATCATGATTGACATACATTTTCTTATCACAATTACTCAGACATTTAAAGTTTTCCCCTTTATATTTTTGAGAAGAAAGCACGTCACGCATGTCCCTGGTTGAAGAGTGTAGTTGCCACAGGTAATGATTTGCGTATTAGACAGTTAGGCAGTACTTTGTAGAAGCTGCAAAGTGTCTGTGCGAGGGCGTTTGTGCGCTGGTGGGAAGTGACGTATGTATCGTGATTCATTTGCATTAAAAAAAAACATTAAAATTTTTACATTCACCACATGCGTAAAGGTGTCAAATTGACAGCACCAGGCTGCAAATGATTAGAGTATTCCCGTCTCGTGTCCCGTGTGACTGTGCTCACCACCTGCGGCTGGCGTTGTCCCCAGACGGACCAGCTGACCACGGAGCTGTCGAGCGAGCGCAGCAACAGCCAGATGCTGGAGGGCTCCCGCTCCCAACTGGACCGGCAGAACAAGGAGCTGAAGCTCAAGCTGCAGGAGATGGAGGACACCGTCCGCTCCAAGTACAAGGCCTCCATCGCCGCCCTGGAGGCCAAGATTGCCGCGCTCGAGGAGCAGCTGGACATGGAAAGCAAGTAAGAGCATTGGAAGTGACGTGTGTGTGTGTTTGTGTGTTTGTGTGTGCGGCGCGCATTCATGTGAATGCTGCACATTTAACATGGAAGATTTTGAGGTTTTGAGGAAGAGCTTCCAAGGTGATCCCACTGATGGGGATGAAGTCATGGAGAGAAGCTGATGGAGAACTTTCTTGTAGTAATCGAGTGCAAAATTTTCGAGGAACAGAGATACAGGTGTTGATGTCGGTGTATGCTAATGGTCGTCTCCCCCCCCCCCCCCCAGAGAGAGACAGCAGGCCTCCAAACAGGTGCGGCGCTCCGAGAAGAGGCTGAAGGAGGCCTTGCTGCAGATCGACGACGAGAGACGCCACACAGAGCAATACAAAGATCAGGTCGGTCAGCACTCTGGCCACTCTCATGACGCCTTTATCTTCGACCATCATCCTCTGCATGCTTTTGCATGGCGTTAATGAAGTCTATCTTTCTATCTCTCTCTTTTTTCATTTATGCATCTTTCTTTCATCTTTCTTTCTTTCATCTATCTTTCTTTAATTTATTTATCTCTATCTATCTATCTATCTTAGGCCGACAAGCTGAACGTTCGCATGCGTCAGCTCAAGAGGCAGCTGGAGGAGGCTGAGGAGGAGTCGACACGGGCCAACGCCTACCGCAGGAAGCTGCAGAGGGAACTGGACGACGCCACGGAGTCTGCCGATGCCATGAATCGGGAGGTCAGCTCGCTAAAGAGCAAACTCCGGTAAGCGCACCCCAGCTCTGGTACTCTAGACCAAGAGAGTCGATGTCTATGTCCAGTACAGTAAGTCATCAAGTGGAGAAGTCCCATGTACTGTAGTTGATGCTTCATCTGCATCAACCTTTTATATTGAATCACAATAGTCCTCACATTTTAAAGGTCAGGAACGACCATTTGAAGCAATAAGCTAAATTCTGTTATGTACTGCACATGACCTTGTGTTGATTCAAGTTTCCTCCTGATAATCGATATCTATCCACAGAGGTGTTACAGTAAGCTCTGGGTTGAGTGATCATGTTAAAATCACATCATGGCATATGTGTCCAATTCAAGTCCACTGGTTTCGCTTGCAGGCGTGGGGACTACTCTCTCAACGTGAGGAGGCTCGTTGGGCGCACAACGGACAGCGATGAGGAGATGGAAGCCAAGAGTGAGACCCCTGAACCCGCGGCAGAGTGAGCACCCATTCAGAGAGGCAGAGAGAGAAAGAGCGCCCCCACCAGACAGATGACTGGAATTGCTGATACTTTTTTTTTTTTGCCTTAATCGTGTTGCCTGTTTTCTCATATAACCCTTTCTCTGAAGGTGCAACTAACTTGCGGCATAAGCCAGTATTGGTGAGCTACAACACGCCATGTTTGTCAATGGAGCATACATGTATAAGCACTCAAGATTTTGATGAAATTTATATTTGAAATTTATAAATGCAATTTATTCACTTTTAAATGCCATTTTTTTTATCCTAAGTATTTGTTTTTCTCTGGGATACCTTTTAAAAATACCTACATTCCTGTGCACATATAGTTCTCTTGGGGTGTTAACCACTTGCACACCGTACCACTTGTCTTTCTACCTCTTGTTCTTGGAGGAGGCTCATTGCTACTGAAGCTTGCTGTGCACCTTTTTAAATGACTTTCTAAATTCCAAAATGTTTACAAAGTCTCATCAAAATCATCAGTTCACACTGATACGGGTCACAATGTTAATGCTGTTAAATGTCAGAACTGCTGTTGCCTTAAGTTGCCTCTCATTTTTGAACAGGCTTTTCTCCTCCTTATGTCAAACGAAATTTGGGTTATGGATGTCACTAGGGCTAAAGAACAAATTTATGCTTGCAATTAGTACATTTTAGACATTTAAGAGTTCATATACGTGAATTGCTTTCTCTGACCAATGCATTTTACCTATTTTGGTCCATTTAATGTATATTTGCATTTCAATAAAGTTTATACACCTTTGAGTTTTGATCAGTACTTTTAGCATCACAGGCTGTCTCTCCTTTATGGCTGCTACTGTTTTCCCCTGGATCCATGGACTTGAATGATGAAGTTAGCAGATTATGAGTAGATAATGAATTACGGTAATACTAGTACTATTACTGGAGGGGGAGAGCTACTCAGTTTTAAAATGTTTTCCATGCTTCAATCCAATTTGGTGGTGCACTGCAAACAGCCAGCTCCTTTACCACATATACTGTATATATATAACATGCACACAAACTACCTAATATCTTTAAGATCAATAAAAACAAACAAGAAAACACATTCTGCTCATAAAATTTATTTGGGATAAGACAGGAGAAGTGATGGTCTCCCTTCAGAAACAGAGCATGTAATCCAGCCTCTGCCAGGACTGAAGCTGAGCTCTGCTATTGGCATTACAGGCAGGGGAGCTGATGGTTGCAGTTCAGTTGTCGTGGCCATGGGCCATCATGGTGCAAATGTACAGCATGCCTGCTGCTGGAAGGAGGAGGCAGGGGCCTTGGCCTGAGAGCTGCAGGCCAGGAAGGACGGATGAACATACTGAGAACACCAGTATGTAGAGACCGGGAACAGCCAAACAAGACCCAGCTGCTGCTGCTGCTGCTGCTGCTGCTGCTGCTACCACTTCCAGAACCTTCCTGAGAGGACAACACTGAGGGAACAGGAAACCAGTGGCAATTGCTGACATCTTCGACCTCTACAATCCACAATAAAGCACGTGTTCACCACTGCCGCTGTTCTAGAACACCACTCTACTCATCGGGATTGGGACCAACCAACATTGGTAGGCCCGCAGTACTGTATATGAACTGAGTGTCGGTGAGTGAGGGGATGGGTGTACTGTACTTCAGTCAGGTTGAAGGGATTGCATTGGAAGGGTGGCGTTCTGCTGCTGCCCCTAAGCAGTTAGAGAGGCGACATGTCAGTTCCACAAATACCAGGAGACGTCTGTGCCTTGGAGGACTGCTGTGAACCAGTGGTGGCAGTAAGAGACAGAACGCTAAATACAGAGACAAACACATCACAGCAGCAAGCTTGTCACCAAGTGATGTTCTCACTGGTGCGACATAGATTGGTGTCTTATTCAGTTTTATGTACAGTGTGTGCTGCTTACAGTACTATGCTACACCTCGAAAGGGGCAGAAGTGTTGAGTTACCTCGCTCTGTTCTAAGCACACATTTTTAATCAATTGGGTGGTTCTTACTGAGGTCCCGTCCCATTGGATACATGTGCCATGAAATCGTCCTCTCTAAGTGGCAGATGGGGGCACAAAATAAGGAGAGTGAGTTACAGTACCTTGCTACTGTACACTCTCTCTGCTTGTCTTTTCTTTTCTCACACCTTCCCTGTCGAGCGTCTAGCGATACCGTCACGGGTGGCCAATGGCCATACAGGATTTAGGGCCTCTGACACGTCAGATGCTTCTTCTGGAGTGGTGGAGAGCCTGGAGGTAAGCTGAGCTCCGTAGGATTGGAGGACGCCTGAGATTGTTGGTGGTTGAAGCAAATACAGAATATGGCGTGACAATCCCTCACCTGTGGGCTCCAGAGGGGATGTCTGGGCCCAGGCCATCTACTCAAATCATCATTCATCAGTCTCATCAGTCGCTGGCCCTGCCTTCTATTCAGCCAGTTCTCAGGTGGAGGTTCCAGGGTCTCTGAGATGTAACGAATCTATAGCAGCAAATCAGCAGAAAACACATAATGTATGGCAAACATGGATAAGACTACTGAAAGAAAATGTTCAAATGCGGCAGATTAGCAAACAGCAGATCAGCATCTCACACATTTGGCATACTTGAATAAAAGAGCACAAAAAGAAAAGAAAGGTTCCAAGACCAAGGGTGTACCAGTGTAGAGGCAACAAGTAAAACATCCATTGAAACACTCTGCAATCAGTTCACACAGTACTGACCTGGTCATATTCAGACTGCCCTGGATACAGAGGCCAGCCCAGAAACAGCTCTGCAGCCACGCAACCTGGTGCCCACATGTCAATGGCCTCACAAAAGGGCAGGCCTATTAGGATCTCTGGAGAACTGCAACCACAAAAGAACCTTCATGACTGGGAAGATCATCGTGTAGGACAGGTAGGCTAACCACCCCCCCTTGTTTTTGCTCCCTTATCTGAAAGCGTAATAATCCGTAATAATTATCATTAAGCATTTACCATTTCCCATTATGGGCATGCAGCGTCTCTTCCCCTCTGGTAAGTAGGACTCACCGGCAACATCGTGTGCAGGTACACTAGCTGCTGCAAACTCCCTCACTCAGACACATGGGGGGCCTGAACCGAAATCGATGACCTTGCTGCAGTACAGCTGGTTGGTAGGGTCCACCGACATCTAGCTATCTGGCTTAAGGTCTGTATGGATGATGCCCAGGCTTTTGAGCGTACTCAAGAGTCAGGTCACTTGGTGCATTATGGGTCTTACACATGTAAGCCCAAGGGGGCCTCCAGTTTCTGTTGTCCATGAAGTCATACAAGCTCTGCCCAAGCATCTCAAAAACGTGCAGAGCTGAGAATTGTGAAGCACTCCTGCCAGCGGGCACAGTTACATTTCGCCAGTGTCCTCCATGGACAGCATTTGGAGATGTCTGGCCTGTTGGGAAGAGAGCAGCAGAGGATTGTCAAACAAATGAATAAAGTGTATCTCTATCATGTTAAATAAAAGCAATGGCACACCATTGTTCTAGATATTTCGGGAATAATTTTGGCAAAGTGTAACCACCATTTATGGAATGTTTTAGTGAGTATTGTGTTTGAAGATATGAGAAGGCGTACTGAGTGTCAAGGTTGGACAGGTCACTTTCAAATTCTACAGTAAAATGACTTTAAGTCTGCTCACTTAAGTTATACGTCATATGGTGCAACCTTTGAAAAATATTGATACATCATAATCTAAAATATTGCATTGCATAAAAATGCAAAATATGGCATTTATTTATTTTAAAAAATGTGTTTGAATATTCTCACCAAAAGTCAACTTGTACTTAATAATGGCTGCAAATTTAGGTTTCAAAGTGAAATGTGAAATGGTGTTACCACTTAGGGTCAAAAGTTAGTAATTTGTGATGGCAGTTACATTTTCATCATTTAAATCCTGTAGATTGCCATTTTATGGTCAGTTGGTGTAAGCGATTAATGTCAACGGGTTCGGACAGCATTTTTTAAAAATGATTTTGCTGAAATTCAATATGGATAATAACTTAGTACTCTACTAATGTATGTAATGTAATAATGTGTGTAAAAACAATTTTACACAATGGTCGGCACAAAAAAGTCATGTATATGCATTAACCCTATATTTCCGCTAGAGGGCTCTAAGTGCCAAAATTGAAGTCAAAAAAGTAAGCTGCACCACCAGACCGCTCTTCTGCAGGAAAACCTGGCTGAAACCGGTTTGGACCATAGACAGGGTTTGGACCATTGAGCTGGAGGGGACCAATGGCTTGCACGAAATGTCCTCACATTTGATGGGCTGGACAGAAAAGAGGTGTGTCCACGGTCGTAACCGCTGCAGGGTTTGACCGGGTTTGACAGATCACACCGGTCTGAATCTAGCTAACGTTAGCCCACTCGGTGTACGGCAGATGAGAGGCACTGTTATAGTCCGGCTACAAGCCACGATAACCTGTCGAACGATTACCAACGTTAACGACTTTAACCACTAGCTGTAGGGTAGGGTCGATGAACGTGTGGGCTACTTTGCTGAAGTTTGGCTTTCATAGGATACTTGTTACTGATACGTCTTTAGCCTGCTACTGAGTTAGCATAGCTTGGATAGTTCATGTTGCGTCACTTCTGACCGTGATACGGCTAGCGTCAAGTAAGGTCTTTCAAGTCATGGTCGTGTGGTTTTGTTTTTACAGTCTATGGTTTAACTAAACTAACCTTAACAATAAATTACTTAGTTAGGCAACTACTAGTGATTTTGGCATGACTTAACTTATTCCGTTGTCAAGAACCGTCTTTGTCCGGTTGATCAAAACGCAACATTAGACCTTGGTTTGCTTTAGGGTAGAAATCGTTAGCTTAACGTTAAATGTCCCAGTGCAGTACGATACACCGGCATTTGTGAATTTAAACTAAACAGACCACTGATAAAGTGCTATTCATCTTTACCTCCTCGAAAGATTTGAGAATCCCACATGCTTTAAAGTGAGTTATCTCAACTCACGCGACAAGCTGTCGCAAGCTAGCACCACTTCACTTCTAACGTTACCGCAGTCTGAGCTTTCACTAGTTTAGTTTGGCTAGCTGGAACGCTAGCAGCTACCTCTCTGCTACAAAAATGATGCTCTTGCCTCCCCTCACTGACAGAGTCGGTCCATAACTGGTGGCCGGAAAAAAAGTAAGTTAATGTGAACCAAGTAATATTAAATGTTCCAGTACTGCATGCGTTATTTCTCTTGATCACCGGGTTATCTAACTCTCCTCAACAAATTATGTACAGGGTTCATTCTCAACGCTAAAATGACCGTTAACTAACTTACCATTTGTCCGTGGAGTATCTGACTGTTTTGGTGGATGTCCAAAGAAAGTAAACGATTACTAGCAGAATGTGGATCGTGATAATCTAATCTAAGTTCGTCACGTGCGCTGCTGCAGCGCTCCTTCAACTCTGTTACTGTATGTTGAGTTTACTGTCAAGTTTTCGCTGACCGTCTCTTGATGCACGACCTTGCTCAGTTGACATTTAATTTCTGCCTAGTGTGTGGTTGAGGTATCAGTGTAAGTTCAAAGCAAAATTGTACACCGAAAAAACAAATGTACTTTTCCCAAGAGAATAGGCCTGTGTGTATGAGAACGTGTCACCCAAGATGCGTAGCTCCTTGGCAAGGTTATAAACTTTTCTATTATAATTGATAGGTTAATATTTCATTTGTACAGAAGTTCAAGTTTAGTTAACATCAGTCATCAAGACGGCGAGAGAGAGAGAGGAGGCTTCGGCAGGTGCATCACCCCCTTCCATGATGGAGCTGGCTTTGGTGAGTTCGCTCAGACGGTTTAATTGGTTCACATTAGTCTAATGACTTACACAAAGTGAATAAGGCCTTGAAGCTCCAGGCTGCATGTTTTAGCTGAAGCTTTGGATTGTACATAAATTGATGTTACCTATTATGAAAGCTATAGACATTTTCCAGAACTGCTACTGGAATAAGTTGATTCGGGGACACATTTTGCACCTTGTTTTGGGGTTAAATTCACAAGGTAGAACGATGTGAAGTTCTCTTGTTCTCACATAAGGGGCTAATGTGGCTTTAGACCACCTTAAATCCCCAGGGACACAGCAATAGAGGGGTGGGACTTAGGGTAACCCCCCTGTGTTATTTTCAGCATCTGATTGGTCACCTCAGGTTGGAGACTTGAGGTAATAGGCTGTTGCCATGGATTTCTATTTGAAAGGTGGGCCCGAGACTGAGCAAATTGGAGCAGCTGAAGAGGGGACAGGTTGTGGGTACCAAGCTAGGATAAGCAGCCCCCACTGGGCGAATGGCAAGCACTCAGAGGAGGAAGCGTCATTGACAGCATGATAGCTGCGGCTGGAGGACAATACCTAACCTAGTTTTACACTGGAGGTGGTTTTAGATTTGCAAGTCATTATCGCCCTCGCTGCAGTTTACACAGCCTTCGATTCAAAGGACTGACCCATATGCAGCACTGATTTGTCACATAGAAATACACACACACACACACAAGCAGAAGCACAAGCGACTGCAAGAGCAACTGCATGACTCATGACCTTTAAAAAAAAAAAAACAGAAAAAGAAAAAACCTCTCTGGCAGAGAGCAAATCAGCAGAAAGCAGTGTGTGAGTCTGAGCGAGCCTGAGAGAGAGAGAGAGAGAGAGAGAGAGAGAGAGAGAGAGCAAAGCACAGTGGCTCATGGATTAAGCTGCTTGCTGTGGCAAAGAAAGAGCGCGAGAGGGAGACCAAGCGAAGGAGGAAAAAGAGAGCGAGCGTGCGAGAGGGAGGGAGGGGACAGAGCTAGGCATTGTGTGTGTGTGTTGGGCAGAGAGACCGGGAAGAAGGGGGGGGAGAGAGAGAGAGATGGAGGCTCACGCTGTAACATGCTGTGTGTAGCAGCGACGGCAGCAGCAACAGCAGCCAGGGCCAGAGGTGTAAGAGGGGGAGATGCAGGAGAAGCAAGACTCTCCGGCCAAGGCCAGCAGCGGCCTGGGCAAGGTAGGCCAGCTAGCCAGTGGCAAGCCGACAGACTCTCGCCCTTGTCACCCGTCTATGGCATGCGTGTGTCGATGCACCCACGCACTCGTGTGTGTTTTGGGTGCACGCGTCCTCATTCAGTGGAACATCCGTCCCTATCCAGATGTTTCCAATGGATGTCCATGGTGGGTTTGTGTCTCTTGATGTGTGTGTGTGTGTGTGTGTGTGTGTGTGTGTGTCTTGTGGTCTGTCCGTGTGACTCTAGCGGTGTGTTTGTGATGATGATGGCGTGCGTTGCCATGAAGCGTACAAGTCGTGACGGCGATGGAGAACTATGATACGCTTTGACAGCTTCGCACTGTGCGGTTCTTTTGTCCGTACGTCTCGATGAGTGTATGTGTGTGTGTGCCCGTGTGTAAAATGGTATGTGATTGGTGCGTTGAGCGTTTTTCCATCTGTTATTATGCAAATTGCACCCCTCTTATCTTGCCGTATTCCAGCCACAGTTTGGTGAAATCCCCTCGCCGGCTCATTCCACGTCTCATGACGTTTCTCTGGATGTTTCGTACGAATGTCAATTTGTGTGAACAGATTGACACAAATCTCATTTGTGAATGCTGATCAACTATCATTTGTTCAGTGTCTTTAAAAAAACAAAACAAACATGCACATTCAATGATGTGTGTGATGTGTAGGCTATGATGTGACGTGGCGGCATTTGCATTTGTGCCTAGGTCATGTTGTTCATAGCCTTTAGTTGGAACATGTTGAAGTGTGCTTTTTAGTGTCTTCCACACCTCAACCTTCTCCCCCCCCCCCCACCCCTGCTGTGGCCCCCAGGCCCACCCTGCTCTGAAAGCCTTCATGTGTGGCTCCCTGAGCGGCACCTGCTCCACGCTCCTCTTTCAGCCGCTGGACCTGGTCAAGACGCGCCTGCAGACGCTCCAGAATAACATGCGCCCGGGGTGAGCCTCCATTCTCTTCTCTTCTCTTCTTTTCTCTTCTCTTCTCTTCTCTTCTCTCTTCTGCACTTTTGCTTTTGCTGTTTGCCTCTTGCCTCTGGCCTCTCCTTTCTTTGCCTCTTCTCCCTTCTCGTTGTGTCCCACGTTCCCCCCCATCCCCCTGTCTTGCCTCTCCTCTCCCCTTCCCTCCTTTTTTCCCCTTCCTTTCTCGCCTGATTGTTCGGTCCGGCTCTGGCCCAGAGACGCTTGACCTACATTCATGTTTCACGTCCTCGTGGACTAATCGAGTGTGACTGTTTGTTTGCTGTGAGCGTGTTGCATGTAGCTGACTCCTATGAATGGCTTTGTCCTGCAAGGTGTGTGTGTGTGTGTGTGTGTGTGTGTGTGTGTGTGTGTGTGTGTGTGTGTGTGTGTGTGTGTGTGGTATGGAGACATTGTTTTGTTGCTGTCTCCTGCATTCAGATTGTGAGGCTGTGAAGCTGCAGTCAGTAAAAAACCCTGTGAGGCGCTTGTTGCTTGTTGCTGTTGGAAGCGCGTGGGTTGCCTTTAGTGGCAAAGGGGGTCATGTGACTGATTTCAGGCCCTCTATTTGTTTCTCGGCACACCCTTTTGTTTGTGATGGCCCAGCCTACATGTGGTTGCACTGTCTGTCTGCTTGCATGTCTGTCTGTCTGTCGGTCTGTCTATGCCTGCCTGCCTGCCTGCCAGCTTGTTGAATCCTGTCTGTCTGTTGAAGTAATATATTCCTGTGGCTGTGTGTCAGAGCATCTCTCTCTCTCTCTCTCTCTCTCTCTCTCTCTCTCCCCTCCTCACCTCTCTCTCTGTGTCTCTCTCTGTCTGCAGGGCTCCCAGGGTGGGGATGGTGACAGTGTTCTTCAATGTCATCCGCACAGAACGGCTGCTGGGTCTCTGGAAGGGCGTCTCTCCGGTGAGCATTCCGTCGGACAACAGACCATTGCTAACAAATGTTAGCATGTCCTTCTGTGGAACTGTTCACAAATGGAACACATTCTGTGTGTGTGCGCGTGTACATGTGTGTGTGTGTGTGTGTGTGTGTGTGTTTGGTTCTGCATTTCTGTCCTGATGGCTCCTTCCTGCTCCCTCCAGTCCTTCATGCGGTGCATCCCCGGGGTGGGCATCTACTTCAGCACCTTCTACTCGCTCAAGCAGCACTTCTTCCTGGAGCGCGCTCCCAATGCCGGCGAGGCCGTGCTGCTGGGGGCAGGCGCGCGCTGTGTGGCGGGGGTGGCCATGCTGCCCGTCACAGTCATCAAGACCCGCTTTGAGGTGTGCCAGTGTGTTTGTAAACGTGCAGTTTTGAATGAGAGGCACTGAGCATGGACCTTGGCTGACAATGTATAGAAATGAGACATACTGGAGGCCAATGGCTGGTACTATATAGGCTGGTATTATATAGACTGGTATTATTAGACTGGTACTATATAGACTGGTACTCTATAGACTGGTATAATATATGGGCTGGTATTATATAGACTGGTACTCTATAGACTGGTATTATGTAGGCTGATATTATACAGACTGGTATTATATAGACTGGTACTATATAGACTGGTATTATATAGGCTGGCACTAGATAGACTGCTGATGTCTAGGGAGGGGGGGGTATATGAGGTACATGATGCTCAATGCAATGTGAGTTGAAGCTCAAGGTGTGTGTGTGTGTGTGTGTGTGTGTGTGTGTGTGTGTGTGTGTGTGTGTGTGTGTGTGTGTGTGTGTGTG
>JASCQY010000104.1:3515029-3526770 GCA_030264315.1 Sardinella tawilis | reverse complement strand
CCCCCCTCTCTCTCTCCATCCCTGCTGCTTCCATCCCTCTTTCCATACTGCTTCTCTGCTTCTCTTCCCCCGTTCTCTCTCTCTCTGTCTCTCTCTGTGTCTGTCTCTTTTGGCTCCTGCTCTGTCTCTCCTCAGATCTGTTTAAGAGCCTCCAGTCAGGGTCTCAGGCTGCTCTACCTCCTCACTTGCAGCTTGCTTTCTCAGGTAAACTCTGCTCCTCCTCAGCACCTCCCCTCCCCTCCCCTCTCCTGTCTCAGGTTTGCTGCCTCGGCTCTTCGGCTCAGCGCTCTCTGCTGTCCGTCCATCTGTCCGCACCTCCTTTTTAGAACCGTAGATCCATCCGTTATTTATTTTTTTTTTAACATTCATTTTGTTTTGCCTGTCTTTGCCCGTTAATGTGTCATTGTATGTGTGTGTGTGTGTGTCTGTGTGTGTGTGTACTGATATACCGCTGCAAGTGTGCCCCCTTTATTTCCATACACATCTACAGTAACCCCAGTGCATGATTGTGTGTGAGACGTGTGAGGTTTGTCCCTGCTGTCTGATGCACTGACGCACTGAGCGTGTGCTGTCCCCCAGATACAAACCAAAGCCAGGGCGGAGACGTGAAGAGGAAGCCCCACTGAAAGCCCCTACTGAAGGCGCGTCATTGGCTGCTGGGGCGACTCCCGCACCACTTTGACTGACACAGCAGTGGGACACTACAAAACTTTTTTTTTGTTCTTATTGATGGACCTAACGTATTAATGACTCATTCTAATATTGTCATTCTATTTTTAATTGATTACTGTTTTTGGAATGCTAGAAAGGGTGACTGTTTTTTTTTTTTTTTTTTTTGGTGGTTGTTTTTAATTTCATTTAATTTTTTGTCAACATGTTTACATGACAGACCTTTATCACTGTGGAGAGAGAGGGGGAGTGTAGGAGAATAGAAGCTATATAATTTAATTTGTATTTAAGTCAGTGTTGGCCGGACTTTCCTGTGTAAAGAGTTGTTTAATAGGACTGTCTTTTTTTTTTTTTTTTTTTTTAAATGATTATTTTTATTTGTAGATAAATGACTCCCTCTCTCCGTCTGTGGGATGGTAGTCCTCTGTTCTGTTGCCCTTTCCTACAAACAGACTGTTAATACAGTAGCTATTAATATGGATAAATTATTTATAATTTTCTCACAGGGACATATAATTATGTGTAGGAGTGTGTGAGTGGGTTCATATGGGTGTATGTATATAAATATACATATATATATATATATAAATATAATATGCTCTATTTTCTTTCCAGGTCAGTATGATTGTGTGTGTGTGTGTGTGTGCTCGCTCATATCCCCCTCTCTTACACAGTGTCTTTGGTGCTGTACATCACACTGGACCTTGAAATGGAAAAAAAAAAACTTGAAATGATGAAATGGCTCTTTTTTGAGAAAATTGAGCGAAATGCTTCTGTAGGAAGTGTGTGTGTGTGTGTGTGTGTGTCACAGGTGAAGAAATTGTCTGTAGTCTACTTGAACTTTTAATTTCTAAATATTTCATTGCTTATCAATACAAAACTCCAATACTCAATACAACAGATCGCCTTAGTTTGTACGTTTGGAACTATGCAGGACTGTTTTCGGGGCTCACGCACAAAGCCCAGCCTCACGCCTCAGCCACTGCGCTCTCCTCCTCGGCTGCCCGCTGGGGGAGTGTGTCTGGAGCTTTCTTTTCTGGCCAGGCAGGGCGTCTCTCAGACTTAACATTTAGCTTTCAGCTGGCGCTGACATACCTCTTCTGGAAACTCAGTTCTTCCTACATTTGAAGCTACTCCTCCTCCTCCTCATCTACCGATTCTACTTCCTGTAGTCTATAGCATTAATCACTCCTGTGGGGTTTGGACCGATTGAATGAAAAGTGGCGCCAAAGAAAGGGTGGAGGATGGATCTGTCGGTCAGCTCACAAGTTGGCAAGAGATTGTGTGTGTGTGTGTGTGTGTGTGTTTATGTGTGCGTAAGCAAGCGAAAGTCTGTGTGTAATTGTGCTCATTTGATCATATTCTTGAAAAAAATGTACTTAAGTGTTTTCTCAGTGGTTTGTCTGGATGTTGTGAAAGGATTTTTTTTTTTTTTTCTAAAAAGCCACATAGGTTGAGAACACTTTGGAGTCGCATTCTGACAATATTACATTTCACTGTCCTTGACTCCTTATTTTTATCTTTTAATTTTGTAGATTATTTTTGTGTGTTGATTCTAAAAATAAAAACATGCTGTCAGTTTTTGGTATGAGTCTTGTGTAAGGCCACCTGTCTTCATTTATGTGTTTAGAAGTCTGTGCGTGTAAGGTGTGTAAAGATTGGTTGCCATTTTCCACTTGTAGATAGAATCACTCCGACAGTTTTGCGTTGGAAAGAGCGCGATCGACTCCGCAACTCTAAGGTCTGGAAAACGAGCTCTGAGGCTCTGCACAAGTTGTTGCTGCTTTCTTGTATAGACTCAGCTTGGTGTTTTAAAGATATTGAGGTTCATGGGCTAATGTTACATTTATTCAATGTAAATGTGGGGATTGACACATGCGTGGGGCATATGTGTATCTAGTGTGAAATTCATGGTATCTTTTAAGTGATGTGATCTCTCTGGGGAGGGGTGGGGTGGGATGGTGGGAGGTTGAGATTTCAAGTTCCCAGTTATGGAACCCCAATTTGTTGCTGTGTGTAATGATGAGCCTAACTTTTGAAATGAAGGTTGGGGTTCATCACTGTAACCTCATAGCTGGGTTTCCAACAACGCAAAACATGAACAGAAAGTAATAAATCACATTCCTTCTACAATGAATATGTTTTTATTTTCCTTTACAAAAATCACTGTCTAGAAATACAGGTATACAAGAAATAAAAGGAGATATTTGCAGTTGAACTCCTGGTTGTCAACAGCCAGTCCAATAATAATAATAATAATAATAACAATAATGAGGATCGTAATAATTATAACTAGATCATGGATGATAAAGCTTTGAACCAAATGAAATCACACATCCTGCTGGAGTGGCAGCAGAAGGCTCCTCGTTTCACAATAACACTGATTCTGGCCCGCGGTCTACGGATGAGGGGGGGTTTCCTACGGGGGCGGGGGAGACACATACTGAATATGATATGAATTAGAGAGGGGAGGGGGGGCACAAGAGAGAGCGCGCTAGCGCGCGGCTATGTAGTCAATCGTTTCCAGTCTGCCAGTTCTGCCTTGATGTTTGTTTTAAGCTTAGCACGAGTACACATCAGTGTAACGGAAGCAACATGTGCGCTTTTAGCCACTGACGCTTTCATAACTAGTGTCTAAGGCACTTCTTAAAGAGACATTATCATGACATGTGTATTCCAGATCTCCCGTCTTTGTCATATTAATAGAGATTTTGAAGTAAAGTGAGGACAGAGAGGATATGGAGAATCCAGCTTCTTTTCCAGGTCTTTTCCTCCCAACCAGCACCTGTCAGAACAGTTTTCTGTCCCATCACCCAATCTGGAGGTGCTGCTGCTCCTTTGAAATGGTCACTCACCTCCAGTCCACCATTAACTTTCAAGTCCAATCGGACTTTGGACTTTTGAAGTTATGTGTATGGAGAAGACAAGTGTCTGATAATGTATAATGTACTTGTGTGTGTGTGAGTGTGTGAGTGAGATTTGTTCCACTTGCCACACAAACGATGGGGCACTCCAGGAGAGGATGGGGGGGAAACAGCTTTAGTGGCTTCTGTTACAAACATTGAGAACATTCAGACGCAAACTTTTCATTTCACAACCCTTGCGTGGACCTTAAGGCAACTCCCCTTTCCTGGTTACACCAATGAAAAGTACATCTTCTGCATCTCTAGTCCAGTCAGTTACTTATTTCCAGTTATTTATTTATTTATGCATTTTATTATTTCCTTACTTATTTAGAATGGAGTGTAGGGCAACACAGCGCCTACTTCACACTAGACACGTGTAAAATTCCAAATATTTACAAGCTATTATTTGTGAACCCTTCAAAAGGTGACAACTTGAGGTGAAGCACCAACTGATACCACCTACTGTATGTGTGGCCATCGACGAGTCCAGGAACAGCTCAAGAGAAACACTAAGTGCCTGCTGGCAAATTCCAGTTGGGGTCACCCAGTCACGGTGAGAGGCATGCAAACTCTCTTTGGGTGTGTGTATGGTCAAAAGTCCTTCACTGAACCAAGCAGCCTTCATTTGGTTTTAAGCGCCTTCAGTGTTAGTGTATGGATCAAGAGAGGAGCAAGTGTGGGTATTATTGTACCGACTGTAGCCTCCCCTGTTAGCTGTATGCAGATTTCTACGGTTAAGCACAAATACCTTGTAGTGCATCTTCACAAGTAAGTATGTGTGTGTGTGTGTGTGTGTGTGTGTGTGTCCTCTACAATCAGTTAAGAGCCTGAACAGCCAGACCCCCTGATAAGCTGGCCGTCTTGGTTGCTTTCCTCACTGTGGGCCTAGTTTGGGTTGGGGTGGGGGGGGCTAATCGAAGGACATAGTCTTTACTCAGGTGCTACCTTGCCAAAACAAGAGAAAGTGGTCCAGTTGGTCAAAACATACATGTATAAAAAAAGCAAGGAAAGAAAAACCAAACAAAGAAAGCATAAAAAGGTTAATTCAATAACCAGAAATATCTGGAAGCCCCCCCCCCCACCCCACACACACACAAAGCGTTAAATATGCCTTTAAATGGTATAGAGAGATGTAGTGGCAGGTTGCAATTTCACAGTTATCTTTTCTTTTTTTTTTTTCTCATTCTCCTCCTCACGGTGTTCCCAGTCCGTGGCCACGCAGGAAGCTGGGTTGATGACGAATCGTGGAGATGCTTTCACAGAGTTCGATCACTGAAGCTGCAGCTGTCCAGTCCACCCGGGCGAGAAGGGAAGCAGAAGGGGACCAGGCTATGCTAACAGAGCCCTGCCAGCAGCCTTGCCTGCCTGCCTGCCTGCCTGCCTCCATCAGAGGGGGGCTGGGGACACGTGTGACATGACACGTGTGACATGACGCCGTGTGCAGGTACATACATGTGTCTCCTCTTCGTGTGCACACACTTACACGCACAGTTCAGTTCATACGGGAGAAATAAAATGCACTTGTACTGTACCTAGAGTAGAGTAGCGCTTTTTCTTTTCTTCTTTCTTGTTTTGTTTCTTGTTTTGTTTTTTTTTTTCCTAGTTTGTCCCTTCGTCGTGAGCAGAATGTGTCGGCCATCCAAAGGCTGGGGGATAAGAAGACGCTTTGCAGCACTGAGGTGCGCTTGGCCTTGAAGCTCGCCAGAGTAGAATAAGGCAGAGTTGCAGTTCCCCTGGGAGTCTCAGGTGTGTGTGTGTGTGTGTGAGAGAGTGTGTTCCTACACATGGAGTATGGAACAGAGCGCAGAGGTAAATGCATGTATATATACGTGATGTGTGAGCATGTATGCAGGCATGAAATGTGTGTACATTGGTGTGTGTGTGTGTGTGTGTGTGTGTGTGTGTGTACGGAGTTGGGGAGTGGGGGTGGTAGTGCTGAGATGCAGTTTGCATACTGGCTGGCAGGCTGGGGAGCGCTGAGTGGCGCGGTGGCCGACGACCCGACCGCTCTACTCGGCCTGGGCGGCCTGCGTCTCGTTGAGGTCACTCGCCCGGCTGTCGGCGTCGTCGTCCGAGATCTCGCCCTCCATCTGCAGCTGGCGTCGCCCCGAACGGCCAGACGGAAAGCTGACAGGACCGCCGCGCCTAGACAGGAGTCAGAGGGCCTCAGATGTTTTAAGAGGTTTAGACCGAAAAGCCCCCGCTCGCTTTGTTAGTTTCATCGCCCTACGTCTCGCTCAGTTAACGCCAGCTCACCCCGCTTCACTGTTTGGTCCACACTGAATCTGCTGCTGGCTCTCTTTACGACAGGCAGCACTCTGTGGACTCCAACAACGGGGCCACTGATTGATTCACACCAGATTTCTCCTACGACATGCAGTACATTTCACTAAAATATGCTGCGATCGAAACTCAAGTGCCTGCTGCAGCTAAACACTTGATTTTGCGGGCAGGCAGGCAGGCCCTTGACGCAAGTGGCAAGCATCTCCACGTGGTCTGCGCCCACCCGCTGTGCCGCCACTCCTGCCGCCCGCCTGCCCACGCTGCCCACTAGCCTGGAGCAGCAGGTGTGGCGTCCCGTGTGGAAAAGCTCTGGATGCAGGATGTGGCTGTGGGATGATGGCGGAGAGCGAGGCTGACGGCCCTTTAGAAACTAGGCCAGCGTGGCGTTAGCTGTGGGTCTGAGTGGACATCGGGTTGGGGTGGACAGTATATGGAATTAAAGCAGATTACTGCAGATCTATACAGTCTGTAAATATCCATAATCACAGACTAGAGGATTGAGTAAATCGAGTAAATCTGTGGGAATGAGCTCCTCAGCGGGTAAACGAGGGGCGTCATTTTATAAGGCACTGGCTCACTATAGAGGGCCTCAGGCACTGTCTGCATCCAAATGTAAACCCTAAACCCTAAGCACGGAATCCTCATAGACCTCATAGGAGTTATCCGGAGTGAATCAAACTGAAGCCCTGTTGTCTCAGGCTGCCAAGTACTGTCGATAGGTACATGTATCAAAACGACAGCACTGATCAGTTAGCGTTGGCTGCCGTTTCGCTATTTGGCCTACTGTGCATGAAAATCTGTCATTCTCATACCTATCGATAGCAATGTGAAACAACAGGGCTACATGTTGTTTGACTCCGGATAAATCTGGTTCTTTGAGTCCAATCTTCAAGCGTTCAAGGCTTGGAACTCAGGAGGGCTTTGGCCAATGGGACGTGCGAGTGTGCGTGTGTGTGAGTGAGCGAGCTCTACCTGAGGCGGTTCTTGAGGGAGTTGACCTCTCGGCTGAGTCCCTCGCTGGCCTCAGTGGCGTCGTCCAGCTCTCTCTGCAGCTTCCTGCGGGAGGCGTTGGCACGGGTGGCCTCCTCCTCGGCCTCCTCCAGCTGACGCTTCAGCTGCTTCATGCGCGAGTTGGCCTTTTCCATCTGACACACACACACACACACACACGCACACACACACATGCACACACAAAAAGGCTCAGAGGACAAGCTTGTCTTTGCACAGTACATAGGGTATTTTCCTAGAGCTGTTAAAACTTTATTGATACTCGTTTCAACTCTTCCACTCAGCTGTTCTTTCCCTTAGACTGAGTTTAACACAATAGCCGCACATGGTAAAGTGTGATGGCAGAAAAAAGCCAGCCTGATGTTGGTTGATTTACATGCTTCTGGACTTCTAGACAACATGAGGCTTTAGCATTACATCAATCCAGTTGTTTATTCACATTCTGTTAGCGTTTGTAGGTCATTTTGGTCTATATTCAGCTAAAAGTGCACTGTAAGCACCACACATGGCTCCCTAAACTAACACTGGGGCTCATCTTACCTGTTCCTTGTACTGGTCGGCGTGGCGACGCTCATCCTCCACCTGCATGAACACTTCCTTGAGCTTCTTCTCCGTGCGCCGCACAATCTTGTTGGCCGCCGCTCTCTCCCTGCACAAAAAACACATCCAGAGGATCACTTTCGCACAATCGTAACAGCCAATTAGAAGGCAGGACCTCATTAGCCAAACAGATTTCGGGAACCTGGCAGCCAATCCGACAGTAGTAGGATTCTGTTGGGGGAATGAGGGGGGCACCGATGCCGCTACTCACTTGGCCTCCTGCTCCAGCTGCTCCTCCAGCTGGACGATCTTGGCCTCCAGGGCGGCGATGGAGGCCTTGAACTTGGACTTGACGGCGCCCTCCAGCTCCTGCAGCTTGGCCTTCAGCTCCTTGTTCTGCCGCTCCATCTGCTGCCGGGCGTTCTCGCTCTTCTGGGCCGCGCTGCGCTCCGCCGCCAGCTCCGTGTTCAGGGTGTCCACCTGCAGGGGGGGTGGTTGGCGGTGAAGACACCACAGACTGTGAGCCAGGCATCTACACATCTTTAAGTATATATTTATGGACATTTATGGACCTTTTCACAGTCTCAAGTTTAAAAGAAACAGATATGCCACAAGCACATGTGTCTTTTGGTTGTAATTCACAACAAAAGTGCACTGCACCTTTGATGTCAACATGCATCGATTGAAGCCAATAATCAAAATGATGGTGACAGGTCTAACAAACTGACGAAAAAAAAGGCCTTCAGAAATTGAAGTCCAAATTGAAGGCCTTTTTAAAGCTCCACAGGGCACCAATGGGCATGACCCCATATGTGTGGGGGTGGGTTGGGTGCCCAGCGGATCTTAACATGGGGGGGCAGGTGTGTGTGTGTGTGTGTGTGTGTGTGTGTGCGTGTGTGCGTGCTGGCGCAGGGCTCTGCCCACCTGCATGGTGGTCTTGCGGAAGCGGTCGTTGAGCAGCTCCATGCTGCTCTGCTCCTCCTCCAGCTCCTCCTCCAGCTGGGCAATGCGGGCCTCCAGCCTCCTCTTCTCATCCAGCAAGGCCGACCTGACACACACACACACACACGCACACACACACACACACGCACACACACACACACACACACGCGCACACACACACGCGCACACATGCACACACACACAGACACACACAAAGCTTTAGTATAATGCCTAGCCGGGCTGTAATGAGATGTCATGTCGTGTGTGAGTAGGCAGGCTACTCACTTGCCAGAGGCGCTGTTGGAGATCTCATCAGCCAGCTCGTCTCTCTCCTGCTCGGCGTGCCGGCGAGCCCGCTCAGATGCTGCCAGGTCCTACGCGCAGGGGTCAAAAGGTCAGATGACAATAATGCCCAAGAAAGTGCACCATCTAGTGTTGGAGCACTGGAAGGCCCAAAACAAACACTAAGAATATGTTCACCTTTTGTAGTTTATTCATGAATTTAGTGTTGTATATTCATGATAGTTGATTCCTAATAAATCTGATGTAAATAACAGCCCCTCCCACTCAGCCCCGAGCCCCTGACCTCTTGGAGCTGGAGGATCTCTGCCTCCAGGCTCTTGAGCTTCTTCTCGTTCTCCTTGGACTGGGCAAAGATCTCGTCTCGGGACGCCCGGGCCTCCTCCAGCTCCCTCTGGTAGTCCTTCATCTGGGCCTGGAATGGAGGCGCAGAGAACAGAATCCAAACAATGAGACATCTCAGACATGTAGAGAACTCCATGCCACAGTGAAGCGTGGTATGCTGTCATATGCTGTTACAAGGGCTGCGCATAGAAACCATCAAATGAGTTCCTCGTATTTTTGAGATTCATTTCTACCGATAGAATCAAACATTCTATCTGAGAGAGGTTGCTTGGGCGAGATGATGTGGCGAGGTGTCCTGTTTGCGTACCTGGAGTTTGCGTAGCTGCTTGATGGCCTCGTCCCGGCCCTTGTTGGCCGCGTCGATCTGAGCCTCCAGGTCCTTGAGGTCCATCTCCAGCTTCTTCTTGGCGGCCACGGCCAGGGCGCGCTGCTTGCGCTCGTCCTCCAGCTCGGCCTCCATCTCCCGCACCTGAGGGGACACAGGCAGGAGCTGCTGAGGAACTGGCTGCCTGAGAGTCTCACTGAGACGGCACTGATCATACATGTACACAGATACTGAGACAAGTGGTTGTGTTGGCTAATACCACAGACACTGGGGCGGTATTGCACCCTATGTTTCCATAATGCTTATTTGCTTACATTTATCAGAGCTAGTGTCTGTCAAAAGTTTCTAACGAGGCTATAGACCTGAAGGAATTAGGGCGTCTTAAAAAGTGAGTCCGAAAAATCAGGCTGTCAAGGTCAAATCCTGGTTTTCTTTGACCAAGATAGCTCAAAAGTTCCACTACCAGAAGTTAAAATAATAAGCTAAAGTATCTTGTATTTGGGACAGTAAGCACTGGTGTGGACTATATGCTGACGACGTATCGTACGTATGCATGGCCTTCATACTATTACCACATAAAAATAGGAAATCATCCTGCAGGTTGGAACTGGTTCCTGACGTTCGGAATGCCAACACTCCAAAACCTTTCCATGGCCTCCTACAACATTTATTCCACAACACCCCCAACCAATCGCTTTTTGAGAAAGACAACTACTGCATAAAGAGTTCCAAACAAAACATTTCCATAAGCAACCGTAAATGACACGGGGAAAAGGAACATACATTTGACAAGATGTTATGATTCTGATTATACTGATTGAAAACCAATAAAATAATGAAATGTCAAATGACATCTTATAGACTGCTGAGCAGCGTTCATCCCTCCCAGTCCCTCACCTGTTTGACCAGCTGCCTCCTCTTCTCCTCTCCCTGCTCGTCTTTAGCCTGCAGGTCCCTCTCAAACTGGGCCTTCATGGCTTGCATGTTGACCTCCAGGCGCAGCTTGGCGTCCTCCGTGGCCTGCAGCTCGTCCTCCAGCTCCTCCAGCTGGGTCCGCATCTCCTCCACCTGCTGCTCCAGGGTCCGCTTGGACTTCTCCAGCTCGTGGACCTGCAACGCAACCAGAGACTCGTGTCCAACCAAGAGCAGCATTGCGCTAGATTCACAACCATAGTCAGCGGACGCATCAAGCTTTGGAAGGTTGCCTTTATACAGTACATACTTGCACAACAATATGTAGTCCATCCTCTTTTTTTTTATCGCTGAGTCATATTATGGAGGTAAACGGGAATGAAACAAACAAATGGCAGCTGAAACGAATGAAACTCACGTTCTTGCCCACGTCGTCCTTGGAGCTGATCAGGTCCTCCATCTCGGTGCGCAGCTGCTTGTTGAGCCGCTCAAACTCCTCCTTGGCCTCCAGGGCCTCCTCCAGCGCGCGGGCCATGGACAGGGCCTTGGTGTCCTTCTCCCGGGCCTCCGCCTCCGCCCGGTCCCGCTCCTCGGCGTAGCGGGCCGAGACGGTCTTCTCCTCGGCCAGCATCTACAGCACACAGCACAGCACAGGTTCCTCTCAAGATTCCAGATGGTACCACTTTCGGAATCTTTTGCACATCCTGTATTGGATCCTGCATCTTTGACTAGTCCTAAAGGATCCCAGTTTAAGAAAGTTCTTCCATGACCCAGCCCCAGCACTTCCTAACCCAATTCTAGAATGTCGTTTACCTGGTCAAACTTCTTCTGCTTCTTCTCCAGGTTGGAGACGATCTGCCTCTGGTGGTCCAGGTCCACCATCAGGTCATCCAGCTCCTGCTGCAGCCTGTTCTTGGTCTTCTCCATCTTGTCGAAGGCCATGGCCTTCTCCTCCAGCCTCTGGCTGGTGCACTCCATGTCCTTCTGCAGCTTGCGCTTCACCTCCTCCAGGCACTCCAGGGCGCCCACGTCATCCTCCAGCCTCTTCTTGGAGTCCACCAGCTGGGGGCACACACGCTCTCCACGTCAGCTCCTCTCTACGCTCAACACTTAAGGCCATGGCTGGTGTCTGGAGGTGTGTCAGACTCCACTCCTGTGTCCTTGTGTGTGTGTGTGTGTGCGTGCGTGCGTGCGTGTGTGTGTGAGTGCGTGCGTGCCTGTGTACGTGTGTATGTGTGTGTGTACCTGTGCTGGTAGGGAGGCTCGTAGGGAGACTCGTAGGGTGTGTGTGTGTGTGTGTGTGTGTGTGTGTGTACCTGTGCTTGTAGGGTGTGTGTGTGTGTGTGTACACCTGTGCCTGTAGGGGGTGTGTGTGTGTATGTACCTGTGCCTGTAGGGTGTGTGTGTGTGTGTGTGTGTGTACCTGTGCCTGTAGGGTGTGTGTGTGTGTGTGTGTGTGTGTGTGTGTGTGTGTGTGTGTGTGTGTGTGTGTATGTGTGTGTGTGTGTGTG
>JASCQY010000104.1:3474573-3485540 GCA_030264315.1 Sardinella tawilis | reverse complement strand
ACACACAGACACACACTCACACACACACACACACATCCTCCCCTACTGACCTGTGGAACAGAGCCATGGCCCCCATCCAGATGGGCAAGCTCAATGCCTGTGCTGAGCCCAAAAGCAACACAAGGGGTGGACACTGTGATACGGCTCCCATGTTAATGTTGGTTTTTGAGTGCAGGTGTGGAAACAGTGCTGAGTGACCTCAAATGGAGGCAACAACAGGCCTGCAGAGCCATTATGGTCCCGTAGCTGGAATAAAAGTCTGCACTAGTACCAGTTGAAGAAGTCTCTTTGTTGCTGATGTTGTTTGTGCACAGAATGCGGCTAAGTGGAAAGGTAATGTTATTACTGTTCTACAAACATCTGACACAAATGTTCAGCTTCTCTTGCAGCAACGCATTAGTGTTTTGGTCAGACTTAATTGACCCAATGGCTTTAAATTGCTCTTCAAACACGTCTCACTCTGAAGTGTCTAAGAAGGACCTGTCAGGCGACGATGACTGCTGGTCTGACAGGAGTGTAAATCAGGCCGAGAGGACCCTGGGCATAAATCCATCTGCGTCCTCAAGACATTACAGCTGAAAAGTGGCTCTGAGTCAGGGATCGACCCCTCGGAACCATCAATAACTCAGACGTTTCCGGCTCCAGATGTACTGTAGAAGTAGAAAAAGCGCTGACCGCATTCTCTTCCCCTAATGCATGACTCATACTGAGGGGTTAAAAGTGGACACTGCTCTGGACAACTTCGCATGCATGTCATCAATCCAGGAACTCCTCTGGGATGTTCACTAAAAACGTCTGCCTCTATCAGCTTCCAGATTCAATTACATGGTCATAAAATTGTGCTCTCTCGCTCTCTCTCTTTTCAACATGCCTCACAGAAAAGCTTTTATACTCTAGCAGACATAAAGAGTCCTGATTTGACAGTCAGGTATTTCCTTATTGCCCTGACAAGGACACCCACAGACTCAGCAATGTGTTGTGCAGTAGCAGCTCATTATCATGCTTTGTATAATCAGGTCCACACTCTGGATGCTAGGAGGCAAGAATGTTGCACGTCGTATGAAAATATAGCAGCTCTGCTCCATCCATCCATGGCCTCTGTAGATGTGAGGAGGAGGGGAGGGTGAAGTCCTCAGCAGCCGGTCTCTCCCCCTTCAGCCCCTTGCCTTTCTGAGTCACCGCTGGAGTGCTGCTGAGTTTGCAGACACATCCCGTAAACTGACTCATGCCCTCCACTCCATTGTATCACTTCGGGGATTGAAAAGGGAGAGTGGGGCCTTGCTGATAAAGAGTCTTGTAAAACATCTTGTGCGGGGTGCCAGGAACACAAAAGGTGCCTCTGGTCACATTCCAAACTGTTTCGGTTGGCATGGCTTGCTCTCTGCCTGTAACATTTTGCCAACAGATAACACGTTCACAGGGGATCCAACCATTCAACATTCAGTTGCAGGCTGTTGCTTTCTTTGGTTACCAGCTTATTTCAACATTCCAAAGTCAAGGCACCTTCTCTTAGAAGACTGGAGTATTCCTTGTTTGTGACTATGGATGTTGATTCTCCAGTAGCTTTCTGAAACAGACCTCTTTGGCATGCTCAGAGGCCTTTCAACCCCCCCACAGCGTCACAAAAGTAGGGTGAGGGAGCCCTTAATCACTGGAGTGAGGATGACCAGAGAGACCATTCACTCAGAAAGGCAAATTATTATGGGGTGAAATACTGTGACTGGCCAGGGAGGAGGTAGGGCTCTCTGTGTGTTGGTGTCCTGATCTGAGTGAAAGCATTAGCAGCTCCAGTCCGGCTCACTCGGCAAGCATGCATAAAATAACACTTGTGGAAGGGGGTGGGGTGGTGGTGGTGGTGTGTATGTGTGTGGGGGGAAATCGCGGAATCATTCATGCATGAGCTGCGAGGGGGCGCGGGCACGGAACGCTAATGTGCCTACAGCATTCCTAATGACCTCACCAGTTTGTCCTGTCGTCACAGAGGATGTGGGGAGCCACGGGCTGGAGCTGCCCTCTGAGGGAGTGGCAAGGACGCCCAGGGCCTCAATTTCGCTCAGGGAGGTGGGGGGGAAGCCCGGCTGCGGAATACTGCTGAGTGTGTTCCTGCGGAGAGTGGGCAGAGCCCCTCTGAGCTAGAGCATGGAGCGCAGCAGATTGGCTGACTGGCTCTGTCCGGCTTCCTTGTGCTCTGACGGGTTCAGGGGCTCGTCTCGTTCTCTGATAAGAGACACTGACCTCACTTCCTCAGGACGGTCATTATACCCATGTCCTCCATCCTGCTCACTTCCTCTCCTGTCGCCTCCACACAAAACACTCCTGCCACCAAATCCACTCCGAGGCCGTATCAGTCCCAGACACAGGCAGAGACAGAGGCCTGCCAGGGAGCCTGAAGAATGGGCTCTCCTATCTACCCAGCTGCAGCACCCAGGAAGGATATAATCGAGTCAAGAGGGGGGCTCTTGACTTTCCTTTCAGAGCCTCCTCCTCGAGCCAAGACCTCAACAACCTCAGGAAAGAATGCTGATTTCAGCGAGATGGCTTTGGAGGCAGAAGCGTGTGGAGGCAATTTGGGGGGGATTTTCACAAACGCTCTGTTTGTACAACATTGTTTAATTGTCCTGGGAGTGATTTTGTATGCCTTGCATGATTGGGAGCCTTCTTTCCTCCATCACAAGACTCACCCTGGAGACATTTCACATGCTTTTTGAACATGAAAAACAAGCAAAAATGTAATTGGTTTTCCACTGTCAACTATAAACGGCTATAAAATTGTATGACACAAAAAAACATGGATTTGTTTCATTCCAGGAAAAAAAAAGAAGACGACTAAAAACGAATACAACTAAAGTTTCTTTGAAATCTCAGCCTCGTTCACAGATCATAGATGCACAGTTACAGTGCCAGTATGACCCGTGTGGTCATCTTGGCTCCGGAGTGGCACCACACGGTGCTATTCTCTGCAGGCCAGCCGTTCGGTGGGAGCTGCTCTTTGGCCATTGACAGTGAGCTCATTGTGATCCTGCAGCCCACTGGGCACAGGCCAGGCTGCACTACTGAGCATCAATGGCAGCATTAAATAAAAGCAATGAGCTGCAATGGGCATTCATCTTAAACTATAAAACCGGGCACCCTGTTTCTTTCTTCTTTGTGTCGTACTGTACACAAAATGACTTTTCGATAGACGGATTCAGGTGAAGGTGTTCCACAGAAAGCAACAAGACAGCATAACTATGTGTGAACAATAAAGTGTTGTCAGGTACAGAAAGCCACTCAGTCCGAGGACTGAAATATCTGCGGATATCCCCACCAAGCCAACCTCTTGGCCATTCATAAACAAAAACAACAGGCTCTGGGTCTGTTTTAGCATTCTAAGCTGCTCAAAACTATGTAGCACAGACTCCTGTAAAAAAAAGCAGTTCATTGTTGGCTGGCTCCATAAACAGTCCCTGCAGGTCTCAGTCAAGGGTGCAGGGTTCATCTCTCCCGGTGGGCGATTCAGTCCCCTAATGACTGGCCTTCCCCGTGTCCCTCTGGCCCCTCGGCATCGCCTCATTCCACCCCCCTCCGAGTGGATTAGCACAGTGGTCGGACTCATTCTACACATTCCAGACCACATCCCTGCCAGCCACAAGCTCCCTGCTCAGTGAACCTGCAATCCCTTTACACACAAACTTGATTCTCAAGGTCCTGCTCGCCTCTGCAACCCTCCACTCAGGGGGGATCATGGAAAGTTGGCATGCGGTTCTCACAGAGACAGATTTTGCTCTCAATTTATCCCAGTAGGAGAGTGTTCCTAGGGCAGGAGAAAGAACTGGAAAGAGAATGAATCACATATTGTAGTTCTGATCCAAGCCACAGGGAAGAAATGTTGGCTTCCACATTCCTGATGATGGGGGCAACAATAAAACTAAAGCTATTAGGCTAGATGGTACTCTACTCATTGCAACTGGATTAACGATCTAGCTATACAAGGACTTAAATCTCTCACCTGCAGTATTATGCAGTGGAAACTATGCTCAGAAATGGAATATCGTTTACAGTTGCTATTCTGTCCAACAAATCTAAAGTGACCTTTACACACTAGGCAAGGCATAAAGATAGTCACATCTGACAATAAAATAAGGAATGGTGACATTTATGTTGCTATTACTAATCCTCTCCCCAGCACCACACTGCACATCAGACACATTAAACAAATATAAACACAAATCAGTGGACTATCTGAAGGCAAAGGCAGTGTATCCAATCCTCTTACCCATGAAAACAACTTGGGCAGTGACAACATGTAAACATGGATGTCGAGTAAAGAGGATTTTCTGCACAAACCTCTTGACAAGGCTACAAATGGCCTCTATGGGTCTCCCTGCAGCAAGCTACTGTACTCAAGTGTGACTGATGCACACTGCAGATCTATACTTTGTTTACCTGGGCACTCCAACTTTAAGTCTTTTCTGAAGTTGATGCTCAACATTGAGCAACTAGAGACAGGCTTTTTCTAGGTGCAGGCCAAAAGCCTTTAGCACAAAATACAACCGAGATGCCTGTACTTCCTTCTGAAGGTGAAACAAAACAAAACAAAGCTACAGTATGTCACCACTTGGTAATGCAAACCCACCAGCAACACAAAAAAGTCAAACCCAATGAGCAAGGTCAGGAGAAATCTCATCCTTACCGAGATGAAGATGCCTGGAGATGCAAGAATTCCCACTCTGGGTAGAGCCGTGTGAACATCCCAAACGAATGTACAGCTGAGTCGTCACGGTCTAAAAAAAATGAAACCAGCTGTCCCAACTGCATAAGGCAGCAGGAATCTGGCATGCGGTCAGTCAAACTGTCATTTCATGTGTCAGACGGACACGGCTGTGCTGCGAGTCTCTCTGTAGTCTAACTGGCAGCTCCTGTGGCAAGGGCTGAGGGAGAGCATGCAGGCAGGAGGAGGCCATCAGGGGACACAGTGTTGACAATCCCTACTACACGCTACAGCATAAATCTCTTGTGTGTCCACCGACAGAAAATTTTTATTCTTTATTTCTTTACATTCATTTTATGCTTTATTTCTTTACTTAAAGCGGAAAGATTTTGTGCTGAATATTGCGACTCAAATCCATACTTTCCAGCAAACTTGTTAATCTGTGTGTATCTGTCCTACGCATCAAGAGCATCCTTGAAGTTGATAGTTCACCTGTTTACAGGCTGCAGTCACAGGCCAGTTGGAGGCCCTTGATATAGCCTAACAAACCGGCTTCATGGCTAAGAGTTGCTCAGCCAGAATGAGTTCCACAGAAAGTGTTCAAAGGAGTACTACAGACATAACAATTAGGTCCAGAATTGCAAACACAATCTCAGTTCCATGCCTCTTTGGAGGAACAAAACATGGAGACAAGTGATCTGGGCTAAGGTCAGATAGAAGAGTATTTCAAAGGGTGGGAAGCAGGCAGCGTGACGGATGGGAGAAGGTGACAGGAGTAACAGGAGGAGGACGTGGGAGGGAGGCTCAGCAGGAGGGCAGAGGGGGACTGATCCCTGAGGACCATGGGCTACGCGAGCTGCAGCGTGGCAGGCCTGCCGCAGGCCATGGGGAAGATAAACAAGTCACTAGAAAGGTCACGGCCGCTTGTCTCAAATAGCTACACTCTGTCTCCAGAGACTTGCTGAATTCTGGAAGTTGTGGACAAGGCAAGATTTCAATAAGTGATATGGGGAGATAAAGTAAAACTCTGGGGCAGTCAAGCAGAATCCAGCATACTGTGTTTCAATAAACTAAACGGTAAGGCTTCACTGAAATGGCATTGGAAGAATGCAAAGTCTGATTACTCCATTCTTATCTACACATTGGGATATTAAAGAAACTGTACCTGAAAGAAACCTGTCTGCAAATCTGTCTTTTAAGGTTACTTTTGGAGTCCGTCTGAGCCGTGCGCTAGCTAGTCTCTTGCTGTGTAATCTCACAGTGCCCTGAAAGTTCCACCGCTTTCAGGACAGATGAAAGCCTGAATGCAAAACCCTGGATTCAGATCAAAAGAACGCGACCACAATGATCATTACTACTCATCAAAACATCTATTGGTACCAGGTGGAAAATGTACTGTAGAGCTTCCCACAAAGCTAGGGCATTTAAGCATATAGCACGCGCACATACACACACACACACACACATACACACACACATATATCCCTTTGAGAGATTCAACCAACCAATGTATGTGTTGGAAAAGCCTATACATGTTAACACATTGTGCTGAGTCTGCAATCCAGAGAGTCCCAAAATCTATAACCCATCATCAATCATATAATTCCGAAACCTGTGACAACACAAGCAGGCTGGGAGCTTTACCTCGGTGCCTCCTAACTCACTGAGCCTAGTTGGCATAACCTAATTAGACAATGATTAGTCTTACACTTCGACAGTGGCATGAAAAATGATCATGACAGCTCTATTGCCCACTTTGCTGCTTTGGTGTACTGTAGGGCAAAAACCCCTAGACACCAAGCAGCTTGGCAACACGTTTTTTTTTCCCCCCTCGTTTGCATCAGCATTTTCACAAATGTTAAAATCAGCCTTTTCATGCATGCTGTCAACAGCCAAGAGGGACATATTATGGAAAATTATGTGGCGGTGTAATCAATGACAGATGTGTGCGTCTGGCTTTTGGGTGTTGGAGGTCAAGCCTAGGAAGCGGGTGAACTGCACAGCCTCTCTTTGTAAAAGTCACACCTCATTTAATGCCCCATCTGGACCCAGAGTGGCATCCTGGCCAGGATAAAATTATCGGTCTCCTCTGCAACACCAGATGCCCTTCAGCGGCTCATTAGACGATTTGGTGCATTTACTCTGGTACAGCTGGAGGGATTGTGAACTCTTCATGGGAGCTAAGCTCACATATCCTTCATACAAAATACCTCCCAAAAACAAAAAAAACATAGTTCAATCAAAGGACTCATTTCACCATTCTTCACTGATGCTGTAACCAAAACGCCGGGCACTGTGCTTGCATCATAAGCTGGGGAAAATGACAGATGTTTAGACTGCAATTCTGCTAAAGATTCTGTTCAAATTTCTTAACCCATATACTGCTTGATATTTAGTGGAGTGAATCAGGTTAGTAGTTTGCTTCAGGCGATCCACAGCAGGGTCCCATGTTACACATTTCATTTATGTGACGGAGTTATTATTGCAGTAGGCCGCTCATCTACCTATTCTACTATCCTGCCTGCAATTCCATATCTATTCCCCTGGCAACAGCGTGCTGAGTGACTTTCAGACGAGTGTTAAAGGCTGGCTCATGTGAAAGGGTGTTAAGGGGGGACTGGACTGTGATTGTGAGGGACCACGTGAGGTGGCCCTCAGACAAAAGGGTGATTGTCATCATCACCACTGTGTGAGTGCCTCAAAATAACACACAGCAGCTCTACGAGGAAGTGGCTGCAGGAGTGGAAAGCGAGCCCTATGCTGCTCATAGACAGCCCTGGGCCTTAGCGAGCGAGACGACCTGGATGCTGGAGTGGACCCCACTGGTGCTGGGAGTGTGTACCATCAGCAGGCTCTCTGTGTCCTAGTAGTCGGGTCTTGCAAGGCGCCCTTGAGGACCATATAGCCCCCACCACCACCAATGCCAAACAAAAGCCCCTTTGTGCGCCACAATGCAGGTCACCATTGGCTCTGCCTCTGGCTAGTGTGCTTTGGGCCCGACTAAGAGAGCTTCAGGATTGGAGCCCTTTCAGACGCTTCCAGCAGCAGCCCCACGGAGAACACAGCACATACTTCACACATATTTATGTCCACAAGCACTCAATACAGATCTCCACTGGTGGGGCAGAGAGCATTCAATAATAGCAGGACATACTGTAGCATAACAAGGCATCTCAATAGTAGTGTTGACATTGCCTTGGACATGATGTTCAACGTACAAAACTGGCTCTATCATACTTTAAAAGACCACCCAACAACCCCCCCCCCCCCCCATTGGGAGAGGAGAGGGAAGACAACCAGTGAAAGAAAAACACACACAGGAAGCAACCAGAAAAAAGCTCTATCTGTTCACAATGAAAGGGGGGGGGGGGGGGTCAGTGTGGGATAGCCTGAAGTAATGTAGACTAGCTGAGCTTTCCATGTTAACAACAGCAGTTTGTTAAAGATCTGTTTGTGACAAATGTAGCCTAATGCAAATGACGCAGTGAAAATGTATCTAACCTTTTTCAGACAACTGACCCCAAACATTTTACTGTACAACATTGCTCATTTCTGCATGTAGCTTAAACCCAGGGTTGATAAAAAAAAAAAAAGAATCTGCATGCACAGCACATGTGCACTAGTCAGGCTGAGTGTTTGTGAATCACTCCTTTTTCTAATACACTGGACGCGTATGAAGTCAAGGCCCTAGTGCGTGGAAGTGATACCAGCACAACACACACAGCACTGCAGCTTGAGGCAAAGCGGCCCCCGATGACTATGTGGATGAGGACATGCTCCTCCTCATGCTCCTGCTGTCCCAGAGGGGCTTCCAGAATGCATGTGCACTGGCACGGATGTAGGACACATAAGACGAACGTGAGACACGTAAGACAAATGGGGCCAGAGTCTGAGCTCTCTCCTGCATTCTTATGTGGATTGGAAGGAAGAAATCTGCATCTCAGACCTTGATCTTCATACATGGAGACTCTGCCTTCCTGCTCCTGGGCCAGCTGAGCATAACTCAAGTGAGGACTGAATCTTTGAATTTGAAAGCCCTTTGTAATGCAACGTGGAAAAAATGTCCCGCTCACAAGCATTTTCCACACGTAACCCTGCATACCAGACAGCACTTGTGAATTTAATTTATCTCCCAAAGTGGAAAAACAAACAATGAAATTGAAGCAGGTCTTTGAGACATAAATGTGCTCCTCCTCTGTGCCTTTTGTGTCATCTGATACCAAATTACTTTCAAAAAGGCTCGCCAAAGCAACTAAACTCAACTGGTCAAAGAAGTCAAAAATGTGCCATTATGGTTTTGATTGTCTGCAATATAAAATAAAGCTTTGGTTTGAGCCATGGTTTCCATTAGTAAAACCCTGGGTAATTCCTGAGGGCTTGTTGTTGAAAGTGAATGCTGATCCTTTTCAATCACTTCATAAAAGCACTTTTATGGGCAGGAGTGAGACGTGGCATGTTTCACTAAGGTAGCCTAATTAGAAACATGCAAGCACATCGTGGTGGTCGATGGTTTCAGATTGAAAAATGGGGAACAAGAGATTTGAACATAAGCAAATGGAGAACCGTGGCTAATTTGTTCCAACCTGATTATGCCACTTGATTAAATAACTTCATGCAACAGCATTCACCTGTCTGCTCACTGGATAGACGAGCTCTCCGTCTTTTTGAAGCAGCACAACTGCCTTTCTTCCTTTTGGTTGCTCTTTTCCCACATTCTTATATGTGGCCTCTACAGTTGTGAGAAATATGCAAATATACTTTACGCTGTAATTATCAAATTAGACCAGTGCTTCTGAGACCATTTGGTGGTCTGTGGACTGAACTCTGGGAAACACTGAATTACTAGACCCACATGATCTTCACTTCCAAAGTCAAAGAGGGAACGAGGGTAATATAAAATGTTGTTTGCCTGGCACCACCCACCTGTTTGGTGTCACTGCTGCAGTAACGTCCAATCTATTTAGTTCCTCCATCAACCCCCAACCACTCAGCAAATAAAAAAAACGTACACCATTAACTGAGAGCCAAGTGTGTGGTCGTGGAGCCTTACCTTGTAGCATACACCTGTAGGCGGACTCTGAGATGGCGTAGATGTGTGGGGGTATTTCATGCCTCTTCTTCCCCCGGTACATCTCGATGATGTTCTCTGAGTAGATGGGGAGGTTTTTGTAGGGGTTTATGACTACACAGAAAAGTCCCGAGTATGTCTGTTGAAAAAACGCAGAAATATTAAAAATATAATATATATTAGCCTAATAACCAGTTCAAACATAATATCAGTTCAGTATATTAAGCAGAGGATGCAACAGTGCATTCTGTCCAAGGCCTGTTAAACTGACTTGCACACGAGTAATAAGGTAGTCAGAGGGATGAATTAGCCGAGGCCTGCAGTACGCAGCACAGAGCAGATCCGACCAGACACAACTTTGTGCAGGCTGGTCATAAATCACTGGTGAATCATCGATCCGTTTACAAGGATTGGAGAGGGAGAAACCTGCTGATAAAATCACTCTTCATCATCCTCTACTTCACAGAGCAAAGGCCACATGCCTAAGGAGTCAAGCAGCACCAAGACAGAGGAGATCTTAAATATTCACAGCATTAGTCTTCCTCACAACACATCTTACTCATCCTCCTCAAACTACTACGGTAAAGACAATGATGACGGTTATTAAACATTTACTGAGTGACCTTGGAAATGTCATCCTTTTTTGAAGTTCCAAAAAATAAATGTAAAAAACTCATTAAAATAAAACAAAAACACATTACACAACGGCTACTAAGGCATAAGGCCCTACTGGATTTCTGACTGATTTCCAAAACAATCTCTGTCTTGTTCCATTTCAATTATGATTGTTGGAAACAATCACTGAAATTTGATTTTATATGAAAACAGTAAGCCCATTTGGAAATGGATGGACAACAAACCTCCTTGCTACATTTAGGGCTTCCTACAGATCTACCCATGTAAATTTACATCCTGCCCAGCTGAGAGGCAGCTGTTCTCACACACAAACACACACACACACACACAGCCAGGATGAACTCCTGTCTCAATGCTCCAGCCAGCTGAAGAAAAAAAAAAAAAACAACTACAAATCTAAATACCATGACAGCAGATATCAGCTTATGTCCCAGTTTGACGGGCTTTGGCTTTGGCTAAGCTGTCGTGGTGATGATGACATTTCACATGAAACACAAGAAACTTCCGCTGTCTCATTTTCGTAAATATTAGCAGTGTGAGCGGACATAGTCCCTCCCTGGTCAGGTTTTGTTA
>JASCQY010000104.1:3458520-3470837 GCA_030264315.1 Sardinella tawilis | reverse complement strand
CAGACGGATCAGCGGCCTGCTGGGGTACGCGGGGCGTGGAGTGTGGATGACTCAGCTGGCACCGACGACCCCCCACCCCCAATGGGCTGGAGGCTGGAGCTGGGGCAGGAGAGTGAGTCTCAGCAGCCGCCCACCCAGCCACTCACCCAGCACCCACTGGCCCGATGGAGCTGGCCTTGCTCCCACAGGAGTGCTGATGAGACTGGGGAGCTCTGCCAGGGGGGCACCGGAAAAAGCCCAGCGAGGGACCCAGGGCCTCTAGCACAGTTGAGCCGGTGCCCAGTGCTGCAGTCATGTCCAAACACTCCCCGACGCCAAGTCCAGCTTAGCCATCACATTGGGTGACTTTCGCAGAGCGGCCAAAACAAAAGGGGGATGCTTCCGAGAGGAAGAAGGGGACACAAAAGGGGCAGGGGCTGAACTTTTGGTTTTGGGGTCTCTCTGTGTGTGTGTGTGTGTGTGTGTGTGTGTGTGTGTGTGTGCGTGTGTGCAGTGGATTCCATGTTGAGTTTTAAAAGGGATCAAATAGGTCTGATGTCTCATGTACAAAGATCCCCCATTAGACTTCAAAGCAGTGGTCAGTAAACTATGGAGCGATTCTCACAAACTCATTCTGGGCTGAGGAGTGGGAGGCTATGAATTCAGCACCAGCAAAGATCACTGATCCTCCCACACATGCACACACACACACACACACGCACACACACGCATACACATACACACACACACACACACACACAAAACCAACACCACACGCCACACCCTAGTGGAGATCAGAGGAAGGCCAGCATCGGTAAGATTACTGTCTGCTTATGAGCAGTAATGAACCCCAAGGATACAGAGCATTTCAGGGAAATTTGATGTCCTAAAAGACACACATTCCTCACCAAAGAGAAGGATAGCCGCTGCTGAGGCTGGCTTGGCTCTGGGCGCTGTTCATTCTACAGGAACACGCTTCCTATCGGGCACGACTACGGCCCAAAGGAGTTAAGAGAACCGATCGCTTTTTCAGCATGCTCTTATGTGCACCGCTCCGTGCTGAGTCATCGTCGCCGTGGCGGCAGGAGGAGGAGGTCGGCCTCTCTGCCCACTCGCTGCTCGGCTGGAGGAGGTGAGTGGGAGGGCGGCGCGGAGAGTGACACATCGCATCGCTCACAAAGCGGCCCTTCCAGCCAGCCAGCAGGACTAAAAGCAAGACTGAAGGTCTCCACTAAATCAGCGAGACGCAGAGAAGAGTGCCATCGATCTGCAAAGTGCTCCGCATCACATACAGTACAGTACAGTACAGTGGCTCTATCAGTGCGTCTGAGGATCACGTTCCCCTACACGACAGGAATGAAAGGACCAGTGTAACCATATGTTTAGTAGACTAGATCAAGTAGACTCTGCATTCATCCGGTCTTCAAACAAACTGAGGCCTGCAGTCTCTCAAAGCAACATCATGTTAGTTGAAGGGTCCTTTGGAGAAAACACGATGGTCACCTAAGGGTCTGCTGTGGAAGGTCTGCACTGTGTGTTTGTGTGTGTGTGTGTGTGCAGCCAAAGGGTAGCCAAGAAGATCACCACCACAAAGATGCACGACAAGCACATCTCAAGCTTTTGCTTTCCCTTGTATGCCTGTCCAACAGTGGGCAAGGCCCCTTCCCTAAAGCAGATGCTTCACATAGTGCGCATTTCACATGCCGGCCGGGCCCAGGTCTGAAGTGGGAGCCCTTGACAGGTCCGTGCAGAGAGCTGCAGATGGGGACCGAGATTAGGGAGCGTGGCGCCCGCTAACTTGGCATGAAGTTATTTTTTAATCAAGGGGCAGCATTTTGAGCTCCGCATTGAAGTATGCCAGATATTCCGGGACAGCTGTGGCCCATCAGACATGCACAAAGGCCCCATTCTGGCAGGGGCCACTGTGTGTGTGTGTGTGTGTGTGTGACTCAGCACGGGCCTCTGAGGCTGATTACCTCCATCAAGCGGCGGAGGAGGAGGAGGAGGAGGCGGCGGCGGCTGAGAGGCGTTAGCCAAAGCCGCCACCAGGAGCTCAGCCTTGCTAGCGAGCAGCAGCAGGCCGCGGCACAGCCTGGAGCTTTCCCACTAAGCTAGCCTTGCGAGCGCGAGAACAGAGTGGCTTTAGGGAAGCAGTGCGCTAGGCTAGCTAGCTAGGCCTCCTGCTCGCTGAGAGCTGGTGGCCATGACAACAACTCCAGCCACTGGAACATCCCTCCTTAAAGGCAGCCGAGCGTGCTAACAGTCCTTGTTGACAAGGGGCCAAGGCGGGGGGGGGGCCGTGGGGAAATTCTGTCGAGGAATCACACAGCCCACCCCAAGGGAGGACAAAGAGCACGTTCACACATTATGCATTTGATTTCTTTGCTTTTTTTCCCTCCTTCTTTTTCGAGTCTTAAACACAGCTAAATGCTCCCTAAAACAGACGGAAACCCAAATAGGACAAATGATCATTATCTCTTTGGCACTTGGACGTTCAGGCCTTGGCTGGCTGCATCTAAGGGGCCATGTGAAAGAGTGGCCCCCATTGAAATTCCAGCATGACCTCATCACAGACCCTGTTGGCTACTGAGGGAAACCAAAGAACTGACTCGAGCTGTGCGGCCCAACCAGCTGCACTGTCCGCTGTTCTCTCTCCCTCGCTCTCTCTCTTTCTTTCTCCCTCACTCCTCCTCTATCTCGCTCTCACTCCTCCTCCTTTTCTTTTCTTCTCTCTCTCTCTCTCTCTCTCTTTCGTCTCAAGCGACCACCAAACTATCCCTCTATTCCTGGAATGAATGCCACAAAGTAGGTCAAGACCACAAGGGAGAGCGACATTATTAGTGCCATCTCCACGTCACTAATATCACAGGATAAGGGGGTTCTAACTAAGGACACCTCAGAAGCAAATGATCTGTAAAACCACTCGTATCTGATGTGAGCGGTCGTCCACAGAGCTCCCTGAGCTATGCAGGTGTGCCCAACAATGCTCACTGCGGTTTCATTGCATCAAACAGCAGCAGACGCAGCACGTGTGTCAAAGTGACTGACTGACTGACTGACTGAGTGAGACAGATACACCAAAGAGTCTGGCAGAGCATCTGTCTGAGGACACCACTGGTCACCAGTGCTCTCCACTAGGATACTTAATAAGGTACAATGTCACCCACTAGGTTTAACCGCAAGGGTTTCAGATCTCTGCATTCATACAAGAGATGCATGATAACATGCCATGACTCTACCGCATCATACTGTCACACATTCCCAGAATAAGGATGGGACTACAACTCACACTACAACAGTTTCAAACTCTCATATCAAAGCACATTTGTTGCCATGGTCAAAGCGGAGCTGGTTTGGACACTCACGTAGATGAGGCCGGAGTAGTAGCGGTCCTTCAGGTTGTGCAGCACCGAGGCCTCGTTGAGGCAGGTGAGCTCCGCCATGTCCTCCACCTTGCTGAACTTGGGCGGGTTCATCTTCTGGATGTCGTCCTTGTTGACCATCGCCTTCTTGCCGTTCTCCGCCAGTTCCACCACCACTTCATCGCCTCGCTCCTCACGGATGCTGGCCGCCTCGAAGCCGTGCCGCTCCGACGGCACCCACACCAGCTTCTTGGCCGTCCAGTCGGCCTGTTGGGCCGGGTTGTAGACCAGCGCCCGGTCCACAAAGAGGTACCGCTCCGGGTCCTCCTGCCCGCTCCGCTGTGCCATCTCTGCTCGTCAGGACAGACCAGGCCACCTGCCACACACACACACACACACACACACACACACACACACACACACACACACACAGAGGGAGAGGGACAGAATTGACACCTGAGCCCAGGTAAACACAGTCAGACATGTGCTGTCAGCCAGGGCCAAAAGCAGAAGATAAAGTCTTAGTGTTGAATGTTTATGAAGAAACAGCGTCTAAACCAGTCCGTGCTTATGGCTGCAGTAGGTGGCTTTATTTCAATACGACATAGCAATGAAAATAACATGGATACAGTTTGAAAGTTAAAGACTTCAGAAATTTCCTAATATCCAGAGACTCCACAAATCTATAAATCAAGAATGATCCATGTCCTTGTTTGAAAAGCATTTCAAAATGATGCATGCTCCTACTACACACAGCTTTGAAAACGCATAACATGTGAAGCAGCCAAGCCACACCAGAAGACTTGGTCTAGTTTAGCACTGAATGCTTTGGCCATGAGGCACATCTCACAGCTGACTTGAGAAATTTCACAAGTGACTGAAATGTGAGTGAATAAATATGGCTTGTCATTTCAAGCTCAGATAAAAGAACTTCAAGCTGCCACAAGAAAGAGCAGCTGTTTTTCAGCTAAACAAAGGCCCTACACACGACTGTGTACTTCACATCTCTGGCCCCACTTTCATGATTCAGACGTGTGTAGAGTGGAACCATGCAGGGCGTAATGTCAGATTCCTTGGGCACTGGTCAAAGATGGGAGGCATCAGCAAACCTGCCAGAATAAACTGTGAGGGGTTCATTAAGGGTAGTCAGATGCATGCTAACGACACAACCTTATTTGACGCCATATGCAGGCAAACTCAAACTCATTCACTTCATGGAAAAGGTTTCCTTTGGTGTCATTCCTATCCGTATTTAGACAACACCAAACATGACCTTGTAAGAAACCAATTTCCATAAATCACTCTTAATCAAAAGGCACCTGAGGTCTCATTAATTCTCCATTGATATGTCGCTAAATGAGCCAGGAGAACTTGGATGCCAGTTTGTTTACAGCATCTCATTAGGCATTCTGCTCTTCTGTGGCCGTTGCCAAATGCCTGGGATGTGGAGAGCGAGTTCCAAAACCAGTTTGACAAGTTCCAAATGTAGTTATTATTCCTGATACATTCTAATGACAATGCCAACTACATTAGGGAGCACAACCTACAGCGTGCTTCGCTACAACCAACTTCATCTCTTGACTGTTGTGATAGTTAACGTTAATTCAGGCACTTGTGAGTGGTTTACGTTGTCGATGTAAACAAGGCTAAGCGAAGACATAAATGCAGAGGTCTGCGCCAGAGACTAAAGACGGTTTATCATCACTGCAAAATCATGGAAATCTACAGTGTCATACAAGGAGCATACGGCAGCTGTGTATGCAACTGATAAGTAGGGTAACGTTACACGAGCTGTTATCAAATGATTAATAGCCTCCCAGACCATTCTCCTTGAAACTTTATGCCCCTAGAAGTTAAACACTCAACGACTTTCGCAATGTTCCCACAACATTACCATAACTATACTAAAACAAAGTAACGACTTTGCTGTTTCATGGTTACATTAAGTGGGTCAGTCGGGACTATGGATGCAGAGATCAGTGCAGCTGACCCAGCTAACTGACGTGCGTGTGCGTCCCTGCGCAGAGCCCCTGAAAACCGCTAGGATGATATCATAGGACTGTGCGCCAAAGCAAATGGCCAGTCCGAGCATAGGGAACAACACTCGGCTCTCAAGTACCATCTCGGACCTTGTGTCGTTGGAAATAGTATGTTGTGATATCAGTCTTTCAGTCATGAAATGAAATGAAAATGTTCTTTCAGCTGGCGAAACAGCACGGGATAACTCGATAACCGGCTTGTCTTAGCCAGGACAGCGTTAACACACCACTTGTTCGCTTAACATTGGTCTGGTATTGTGAACGTTTAACAATTGCCATTAGATCTGTCTATCTCCTTAAATGACCAGACTAGAAATGTTATAACATCGTACAATACATATTTTCAAAATGAGATGACAGACACATTTCCCAACCCACGCCAAAGGCAATGAATATGACAGGATGGATGCTGCAGCAGCTAGCAGGCTAAGTAAGTGCCTTTGGTACTGAGTTGCACGCGCCTCACCATCAGTAAGTGGGTGGCCCAAACCATCTTAACGTTGGCTATCTACCTGACATAACAGTGATATTTGCCGTTTACAGAGGGATGCCTAAATAAGAAAATAATAGTTTGTTGAACAGCAAACACCAAAGTGAGGACTTTCATTCAATTTTTTCTCACACAATTCTGAATATAATTATATTCTGAAGCAACCGGTTAGCCTGCTAGTGTTAGCTCGCTAGGTTTATGTTCCTCCATCATTGAAAAGTCCTGACAAATAATCCGTTAGCTCTGAGACATTCCGCTAAAAACAACCTCCAGACCATCTTAACTTACCAGATGCACTTGGTAATAAAACGTGTGCAACTTTTAAGGCGAATAAACAGATATCCAGCGGGACAAAACTGTATTCCAAGTGCGGAGAAATTCAGCCAATATTCCCTTATTTCGTTCTCCTTCTGCACCAATGATACACCCCCACCACCAGACAGCTCAACCGAACTCACATACCGCTTTTTCTATTCCCGCCTCTTTGGCGCTCTGAGGGCACACCCAGTGATTAACGATGGATTTTGATTGGGCTGCTTCCGATCAGGACCACAACCTATTGGTTTGTAAACCCATCGCCTTCAAAGAATTTAATTGACCATCCGCTCGGAGCCAGTATTCAACTTGCTGGTGACAAAAATTTTATTCTGCACCCGAAGCAAAAGGAATGTTTTATTTGCTCTCTTAGTGTAGGAGGAAACACCAGTGGCTATCGATATGTCCATCAAAGTGGGAACATGCGGCGTGTGGCCAACAAATTTGGTTGAGTGCTGGCATTGTGAAGGAAAGCACGTGAAAAGGTTTGCAGACAGATTTCAGCTTGTGTGTGGAGACTCCACGACGTTGGCTACGGCATGATCCTTAACTGTGATTGCCTCGAATAATTTCTGCAATCAATTAAGGCCTTTATTGTGTGCACATTATTCTAGGCGTTTGCACACTAGCGTGTTTTCTTTTTTTAAAAAAAAAATTCTATGTTAAAGTTAGGTTGCTTCTTTTAAGCTACTTTAGAAAGGTAGGCTACCGTTGCATACATCAATTCAGAGGACTGTCATGCATGTGGTGCGAACATTGTTAAGCAGAATCGCCAGTTTGCTTTTATTATTTTAAAATGTTTGTTTTAAGACATGGGCTATCAGTGACTGAAAGAACCAGTGACGTGCTGAGTCAGTTTTTGTCACTTTGGATGAGAAGCCTAGTCTTATGAAATGAGGTGGGTCTGTAAGCAAATAAGTTTCTTTGAACAGGCAGGTTGCGTTTTATTGAAGGACGCACCGAGCATCGACGGGGACATAGCTCCATCTACTGTTTGAAATATGAACAGTAGGCTGTAGCAAGTATCTTTCGCTAGGCCTATCTGTTTCAGACAAATTAACGGATAGACGGCTCGTTGAATTGTAAGCTCATAGTGCATTCGTGAAAGGCGATTTAAAGAATATTTTCAAACATGATGGTGGTTGGCTTCAAGCTGAATGTTATCTGAGTTGACCCATGCCCACCTCAGGTTATTGGTTCCAGGGCCTTACATAGACATGTAGGCGGTCAGCAGATGTCAGTGTTACGCTACTGTCTCATCGTGGCTGACAGACCACCGATGTCTGCTGATCCTGAATTGACTGAAGCTGGCTGGTAGTGCTGATTAGACTGCCTCTGAAATATAAAAAAAAAAGTTAGGCCTATTTCAAATGATAACGGTTTAACTTGAGTATCTCTTAGTATTTTGTATAGGCGGACATAGGCGAAGAATATTAGGCGAAGGAACTGACAATTTCACTGCACTCTTTAGCCTACATTAGTAGGCTAATCATATAGCCCATTATATCCTATAGCCTATCATATAGCCTGCATGTGACAAATAAATGTTCTTGTTTCTTTGTACAGTGACCTAATGTAGTTGTCTGAACCCGGTGCAGTGGTGCACACTGGAACCTGGGGCAGACTTCACTGAAGCTTAGGCTACTGTAGACACTGTGGTTCTTTTTTGCAAGCATACAAACCTTTCTTTGAAACCTTCTGATTATTGCATACAGTATGCTTTAACAGTTTTCTATCACCCGTAGTGCTGTATGCTTATGGTCCGGATTATGTGTGGCCCCCTCCACCTCTCTCTCACACTCCTCAGTCTGAGTGACGTGCATGGACAGGGGTATGACTCATCAAGCCTCCTTGGACCACACATTTCCTCTTGACTGGCCTTTGTTTTAGACTGACTGCTCTACGTCACAGACGTCCGCAGCATGTGATGCCATTATCCATGTGCCCGGGGCTCACTGGTGACGGCCAGCCTCCAAATCCACGCTGTGATTGTGATTGACCTATACCAGTAGATTGATATGTCAATCACCAAATGAAATGGGGCATTTGAGACTTGCTTGTGTGACACCCTGTCTATCACACAAAACACTGCCAGTTGGTTTAGAAAGTATATTAAAAGAGGGGAAAGGCTGAGATAAATGTGATTGATCAATGATGGGAGGAAGTCAAAATGAATGTTGTCTTATTTTCCTGGCTTCTCTCGGTGTCTGAGTACAATTGTTTCGGATTATTTCTTTTATTCTCTAATGGGACTAATGCCCACTGGCTCTGCAAGACTTCAGAGTAATTCTATCTTCTAGAGGTCAGTGACTGCTGTTTTGCCCAGGGGTACACACACAAACACACACACACAATATGCGTGTTGACATTGGTCTAGTTTTAGTGGTCAGATAAGGTAACAAGAGTCCTTGTACATCAGAACAAGATCTCTTACCTTCTCATTGAATATCGGTTCTCACATGCTAAACTGGTCTGTGCACGTCCAGAATAAAAAATGATAATGCATATCATATCTATGTGTGTTTGCTAGGGGGTGTATAAGGGAGGGGGGGGGGGGGTGTCAAACAGGGACACATCATTCAATAGATATGCATACAGTCTCACAAATGCACATTCATTCAGATTCATAGATTTATTTCCATGTCAACAAAGTTGATAGGTATTTGTCTTTGTAAACCCTCAGACATGAATAACATGAACAAGGACAAAACCATAGCACATTGTACAAGAAAGACGAATATCGATAAATACTGGAAAATGGACATTGAACAAATAACCAATACCCAGCAAACAATAGACAATAACCCATCGGCATAAAAAATGCATACAGTTTTGTTAAAGTGCGACTAACATTGCTACACACACATACTGTATACAGTAAGTCAGAGCAAGTTCAGCTGTTTGATTTGCCAAAGGGTATTTGGTGTCTGAATGAAGCGAGATGTTGAGCTCTTGATGCTTCTGTATTTCCTTCCTGACATTGCAAATTTCATCTTAGAAATGCAACTCAAGATCTGTGTTCAAGAAAATTTGACAACCACCCTGTAGAGAAGATCATCACTGTATATACTGTATATGATTTTTAAATACGGCATTTCTCCAGGCCTACTAGAGGGTTCAAAAAGCATTTAGCATCTACAATTACAAGCTTCTGTTTAAGGGGTCAGAGCAGAAATGGACCAAATGATTAATGATCATTCTCCGCAGCATACTGTATATCAGTCGATGAAAAATTTCACTCTTTTACGTAGTTTGGCAGATATAGGCTACTGTGGGACAACTGTTGGTGTAGCCTGAGGTTGACTTGTCAGAAATAGAAGCTTAGACACAGCTGTGAATGTATAAAAGGAGAACCCATCCATGATAGATTTTATTTGATTCTAGTAAAGATTTTTATTCATGCAGTCAGTCTGTTATGAACATGATTTCTGCTGGGTTTAGAATGGATTTAACTTTAGTCTAGCCTACTTATACAAACATAGAACCACCTTCAGTTTCTTTCAATCAGGCACGCCATGTAGACTTCTATTTCAAGATGGAGCATTGGAGAACATTATAAGGCAGGCAACTGAAGAAGTGCACAGAGAGAGGAGGAAGTGAGAGCGATAGACTCAGTTCTTTATATGTGGTTGTAGCTAGCGCGTGTCTGTTTGAGGCCACAGGAGCTGTGTGGAATCAAACTCCTTCATTAGGACTGGGGACAGTGAGACAGGTTGGAGCAGGGGGGTGATGCTCACCAGAGACACCAATTATCCAATCTTCCTCCCGCGCTTGCAGCAATTACCAGCCTGTGACCTGGCAAAGATCGCTCGCACTTGCCTCGCCTGCTCCAGCAAGTTGGCAGCACTTTCGGAGGGGCTTCCTTTACACACACCTTCTGGCTTCAAACACTTGCAGTGAGGCATCATACCACACACACACACACACAAGCCAATAAACACACATTCACGGCACTTTCAGAGTACTGTACATGAAGCGGCACTGTGAATGCTACATATCACACACCAAATTATATATAGTGTACAGTAGTCATTCACGGAAACTTATAAGCACATCTGATTGCATGGGTTGAAGTTATTTCAGTTTTTTTTCTAAGAGTATAAAAGAGAAGATTTGAAACGGATTTCTTATCGTTCTGCTGGAATTATCATCATCCTCACAGAGCTTTTAATGAACCAGGAATGCTTGGTCCTGTGGAAAGAGTCTGTTATTGAGCATAGTGCTCTTCATTTGCGAGATGGAAAAGATTGTGGTGGCTTTTCAGACTGCAAATGAAACCTTCAGTAAAGCATAATAAATTGAACATGGATCAAATTGAAGATGTTCAAGAAAAGGAAGAAAACTGGTGTAATTATTCAAGTGCTGAAGATTTTTTTGAAGATTTTTTTTTGAAGATAAATATACTCAAATGGTTGTATTATAGCCATGCATCCTGCCACATTTCTAAAGCAGTGGACTTTCAAGGCAAAAGGCCATTATCTTCTCCACAACAAAAAGCACCTTTTAGAAGAGAATCATCCCAGGGACATGCATGCATGACATTTGTAGAACAAAGGCAGACTTACCCCATGGAAAAGACACATACGCGCACACCCACACATATGCGCACACACACACACACACACACACAGAGAGAGGGAGAACTGCAAACATGCACAATTTTACCAAACCCCAGTAAAATAATTACATGAGGATACATGTTAACTGACTTGGATGCTGGCATGTTGCTAGGTAACAGCACAGGACACAGCAAGTGAGGGCACCTAATTGCATGCGTGTTTATGGCTAAAGCACTCTGTGCTGTGAGACCCAGAGAGAAAGTCAAAGAAAGAGGGTGGTTTCACCAGCCACTTTGCTTTAAACATCAGCTAAGCTTCCGTAATCTCCACAGACTGCCCCACTGCCAGTGCAGAGGATTGTGTGTTTGACCAGCTTGGTTCCAATTAAATTACATCTTGTACATGATGGTACAGTTTCTATTAAAAATGGATAAAGCCTGCATAAAGTTGATCATGAGTTGATCAGTAGCAACATTGTGCAATTGAAAAAAAAAGTTTTATTAAGATGTTTACAATGTATGGGAATTTTAATTTGCCATGTTTAATAGAGCTGGTTAAAATGTATATTTAGTCTGTGGTACAGCCCATAATGGCTGCACCATTATAGAGTATTTTACTGGAAGCAGGCCTGAACATTTCCTGTGGAAAAACATCCTGTTTATCTGAGAAAAGAGCTTGGGCCCTCTTTTGAAATGGAAAAATCAGTTCACATAAAGGCCTTCCCAAACACTGCAAATTGGTGACGTCTTTGTTTTACTGCCATGATGGTCATTGTCAGTGTTTCCTAATAGGCTATAAGTATATTATTTCTCCCAGTGCTCCAGATAACCTTGAGAGGTCTGTGTTCTCAGGTGGTGGCGTGTCAGGGCCTCAGAGCCATGCAGGGATCTTCAGTGCTGTGTCTCCAGTACCTGGGGATGAGTCATCCGGGTTCTGCAATGCACCATTGCTCTATTTAGACAGAGCTCAGCTGCTGCTCACAGCTGCCTGCTTCTGAGACTTAACACACACAGACCATGCTAACGTTCACACACACACACACAGGTTGAAATCAGATTCTTGTTGTCATGACAATAAAATACATAGAACCTTGTTGAGGATCTGTATGCTCCGGCAGGTCAAAGATGAGCTGATGGCCCCATTGACGTGGCTCCTCCATTAGATGGCAACAGGAATGCTGGGCTGGCACACGTGAGCTAATGGCTTGAGAGGGCACACACCGTCACTCACCAGAATAATTACCAGGCGCACAAATGAAATAGGCCTACATTTAATGAATTCCAGGAGTCGGCGAAATAAGCCTTATGCGCACTCTGGAATAGAATGGGTTAGGCTAAGTAGATGCTTTAGTGGCAAACCTGGGTAAACCTGACAATAGAAGAGCCTGAAGTTCTCATTCTCTTCAATTAACAAAGCCAACAGGCCTATCTATTAGCAGGTTTACCACTTTCTCTAGGTTAACTTAGTCAGGTTTGTCACTTAACCTCCTACTTGGAATACTACGGAAGCTCAGAGCTGCCAACCCCTAAAAAATATTTGGCTCAGTATCATGTAATTACATGATATGTATCAT
>JASCQY010000104.1:3452857-3458420 GCA_030264315.1 Sardinella tawilis | reverse complement strand
CATGATACATATCATGTAATTACATGATACTGAGCCAAATATTTTTTAGGGGTTGGCAGCTCTGAGCTTCCGTAGAATACACCCCTGTTCAACAGATTAAACAATTATATTGTCTATGTTGTGGAGACACAACAAACTATATGGTTTACGATTCAGCTTAAAACATTTGCCTCCATCTCGTTTAGGACACAAAGGGCTTCTTAATGCAAGCTGATGACTGGAAAGAAAGGCATGCGCTTCACAAGCTTTGGAGGCCACATAAAAAATCTGAGTCCGACACTCTCAGACGTCTCAACACCACAAAGAGGTGCGTAAACCTCCGTCTCCAGCCTCTCCATATTAAACAGGTCTCAATTCTGGGCGAGCGAGCGAGCGAACAACCTGAGCCTGCCCCCATCCATCACTGCCACGGCGAGTAATGCGGGGTGATGGAGTCCAATCACCAGTCTGCAGCATGCAGCGAAAGCTCCGTTTTCCAGGAGAGCGAGAATACCTCTTGCTGGCCGACGTCGCCCGCATATGCATGGAGTTGTTGTTTACATCTTACGCGCGCTAGATAAGCAGTGGGTTGGACAGCGAGCCATCAAACCGCCTGAATCGTAATAGGCTGATTATTCTGCCGGCCGCGTGGACGCAGTCAATGATGACTCATTGCTCAGGAGGTTAAAAAAAGAGGGGAGGAAATAAGGCAAGCGTGTCTGTGGTTTAAGCAGCAGAGTGCACACACACGCACACACATTTCTGATTACACTTGCCTTGAGGTCCTCTTTGAGGTACTTTAATAGGATACAGAGTACAAAACTACAGAGCACAACTTCAAAGTATCCCATACTAAGTCTATGGAAACAGCATGAAATTGTATAAGACCTAACAAATGAGCAATGATTGTGAAAAAGAAAGTTACTTCTGCAGTTTACCATAAAAAGCAGATAGTCACTCACTGCATTTCATTAGCCTCTGTAACCCCCACCACTACCACCAAAGAAATCAGAGCAGGAGGAGAATTGCTAACCCTAGGTAAATGTCAAGAGGCAGTTAAGGGAGACAAGAACTCCATCTAGCCCTGCAATAGTATGGGAGTGAGGATCCACTGTGAGCTTCAGCATACTGACAAGCAGTGTGGTGTCTTCTTCTTCTCTCTTTCAAAGCATGAGAGGACAGATGTGCATTTGCCTACTGTGGCCCCCATACTGGTACGCAATCAATTAGGCAGGACCTGCAGAGGTCCTGCTGGGCCTCAGAGCTCCAGGGGTGGGGAGACCCTGCTGATGAAAGCCCCTGAGGCTCTGCCTCTGCCTGCCTACTGATGCTCTGGGTCTCCCAGGAGACAGGTAATAAACACTCCACTCCAGGAGAAACCAAAAGGCTTGATAATGTCTCAGAGGTTTTAATGTTTTAATTAGATTTACATACACAGTGATTGCATATTACATCGATAAAATGTCCATTTTGAAGTAACTCTCCTCAACTTAGCCCAGCAGACTACTAACATGGACATAGATGAGACACCAGATGTCAAGGAAAGACACCGCGAGCATGCAAATACTTCTTTTAATCGTTACATTTTTTCTTTTTTGCTTCGATAACATTTGATATTTAACGGAGACAACATATCCTACTAAATATAAGGACAGCTTCATAGAGATACAAAAATATAGAGCCTAGACTGAGCAAATCTCCTGAATAAAAAACAATGCCCAGAAAGCATTCATCCATGTCTCACATACGGTACAGGGAGGGAGAGAGCCAGAGAGAGAGGGAGAGAGAGGGAGAGGGAGAGAGAGAGAGGGAGAGAGAGAGAGAGAGAGAGAGAGAGGGAGAGAGATGGTTGGGGGGTTTTGGTTCACAAATTTCATGAGAGTGTTGACAGCTGACTGACTGATGGAGCAAAACAATACACAGTAGCAAGGACACCCCACACACACATACACACACACACACACACACACACACACACACACTCCAGACTGCTGAGAGCATGCATAGTGGCCTGCACAGAGGAGGCAGAGCTGAGCCCTAAAGCTCAGCAGAGAATGTAACAGGATCTTGTTGCATTTCCCAGACAGATCTGATCTGAGGGCTCCACTTCCTCCCTCCTAATACTGATTCTCATCATTAAATTCCATTTCAGCTCTTACCTTTGATGGACCGCCACACAATTTCATTATTAACTCCCTCTCATGCATTACAAAGAACGGCTAAAATAACTCCCTTCCAAAGAATATTTCAGGAATCTTTCCACAGGATTACTCTAAACGTCTGAAGGCTGGCAAGGCCTTCTATTGTATGGCAGTGACATTTTGGACATTATTGGCATATCATTGCAGAGAGTAATTGTCAACAATCAATAACAATTCACAATGAGCACAGAAAGTGGCACCATGACAAGGATATAACTCAGTTTTGACTTGAATCAGACATAGAGACATTTGATGTGGCACAGAGAATGTCAGCATAAGTCAATAAAAACAATCAACCTCAAAAAACACCTAAAAAATGTTTGATATATTGAATCTAGTAAGGGTAGGTCGCAAACGGAAAAAAAAGAGACGCCTTTCTCATACTTTGTTGGTTGTAGGCACCCGATTTAATAGTTTCCACCATGAGCAATAATACTTCTCTGCATCTTGATCTATCTGAAATAATGTGGTCTCTGTCTAATAAATATAGGTAAGTATGTTTCCTTGAGATGCTGGGAATACTTTGATACTGTACGAATCATTCATAAATTCCTATTCCGATAAAAACCTATTCCACAAATTTCACAAAAATGGAAGTATAGTACAGGACTACCGGCCTTTGGGGCGAATATTGTGTTTCATTTTGCCTGAATGGCACCTTTAAAAGCCGTCTGACTGATCTGTGATCTGTGCCCCGTGTGATAGCACTGGTGACAGGCATCTTGGCTGCGCCCCAGCAGAGCACACACACCCCCATCTGAGCCAGGCCCTGAGGGGAGCGGCAGCAGCATCTGACACCTCTGATGGCGACACACTAGCAGTGTCACCTCTCCGGCTCCACACACACACACACACACACACACACACACACTGGGGCTGGGTCAATAAGACACTTAAACTCTCTTAACCTTCAGGACCCATCCACACTGGCACACGCTCAGTCTGACTCAAAGACGTCACGCAGCACTCCTGAATACTGACTGCAAATCACAGGCGCCACACATCTATCTGGATGATGCTCTTGTCTCTTGGGGATCGCCTCAGGAGTTCTCATGCTGCTGTGAGCTTATCAGGTCCAATCAGTGAGAAGATAAGATATGAGCTACCATGGAAAAGTGTGTGTGTATGTGTGTGTGTGTGTTGGTGGTGATATACCCACCAGCTGGTGACACAGCAGTGAGAGTGCGTAGGGTGATTGACAGGGATGACCTTCACACTGGTGGTAGGATGACAAGGACTGTGCTTGAGCACATGAAAGTTAACTCCTGCATTACATGCACTCAGTGGAGAGAAAGGGCCGTCAGAGCTGGAAATAATGTTGTTTGATATGCTTTTTTTCCCTCCTTCTTTTGAAGAGGGGACATGATACTGTGAAAAAAAATATTGATTGACTGGGCTTCTGTGCAAATGATATACTAGAAAACTAGAAAATGGATACCTTGACTTCTGGGACACAAAGTCTACAGAATTTGCCTTTTTATCATTTACTTTCCAGCAAGGACCTAAACTAGAGATGACAGGCCTGGTGTTCAAAAAATAATAAATAAGTCCAGTGCATGCATTTACACACAGTATATGCTGCACGCACACTCACTACACGCGGCACATGTAGGCTACTCGATGCCTTTGGCTACTTCACGCGTTGTTGAGTGCTCCTATGGTTAACGGAAGACAGCTATTCTTCCTCAGCAATCCACCATCTCACTCCAGACAGCAAAGGCAAACAGGTAATAATACGGAAATCTCCGGAGAGATTGGAGAGGGTGTTGTCACCCACTTCACCCCCGTGCCCTCCTTGAGAGCGTGACATGTCGCCTGCGCTCACCTCGTCCCAGCGCTCCTCTCCACGGACCTGTGTGGAGTGCCTGCACTCCGGTAACTATGGAGACCGGTCTCCACACCGAAGAGCTCTTTTGTATTTAATGGAGTGCTCGCCTGCCCTCGGAGAAGACCACCACCACCCTATAGCCATGGTAGCTACACACCCAAGGGCTCTGGGGGGCACAATGGAGTCCCAGATGAATTGGGTGGAGGTCATGCCATGGCCGTATGACACAGGGCTTGTAGAATTAACCACTACAGGTACAAGGAAAGTGTCCAAGTTATCCGACATTTGCCCCGTGCCATTTTCCAAAGACACTCCTCTCTACATTAAAGAAGTTAGCCACTGCATGAAATGAATACGATGCGTAACATGCATGGGATGGGGTCTGTGTTTGTGTTTGTGTGTGTGTGTGTGTGTGTGTGTGTGTGTGTGTGTGTGTGAGGTATGTACTGTATGAGTGTATGTGTGAAAGAGGAACAGAGAGAGAGAGAGAGAGAAAGAGAGTGGTAGTGTAAATTAGTGTCGTCTATTTGTGGATAGCTAAAACACTCCATGTGATATTTCTTATGGAGTTATTTAGGGGAAATGATTGTTATGGGGAGCAAAGCACCTCCTGCTGATGTCAACTGGGCTAACAGGCACCACTGACAAACAAATCTATCCCATTTGAAGGTGGGCTACTGTATATCTAAATACACGCAGTGTTACTATTTACTGTGATGTCTAGTCCTCCTCCTTTAGACTTGCATCAGGTCGGCTTGATTTGAAATCTGCCTAGTGGGCTACTCCATCAAAACAAGGTCAGCCAGGGGAAATAATATGTTGATCATGGAATGTCTTTTATCAGTAAATGGAATTTCAATTTCAAATGAGCTTCAAATGCACTTCAGAATCTTCTGTTGGAATGGCACTGATGCCATCAGGCCTTAGGACAGGAACTACTGTGCTATCAAAATGAAGGCTTCACAGTTCCAATCATCATTCATCATGTCACAATATGAAACACACTTAATGATCACAAGGAATAAATCTAACCCCAGTCCCAGGTATGAGGGTGTGTTATTTAAAATTCTGTCATTGTCTGCCATGTACTGTGCTGCATTGAAGTGCTTTACTACTTAATGCCACCCTGGCTGGTGCCATCTATTCAAACCACAGCTGCAGTATTACATGGACAATTACTCTTATACCCTGCAGGAGAATGTAAAAAACATTTAGTTGAGGAAGTTAGTTACATGGGTAGTTTCACATATAATCTGCCATCCAGACCATTTCTCATTACCAGCGTAGCGTCATGGACTCATAGCTCTTCCCACTGCTATGGGTCCTCATTCCAAACTGGCCTTTCTTGTTCCTTCACACAGCTGTTTCATGTAATATAAGTGTAGCAGAAATAGTCTGGGAATGAAATAGAAAGTTCAGGCATTGTTTTTGTTTTTACCATTGAAAAAGGTGTGTATGAGGGGAGCAAAGGCTAGTTTAGTGTAGTATACTTTATAGTTTATAGTATACTGTAGTTTAGTAGTAGTGTGTGTCTTTGCTGGACTAAGATGTGGAC
>JASCQY010000104.1:3442857-3447857 GCA_030264315.1 Sardinella tawilis | reverse complement strand
AGCAGAGAGTACATGAGACACATGAGAGTCTGCTGCTACTCGGGTGGATGTGGCACAGCTACAGTAATCATGGAAAACATGGCAGGGAAACATGGAAAAGCATGTGGCCCTACACTCACCCTCCACTGCTTCATCTACCACGTTTCCCTGTTTCCTGGTTGACGGGAAAAAAAAAATCTATTTGGTTGCGCAGTGGTGTCATTTTGAAGGAAATGGGCACCAATTCAATGCAGCCAGTTAAACAGCAGGTCATTATAAGCCATTAGCACAGCTTTTGGTGCTGGCCAGCAGGGCTCATCTCAACTCTAGAGTCTTACTGCCGTCTTTACGAGATGGATTACGCATGATCCCCTGACATTCGCATTCAAAATTAGCAAAGTAATCCACTTCACATGACACGTTTAATTGGATGCATGGGCAAACTGTGAGTTGCTTAGCAGACCTGCTGTGTGATTTCTCTTGTCTGCCCGAGTCTCTGCGGCTGCATTACGCCGCCTAACTGACTCATCTCTCATCAGTCTCAGCACTGAGCCCAGCCATGACTCATCATCAGCATCCGCACATCTGGGTGACCACTGGCTGTAAGCCCCACTGGGACAGAGAGAGAGAGAGAGAGAGAGAGAGAGGGAGGGAGAGAGAGAGGGAGAGAGAGAGAGAGAGAGAGAGGGAGAGAGAGAGAGAGGGCGAGAGAGAGAGAGGGAGAGAGAGAGAGAGAGAGAGAGAGAGAGAGAGATCCCTTTCCCTTGGAGCTAAATACGCTTCAGAGACGCCTCTGATCTGCAAAGTCGTTTGGGAGAGAGATTAGTATACATGCGGTACAGAGGCGCTGGCGACAGCAGCCAAAGCAAAGCCACTGAAAGTTTAATGAGGGGCAGCTGCACTGATCAGATGCCAGTGGGTGATGAAAGACGAGGGGCCTGCTGGAGAGGTGACAACATAAACATCTGACCTCAGATCAGCTTCCCAGAGCATATGGGGGGCACAGAACGCACGGGAACATTTAAGAACAGAGGGAGGAAATGAGGACCACGAGAAGGAGAGAAACAGAAGGGGGGTTGTGATGAAAGTGCGGGGCTGAGTATAAAGTTCCAAACTATTCCTTGGATGTAGAAGAGAGCCGTCAGTTTTGGATACGGATACCTTGGTAACACTTGTGTCACAATGCATCCAGTACTAGCAGATCTCCATGCATGGGCGCGTGAGGACAAAGGAGTTATGCATTAGGAGTCTCTATAGAATCACACCTTATGAATCTTATGCCACAGGCTCAGTAAGGCTGCCTTGACGAGAGACACAAGAAGGGTCACAGGTATGCGCTGATATGAGCAGGGGGGGCAAATACACTTAGGCTAGATGGGTGACAGGTTCAGAGCCATTAGCTACAGGTATTAATGGCAAATACAGTAGGCGCTTTAAGAAATCTATGGTCGCCTTAAAACAATGAGGCCATGTCTGACTCAGTTTATAGTTTGGTGTGGATTGTTGCTTGTCAACTGGTACTGCTCTGTGACATGAGCACAACAGTTTGTGCACACCAGACAGCTGGACGTCTGCTGGTGTCATGCCATCGATACGATTCTGTGGCCCAAATATGAGCGCTATGCACAGCTTGGGCGATGTCCGCAGACCTCTGCTTGTCTGTTTGCAGCCAATTTAACAAAGTTGGCAGCAGTAGCAGTTGTCAGTCAGTGTCGTGGTCAATTCCCTGAACTTGGCCCGGTGCACACACACTATAACGTTTTTTTTATTTGCTCATGGGAAGGTCTTTCTTATGGTCCTGGTGTCTGTTACACTGTTACTCTCCGTTCATCAGTCATCTACAGATAACATTTGAATTGCTGAATTTGATGAGACTGCTGAATTCTACGAGACTGCTGAGCAGCCAACAGGAAATGTGCAGCAGAATTGATTGAAACTGACAATTTTCATAAGTCAGTTGACATAAAAAGTAAGGCTGCATTCCAACCACTCCTCATAGCAGCAGCTTCACCATGGCAATCAAAGCAAATGAATTGAGACGGGCCACAGAGACAGACGGGCGTGATCGTATGATGGTATGATTATATGCACCTGGGGTCTCTCCTGCAGTGAGTGAGTGAGTGAGTGAGTGAGTGAGTGAGTGAGTGAGTGAGTGAGTGAGTGAGTGAGGTGCTGCTGTGTGGGGGCTAGGAGCCAGTGCCACAGCCATACAGTACCATCCATTCTCATGCAAATGAATTCTCATCATCTGTGTGGAGGCATATGGCCATCTGTCACAGCTGCCATTTATCTTACAGTGCATGGATGAGGATGAGGAAGGGAGAGAGAGAGAGAGGGAGAGAGAGAGAGAGAGGGAAAGACAGACAGGAGAGGAGAGGAGAGGATAGGAGAGGAACTGAGCATGTGCAGACTGCCTCAATACTCACATGTATCTCAGCTCAGACTCCCGTCTCACCAGCGCATCACGGATGCGCTCGATTTTAAAGAGCTCCCCCTCGATGTCATCTATGGTGATGGTTGAGTCCGCCATGGACACCACATCCTCCTCTGTGGAACAATTAACAATACAAATATGAGTTATTAAACCCCTGTAAACTAAAATCAGGGATTTGTATGGAAACAACTCTTATAGGTTAGCAAACTGCTCACTAAGGATTTTTTGTTGTCACAAAATACTATTACAGAAATACTAATAAAAAACACTAAAATAAAAAATACTGTAAGACATCATGTATCAATAGTGAAATGTCATTCTGTTAGTCAGCCTATCCTGTGTGTGTGTGTTTGCGTGTGTGTGTGTATTGACTGAAGTGTGGTATTGAATTGTGGAGTAGAGTCCTTTACTCAGGACATCATTTTAGCTTTTTACGCAGGTTTTTGTTATTGACGAGTTATTGATGCTCTGAGTTCAACACCCACTGAGTAGCGTCCTCTCCCCGGAGTGGCAGTGGACAAGCTGTAGAAGGTCCTGCCATGTACAGGTAGCCCTTCTGCCTGAGTACTATTAGCACACAAGTGCTGTCAATAACCAGCTGATTAACTGGCTGAGGACTAGCTGGTCTAATTAGAATCTGGTTAGCTGGTCTAGGGAATCATTTGATGTTTTTCGCCAGTGTGTGAAGCTGCAACAGAGAAGGTTCATGTTCAGTATTTGCCTGTTTGAAGTGTTTTTCACCTTTGTTTCCTAGATGCTTTTTTTAATCCAAAAGCAACAGATGTGTGGTCACACCTTGAACGTACTACAAAACTTCAAGCATTGTGTAAAGTGTCTGCAGTAAATTGTGCTAAGTTGTGTATTTTGTGCACTTAACACTAGTGTATTTATTAATGAGCTCGTACAGTATCTCTGCCCTAGACTAGTGTTAGAGTCGGCTGAGTGGTTGGGACTATTTGGTGCAACAATGGAAACAGCAGCATTTTTGCCTTGAGCATGACTTCAGCCACTAGAGGACTTGTCTCCAGCACTTAAAAATATTTTTTTTTCATTTATTTTTTATGACTTTGTAAACTAACTTCCTTGCCAATGCTCTGTGGTGTAACACAAGAGCACGTTTATTTTAGGTTTACAGCATCTCAAGGCTGTTACAGTTTTTTCCCCAGATTGCTAAGGTACTATTTTTGCAACTATATTAACCGTAAACACGCACGCACGCACACACGCAAACACGCACACACACAGAAAACAACAGAAAAATATTATTCATGTGCATGTCTTGCAAAGTCACACTGTCAAAGTTTTTTTAAATGTGTTTTTGTAAAAATGTATCTGGCTCTAGTTTCCTCTATGTGCGGGGCAGATCATCTCATCATCTGATTCCTATTGTAAGATTTCATCCACATCATATGCCATATTGTCTTGTAATAATAATAATAATAATAATAATAATAATAATAATAACAATAACAACTTGGTTTCTCCTGCAGTGGAAGTTCACCTCCCCTATTCTTGCCTCCTATTCTCTAATGATCCAATAGTCTAATAATTACTGTCCTGAGTTCAATTCGGACCAAGTGCTTATCAGAAACTAATGTAGGCCTATAGCTCTGATCACGGAGTTATCTAAAAATATTCATTTTGTTAGATAAAAAGTTATCCAACATGTCAGTTTGCATTCTGCATTTGTCTCAAACATTTAGAGGAAAAAAAACATGCTCAAGACTCACTTACAAGTGAGTAATTTTACAGTGGTTGTGTTCCCCAGCTATTCTTACTGTACTGTGGGATTCATAGATGAGCTAAAGCTTTGTTTAAAAGCAGAAGCATAACATTAACAGCATGACAACAGCTACCAGTCTCAGTCACCACACACACACATACACACACACATACACATACCTTGTGCACTAGCAGGGGTCATAATTCAGTGCCAGAGAAGCAGGCTGAAATTACAGCTCGCTGGGGTGAGCGCTGGTTGTTGGGTGCAAATTATTGTGTGTCAGTGCTAACCAGAGCTGGCATAACTCCCTGTCTGAAACTGCTATTAATTAGGTCCGCCTTTCTGTCTCTCCCCCTCTCTCTGTCTTTCACACACACACACACACACACACACACACACACACATGCACACACACACACGCGCACACACACACACACACACACACACTTGTGTGCTTCCTCTGATGCCACTAACAAGGACAAAGGCACTGCAGGCAGCAGAGTCTCTATGTGTGTGTCATGGCAATGAGATACGGTCCATTTGGAAACGGGGAAGAGGAAATAACTGAGGCCTTCAACAGGTGGTCAAGGACTTAAGCTCCCATTGCCTTGGTTATGTCAGCACAGACAGCATCAAAACTGGACACTTTCACTGCAAGTAAAGAAAAAGAACTGACCATAATGATTTTGAACTAGATGAGAGGGTGAAGAGACTTAAATTAAAGCAGTCTTTCTCAGGAGCGCAAAACATTGCATTTTCCATTTTCAGATTCTAATTTTGAATGGCATATTACAGTTTTTTCTGATTGCTTAGACGCAATTTTTGAAACTTTTGGCTTTTTTTGCAAAACTCTACACACAAATC
>JASCQY010000104.1:3410708-3427680 GCA_030264315.1 Sardinella tawilis | reverse complement strand
GTGTGTGTGTGTGTGTGTGCGTGCGTGCGTGCGTGCGTGCGTGCGTGCGTGCGTGCGTGCGTGTGTGTGTGTGTGTGCGTGCGTGCGTGCGTGCGTGTGTGTGTGTGTGTGTGTGTGTGTGTGTGCATGGATAAAAAAAAAACAACAAAAAGCAAAGCTGATTCTGAAGTCAAACTTCACAGGCAAGGCAGTAAGCAGACCACAACAGCATGAACCCAGAGCCCTGGTCTGAGCCTTCAATCGCTCAATCATGCATGCATCTGGGTGTGAAAGGAAACAATGACCCCTGCTACAGCCACCGCTATGTTGCTTTATTCATTGTATCATTTCTCAGAGTTGACACGGAACAATCTGACAAGAATGCAGTGGCACACAGTTCGCTGAGGCAGAGGAAATCTACTGTAGGCTACACGTGTATCGAGCCAACCCATGCAGGTCATACGTGCACTGGTGTCCATCGCGAACGATTTATCAAAACCATTCAGCCTAATTGTAAACTCATCATTCATTTTAACTATAAAAAAATTAACTGAACAATGGGAACAAGGCAACGGTAGTTTGGTCTTGATCATGTCTTTAGGGGAATGAATGAAAAAAAAAAAAACTAAAAATAACAACAATCCTCGAGATGCCGATGTGTCATATTATAGTAACCAAAACACATCCTATCTACTCAAGCAGAAGGCAGCCCTAGGCAAATACTTCTACCACATTGCAGGCAATAGCCTATTCTAACTAAACCTGTGATCATTCCAAAAGCTCAACTGTGCTACTTTGCTGTCTGTGTACACTGCACACTAACAACTGTAGGCTACTGTAACAACTGCAACTGCAACTGTTTGACGCTTTTCTCGTTTTAGGAATTGATCAAAGTTAACACAAAAAAAGGCAAAAGATGATAAGCACACTGGCATTTCATTTATTGGACAAATAAATCTTACCTGTTCGTGGACCACATAAACTTCAACACGGTCAGTATCAGTTCCTACTTGTCAGTTCGCTCAGGCGACGTTCAGTGCAGCGCACCGTTAACTGATTGCCAACGCCTACACGCACGCTGCTATAAGCGACTGACTGTTGCAAGTTACAATCTGCAACCACTAGGCTGTTGAGTAATTTGCTGTCCAGTTCTTCGAAGCTGTTTTATTAACGTCAGAGATCCTACAATCAATAAAGTCTTGTTCAAAGGACTGAACTAAATCTACGCGAATGGTAGATCCCCTGTGACATACTGTAACCAACTACTTTGTTTTTATGTTATAACAGCTAGAAGAGAAGAGAGGAAAATTATGTAAACTCAAAATATCTGAACAGTCATAGCAAAATAAGTATATTAGATGAACAACCTACTGTAGGTGTAGGCGAGCAACCATGTGCTTACACCTATTTAGGCCTACTTATTTCCTTTCTTGCATATGTTTGATGTTGAAAGAAGCAAAATACTTTCATGCAAGTTAATTATCCTTCTGTACATTCAATTAGCAGTAGGCCTATTGACCTTTTCCATGACTGTATGCAGAAGATTATTCTTGGCCAAGAATAATGTCACATTAAACATATAGTTTGAGTACAATGTAGTAGTTATTTTGCTGTGCTCATAGAAACAATTCCCAATTCCCAGGCAGCGTCACTGATTGAAGTGTTTTGTCTCAGTGAATGATCTTTCGTCGTTGTTTTGTGACATTCCAGACCCCATGGTCCTCTTGTGATACCCAAATGACCTGTCCCATTCTGGAACTCAATGAGGCCCCCATTCAGTCGCTCCCTCTGCCTGAAGCGACTGTGGTTGCTCATAATGTTGATGACTAAGGTCAGAGTGGTCAGATGACCAAGAGCGGCGCCGTTTAATGACCCATGTGCTCCGAACCCTCAGAATGGCTCTATTTTACAGTTCAGACGGTCTTGTGTCTCTCAGATACAGCGAGTGCCATATAGCAGGCCTACTGTATGAGTAGGAGGAAGCTGGAGACTGAACGAGGTTTTTATCTGTAGGTTACTGTGCACAGCGACAGACGGGGGCATCAGAGGTTTGATGTGTAGCAAATGGGCCGTAGCACTGCTGTATGGGCCATAGCGTGCACAAGGTGGTCAAATGAAAGCTGCTGAAAGCACACCAGCACAGATTTCTTAGAAGCACGCTGTTTAGGAGAAACGCCTTGTGAAACCGAGGAAGTCTTTGTGAATGAGTAGCCACAGTCTGATGTCATTTGTGACGTGGACGTAGTTTGGGACTGTTGCCTGATAGATCACTGCTGATTTCAATTGAGTAGGCCATAAAAGCCTTAAAGATGCGAGATATACTCCCATTATGCCACGCTACCAAAGTTATTTTACCCCCTCCCCCCCACACACACACACACCACCCCGCAACCTTTCACTGGAGTGATTAAAAGAAGTGTTGCTGTTTTACAAAACGAGTGTAACCACAGGATGTGATTTCGGGTTAAATTGGTCAAAAGGGATTTACCCCGGGTGAAGAAAAGGCAAGAATTACACTTAAGCAAAACTTTGCATAACTGAGGAGGACATCACAAACAAACACTGACTCTTGTCACGAGATTGCCTGCTGCCCTCAAGGCATTGGTAGTTCAGAGACGTCCTACTTGACGTATTATAAATCATAATTCCCCTAAAAAGTAAAGCCAGAAATTCAGTAGCGAGTTTCCATGATAATTATCCTTAAAACCCCATTAAACTGATCCTAAACTGTCCAGAATAGTATAACCATCCAAAGGTTTTCTTTTTATTATTAGGGAGGCTGCAGCTCTTCCTGTCCTGGCCCAGAGGCCAGAAAGCTGAGGCTTGATTATTGCCTGATTATTTTGCCACATTGGCTGAAATTCTCTCCTATCCTGCCAATACTACACTTAACCTCTCTGCCAACCTGGCTTAAGCCTACTGGCTGTGTGTGTACAGTATGTGTGTGTCTGTGTGCGTGTGTGTGTGTGTGTGTGCGTGTGTGTTTCCCATCATGGCTTAGATTCTACCTCCCCTGAATTCCGGTGTGAATCAGTCAGTAGCCCTGTTGTTCAAAGTCACTGTAGGAAAACGAATCCGACAATTTGATGTGGCGATGTAGACTGCGTCTGAATGGGGCATAGAGAAATGAAGCTGAAAGTATGTTTCTGTGCCCCATTCCCTTTGCTGGGTCACTATTTGGTCTATGTTGTATCAAATGTTGTAGCTTGTTTTCCTACTGACAGCACTGTAGAGTTTGTGATGCATGAAGGTAAATAATGTGGTATAGACATTGAGCCTACCTACCTACTACATCTGAATCCATGTCTACACTTCAATAGTTGAATAGTGACATTTATTGGAATTCATTTATTGCCAATCTGAATAAAGGTAGGTTCATAAATGTTTTAATTAAATTTTACATTTTACATACAGTATCACATTACATTTTGCGACCAAAAAAAAAAGGAATTTGGTAAATAAAGACACAAGTGCATAGACCTTTGGCAAATTGTACAGTAAATCATGTACCGTGTTGTCTTGATATATCTGGAGAGAGCTAGACAGTAAAATGTACCGTGTTGTTGATAGAGGATTAGGTTATTATGAACATTATATCTTATACAATGTTCAAGAGATTCAAGCACCTACTGATCCAAAAGGTTAACATTAAGTATGATTGGGTAAAATAGATGAGGATAATAGTAAAATAATAACAAGAAAAATTAATTTAAAATACTACAAGTGATTCAAATCTTAATGATTTCTGGTCAATTTTGATCTCTATTCCATTGGATAGACTTAGAGAGATTACAAATGCTGAATGAAACAGAGAACATAAAATATCTAGAAATGTTACTATTAAACTATTTACACTGTCTGCCATCCCTGACCGTTCTTTAAAGTTTCCCCATTAGAGAAGAGGCTCATCCCATAAACTACTGAAATGTGTTCCCAGACAGCAGATCATATCAGACGGCCTGTCCAGTACACAGGGCTGGCTTTGTGCAGTCAGTGCTGCTGCAGTTAGTTAGTAGCCCCAGGTCACTGCACATCACAAGACAGCAACTTGCAATCTGTTCACTCTCAGAGCGCTTATTTTCATGCCTGCATTTCCTTCCCACAGGCAGGCAAGCATAAGGAAACAGCGCCCCCTGCTGACAGACGACAGCACTAGTAAGAAAGAGAGAAATTGGCCGACAGCACTAAAACCTGAGTCAAATAAATATAGGCTTACCGTAAATACAATACATTTGTCCAAAGTGTCTTAAAAGTTCCAGTTGTCATGGTATGACATCAGTTTATCACATGAATTCTCTCAGAGCATAAAACAATCATACAACATATATTACACAAATATACATCCTCTTCTATTTACAAAGGCAAGTGTTTGCCTCTCCTTTGCTGGATAAAGAGTCCACTCTCCTAATCTCAGTAATCTAGTCCTCCTCTGCTCAGCTCAGCTCAGTTAAGATGAGGGCTGAGACTGAGACTCTGTGAGAGCGCTGAGCTGGCTGGCAGGTCTATGGGTGTCAGTGTGAGGGAGGGGTAGGCCGTCAGGGCTGAGGCCCACTGAAGGTGGACACAGGCAGGCAGAGCAGAGAGCAGAAGGTGGGGTGGAGGGGCTGGATCTGAGAGGACAGCATGCGGCCCCGCGACCAGTCTGCCGAGCTGTCCGGCTTGTAGCATACGGACACTTCGCACCTACAGCACAGAGAGAGGGAACACATTAGCGAAGTGACCCACCCTGAGGAAATAAAGGCTTCAAATGCTACTGTAATACAGTACTGGAATACAACTTCTACTTTATGATTCTTTGCCTTGTATTTACATGTATATACATACATATACTGTACATGTTTACATTTTTGTTGTTCAGTGAGTCAGACGTTTTTGTTTTTGTTTTGTTTTTGTGGGAAAGATAGAAAAAGTTACAAAATAAACAGATAAACATCTGTGGCATCCATGATGACGAAAAGTGGTGGTTTAGGGTGTGGTGAGTGTGCCTTGGCTGTGTGTGTGTGTGTGTGTGTGTGGTAATATTAGCCCCAACACACACACACACACACACACACAAACACAAAACACTTTTTTTTAGAAGAAAAGGGTGCCAAGATGATGTGCTCATACAGTACAGTCCCACATGCAGTGCAGCTGTATGCAGTTGCGGTGTTTGTTTACCTGGTGACACTCTGGAGGATCTTCTTCTCATCCTGGTCCAGACACACGGCGAAGGTGGTGCTGCTGGCCCCGATCACCTGCACCTTGTCCACTTTCACTTTAGTAGTAGTGAGTTGCTGGACGAGGCACACACACACAAACACACACACAAACACACACAGCACATCTGCCATTAGTCACAGCCTCAGTCCACACACTCACACATGATAGTAGACAATGTTAAAACTAAATATAATTCGTTAAATGAATAAAATAAAAAAAATAAATAATTTTTGAATAATAAAAAAAGAACTTTTCATGGTTATCACAAAGTCGGCCCTGTTCAGTCACAGAAGAGTACACTGAAAGTGAACTGCACCAGAGGTATTTGTTGCCCCCTTTCTGTTTCTGTCTTGGTCTCTTTCACACTATGCAAAACGACAGACAGGAACCTGACACCAAACCTCTGAAACCTTCAACCTAGGTTCCCACCAAAATAGCGACACAACAGCTCGGAAATCGGTGACATGGTGAGGTTGAAATACCTTATATTTCATAACGCAAATGCATGTTCTGTTTTTCTATTAGTGTCATTAGTAGTATCAATTCAATTCAATTCTTTATTTGTCACAGACTCCATTACATGGTCCATAGTATAGTATAAAAGTCAGAACAGAATAAACAGTTAAAATATAATAATAATAATACTACTACTACTACTACTACTACTACTACTACTAATAATAATATAATTGTATTACTCCTAATAATAATAATGAGTATAAATAATGCAATAGAATCAAGAAGTATATATCACAATATGTCCCCAACGTATAATCATGCTTACCTAAGCAAACTGTAATGTTTCAAATGTTTAAGACCACTGACACTGAGCCCCTATAGTGAGCTGCTGTACTGTAGCTTGTTTACAGACTGATTACATCCAAGCATGAGAACACAGTGACCTGGTCTGTGGTCAAGTGCAAGTTCCTCTGCACTGCTGATTTCTCTTTTCAGCTGCTGTTACCAAAACCAGACCCGACCCATCAAGACTGCACACACAGGCATGTGTTCTTATTCTAGAAGTTTCTATTAAACCACACGGCCTTATTTCACCCGTTCACACTTCCGTCTCACCTGATTGTAGCCCTTCTTCGACTTGGAGTTCTGCCTCTTGAGCACTTCAGTCATTGTGAGCTGCAGACACTCCATCTTCGTGTCTGTACAAACCACAGATAAACACTCTTAGCGCACTGCTAACAACATTCTGCCTCTGTCTTATTTCAGCAAACTGAACTGGGCTTTGTTTCCCTCAACTTAAGTCATTTAGTTTACATTTAGTCTCTTAGTTTGTAACTCTGGTTATTGGTAATGGCATATTCTCAAACACAGAAGCCGCTAACTGAGAAACAAACCCCTCAACTGTTTTTCAGGTCCCTGAGTTGAAACACACACCCATGATAGTAACCCAAAGGAACAAACAGAATCCCTTCACTTTATGGATACTCAATTAAACAATACATTTATAATGGCACTGGTGTTGAAATAACATTAATACCATAGACTAACGTACCAAGTTCCTCCAGGTTCTTGCAGGCTTTGGTCAGGTTGATAGACGTGCAAACCTTCTCAGCCCTGGTAGAATTACTTCTGCCACTTATAACAACCTGGGAGGAGAGATGAACAAACATCACACGAGATAAAGACAGAGAGAGAGCTTCTTAACTGGCTCGACCCCTTCATACTATATAATGCTTCCTTTATACTGTATATAGTGATCAATAGCATTAGATCCTTTCCACCTCTCCCATAATGTCACTGAGGTCCAGTCCATTGCTTACCCGGTTATATGCGACGTCTAGTGTCAGAGGCACTGCCTCGCGGTCCCCGTCAATCCCAAACCTCTTGCTTGCAGCACCTGTGTTGCACACCGGTCCACGTAAGCATCAGACCAACCAACCAGAAGCACACAATCACACACATCACATTTATTACACACATACAGGTAACGAATCTGGCTTCAACTTTATAAAATATTACAGATCAACACCCAACACATCAAATGACACTACTGCTACGTGTACGCCTGAAGCTCTGCATTCAAGCTCAGTCTCAGACAATGTTTGGCTCCAATTGACAGATCGAGGACTGTGGACCAACACCTTCTGAACCACAGACATTGACTGAACCGACAGCTTGAGGACTGGCACAGCAGTTTGCTTGAGCTGAAAGTGTTTGGGATTGGATTCTCATACTACGTCTTTGAGAAGCAGCTCTGGCCTGTCAGTGCACTGGCAACGTTTATTTACGGTTTGTTTATGAGTCCCGAACATCAAAACGTTGATAATCTGTCACCGCAATCTGAATATAATTGAGCATTCAGACATCAGAGAAGGAGAGAGAAAGAGCGAGAGCGAAAGAGAGAGAGAGAGAGAGAGCGAGTTGACTCAGAGCGGTATCTATCAGCATCAGGGAAGCAGAGGTCCAAGCAGTCACACACAGCTGCAAGGCGTCATGGGAAAACCCATCTGTAAGGTGACAGATGGCTATCAGGAGATGGCCTTCGACGGAGTGGTGAGTGAGTGAGTGAGTGGCTGGTGGTTGACTAAACTCACCCATGGCCTTGATGGCACGCGTCCCAGCCGTGTGGCCTAGTTCTAGGGAGTGAATGAAGACCTCGTTCCTCTTCTCCCCACCAGCTAACGTCAGCTTCAACACACAATTAAAAAAAAGGGGGTCAGTTTACACATAAACATGCTTATCAATTACTGACAGGAATCTGTGGGCGTTTTCATTCCGTTTAATCTTGTATTCACAGAAAGAAGGGTCATACTACAAGGGGATGTTTTTTCATGCCGTTTTGTATTTAATGTTTCGCTCTTTGACCTGAGCTTTTGCTTCACACTGCTGTGTAAATGACAGATACAGAGACAGTAGAACTTTTCCAGCATCCTGGTGAAGCCACCAATCATTACAGCAGGGCACTAGAATGGCCCCTAGATGGTGTCAATCTGCATCCATGTATTTTACTAGAATGACCTCCCTCCCACTCTGACTCCCGGGGCCAGTTGTTCAAAATAGGTCAATCCGGATCAAAGTGATCCAGATTTGGAAATCCAATGGCTTGCTATGTGTAATCCAGAAACACTTTCGAACAACTGGTCCCTGATCTCAGATAGCAAAACAATCCAGATAATTTTCATTCAGATTGCACTGTTTTGAACAACTGGCCTCGGGAGATAAGCATGTCATGATTTAGCATCATAGATATATAGAACCCTACGATATAGGATCCTATTGGATCCTATATATCTATGCTATGCTATAATGCTAATATTAGCATTAGTAGCAGTAGCTTCTGCCATGCTTTCCCATATGTCCCTCCCTGTCTCTGATCGGGGTCAGCCCTATGTTCCCACAGCCCTATGTTCCCACATTTTCTACGGTTAGGGTTAGGGGTGGTATAACGCTAACCATAGAAAATGTGGGAACATACTGTAGGGTTTTCCTTTACCCTAACCATAGAAAACGTGGGAACACAGGGCCGTGGGAACATAGGCACGCTTCCCTCTGATCTACATGCAGTGCAATGCTAGGCTAGGCTAGGCTAGGCTAGGCTACCTCTGCCTGGTAGAGCTGGATGAGCGCGGGCCGAGCCGCCTGTCGGCAGTAGTAGAGCACCAGGTCCGCCAGGATGGGCAAGCGCACCTCCATGGAGTCATCGTACGAGTCCGAGTCGATCTTTGACGTTTGCTGGGAACACAACAACGATATGCAAAGTCAACGTGAGCACAAGCGGGAACACGTTGACCACTGTATTCAAAGCAACGATCACCAGCGCAGACGTACATGTAAACAGGAAGTTTGTCAAAAATGGCGACACCAGTGTCACCAATGCAAACAAGCTGTGTGTTCCTCTCACAGACTTCTGTTCCGTATTCTTAGAAAAACATGAATGAACACAATACTAGAGGATCCTGTGTGACTGTAATTCGGCTGAAAGAGGATCTGAGACGTGTTGGTGTCAGTTTGTCAGTGTTGAATGTGTGCATATGCTGTGTGTGCTGTGCTCTTGTATGAGCAGCACAACACTGGCAAGCTACTGTACTGTGGGCTAAAACTGGCTAAAGTCATTCATATGGCAATGCAGTCAGTCAATCATTTTCTATTCATCAGAAGACATTTATGAGTGTGTGTGTGTGTGTGTATGTGTGTGTGTTCTCACCTGACACACCACACTGACTGGCAGGTCGAGCAGACTGAGTGTGTTGCGCTCGTACCAGGGGTCCAACATCCCCAGGAGCTGAGCGATGTCATTAGTGCTGTCCTCTGGGGAACTCAGACTCAGGTCCTGACAACGACAACAACAAACACACACACACACACACACACACACAGTAATTAGCTGCTAGCTTGTGCTTATCTGTTTGACTGTAGTGGATTCTAAAAGACTTTTCTGTTTTCGTTGAAAATGAATGAACTATTAACACATTAGTGAAATAGGCAGGCTACTGATACAGATGAACAATCTGCTCAGTCAGTCAGATTAAGGAACTATGAGAAATTTACTTGGTTTCTACTTCACCTTTTCGATTCACTTGTATTTAACACAACAAGAGCTTAAGTCAATATGGTTGCTAGCTCACATTATGTCGTTATTCCACATCAACATTTTTGGACATTTAACCCTTGAGAAACCCCTGAGAGCTCCTTCAACAGCACAACTGACCAATCAGAGGAAAGTGAAATTCCTCCCCAAAACTCTACGGATCCCAGAAGCAGAGAGAGAAACAGAAACTCTATTTGTCCCCCTCTGTGCCACTCTGCTACTCACTGAAAGAGTGATGCTGGCACAAACGCATCAGAGGTCTGTCTAGTGTTGGCGTCTCTTTGCGTCTCTTACCAGGTTGGAGAGGGCTGATTTCAGAGGGCTGACGGACAGCTGCTGCGCGGCGGGGCTGGGGGTCCTGGAGGCGGACAGAGTGTGCGTGGATCCCGGCGTGGCCAATCCCGCCGCGTCCCTCCTGACGGGCACGAAAAAGAAGCGCATCTTGAAGGCGCGGCAGAGCCGCGGGCACCTGCTCTCCCGCCGCCGCAGGCTGCTGTAGGCGCGCGCCACCCTGCCCGCCACGTGGTCCGCCCCGAACACCACCACCCGCAGCTGGGTGGTCTGTGCCGCCGCGCCCCCCTCCTCCTCCTCGTCGCTGCTGAGGATGGGCCGACGGCGGAAGCAGACGTGGCGCAGGTACGGCCCGGCGGCGGATGCGGCCTCAGGCGGCGCAGAGCCCGGGAGCGTGGCAGAGGGCACGCCCAGGTCGGAGACGCGCAGCTGCACCTGCTGAGGCAGGGACATGGAGCGTTTGGAGCGCACGGCCGACAGGTCGCGGGCGTCCGGGCTGCCCAGGCTCTTGGCGCGGCACAGAGAGTTGCTGCTGCGCGACTTGAAGAGGCTGGACAGGCGCTGGCTCAGACGCGGCGGCGTTTTGCCGCTCTTGGCCGCGCCGTGGCTGTGCACGTGGGCCGGACTGGAGCCCGGCGGTAGCGTGGAGGCGGGGCTCCGCTCCGAGGGACTGTCCTCCTCCGCCTCCTCGCAGAAGTCGCTGTCCGTGCCCGAGGCCGAGAGGCCGGCGGCCGACTGGCTGACGTAGACGGAGGAGGGCGAGCACTCGGACGAGGCCACCGACAGCGTGGAGAACATGGAGTCCTTGGAGGCGGTGGAGAGAGAGGACATGGTGGAGATGGTGGAGGCCCGGTAGTCCACCACCGTGCAGCCGTTCCCCATGAAGGCGTCCATGTCCTCGAGGTCCTCGTCTTCCTCCTCCACCTCCTCCTCCACATCCCCATCCTCTTCCTCCCCCCGGCCAGAGGTGGGGCGAAGAGCGGACAGGACACAGTCCGTCTCAGGGATGTTATTCAGAACATCTGGGGGAGGGGGGGGGGGGCGGGGGGCAGGAAGCAAAAACACAAAAACATTTGAGTTGCTGGGATTACACATACAGAAAGCCAGGCAGGCCACGCTAAAGTTGCAACTGGAGGTAAACGCTTCAGCCAAATTGAAAGCGAAAGTGAGGCCTGCCAAAAGTGAGGTTTGAGGTGAGAGTGGGAGTTTTGCCCCAGAAGGAGCTGAAATGACTCATGTGGTGAGCAGACTCTAAGATCGGGCCGTTAACGCATCGAGAGCACGGTGAAAAACAACACTCAGAGCGTGAAGCAAGTTTTTACTAACTGTTTTAACCCCTTTTCTACACACCTCTGTACATGTATGTACAGTACATCTCAAATTCAAGCTATACTTTTCTAGTTAAATTCTGTTTAAAAAGGATGTTTTGATTTACCAAAATTGTCCTTATCCCAGTGGAACGTGTAGCATTTGGCTGCAGGCACTGGAATAGTTTGTAACACACCTACAGGAAAGCAAAAAAAATCACATATACAATCACAAACAAACGCATCAACCGTCACATTTTAACATCTTAATTACTATATGTTCATTACTTTGTATGGGTGATTTTGGCCCAACACATAGTGAGCAATAACATTCATTACTAATTCGTCTAGTAATTTGTAGAAATGTTCTGGCGTTTTCTTCCAGGTTGTGATATGACGGCAGCGTTGGGCGGTGCTCACCGTCGGACTTCCTGCCGTTGGAGGCGGGGATGCCCAGTTTCTCCCCGAGCTCCTCCAGGCCCTGAGTCAGACAGGCCCGGGCCTTCTGGGGATCCGACACGCACGCCGCCGACTCCAAGAGCTTGGTCACCATGGAGAAGGCTCTCTCCAGGTCCTCCATGCTCACAGACTGCAACACAACCAACCACACAGTCTTGGTCACTCCCAACATCTTTGCTTCCTTTGCTTCCTGTGTCATTATTAGTCCACGGCTGATAATTGCTGATAAGTGCCCTTCTGACACACTAACACTTCTAATTAGTGCTCTTTGAACACGCTAACACTTCTGCTTGTCAGCAGAAACTTTCACTCAGCTTGGCTTGATCATCTTCTGCTATAATTCACAACCCAAGGTCCAAACACTTTTGCTGTAAGAAGGCCGTCAAAAACCAGCCGAGGGTGTGCAATGCTTTGTCTGTCCCAAGGCTGTTAGACTCACAATGATTATACTCTCTCAAGATAAGATGTTTGGTGCAAATATCTTTCTGTGAACCCTGTAAGAATGGAGAAGGCCATACCAGGCTCAGGGGCTGATGTGTGAGCCCACTTCAGGCACAATACCTACAACTTATGCCTAAAAGTATGGAGCACCTACAGCCCAGGCGCAGGCTGTCAGACCACGGGGGACAGGGCTGACTAGCGTTGTCTGTTTGTAGGTATAAGCACAAGTATATAATCTACGGTATGCATGATGTATATACATATACTGTATGTGCATACTTACACTCATAAACTAGCATTGTCTGTGTGCGTATAGCAGTGCTTCTCAATGTGTGGGGCGCGCCCCACTTATGGGGCGTGGACATATGACAGGTGGGGCGCAAGAGGCTACTCTGAGACCAACCACATGTGCCCTTCGAATTCATGTTTTCTCCGGCTGTGATAAACTGTTGTGAGATTTGCGAGCTTTCAATACCCATTCATCTCCATAAAATATCTCCTCACTCACATATGGCATAATGCACATGAAAATAAACAGGAGAATCTAGCGAATCTAACAGTGTTATTTGTTAGTTACTTTGATAAAAGCTTCGTGAAATTCACAAGCTTAGCAAAATATTACAATATGGATCTGCGCCTATCTCACCCATTCATCTCCGAGAAATATCTCATGATTTCTTCACTCAAATATGACATGTTGCACATCAAAATAAGCAGGAGAACCTTGCGATTCCAATTATGTTATTTGGTAGTTACTTAGATAAACGGTTCGGGAGATTCGCAAGCTTTAAATTTTCAGAAAAATACTAAGCTACAATATGCATCTGCACCTCTCTCATACAGGACTCATTCATCACTGTGAAATATCTCATGATCCCCTCTCTCAAATATGGCATGTTGCACATTAATAAACAGGAGAACCTAGCAATTTCAGTGCTGTTTAGGGTTTCTCCCTATGACTAGCGATGTCCAAATAATCTTGTCTTTTTGGACAAAATACTACACAAAAACTGCACTGTACTATGTTGTACTGCATAAACAGCAATATTTTGGACATGAAAATATTGCAGCACAGGACAAAAATGCAATTTTCCTGTTATGAACAGGAAAGGGAGATGTTCTCAAATAGCCAGGGCAAAAGCAGAAATGTAATCTATAATCTTTTAAAATTAAATAAATCAAAACACCAAAACATGACATACTGTAAGTAAAATTGGGCGTATTTTGCCATCATTTTTTACATTTGAGGGGCAAGTGGGGCGCAGAAATTCTCCCCCTTCCAAAGTGGGGAATGACAGAAAAAGTTTGAGAACCACTGGCGTATAGTGTGTCCTACCTGTAGGCTCTTGTGGATGCTGGGCAGGGGGTACTTGGTGCCCAGGCTGGACTGGAATGCGTGTTTGATGAGGGAGCTGTACACGTCTCTACGGGAGAGTTGGACACTGCTGAGCTGCTCGGCCACCGACAGAAACTCCACAGGAACCTCTGACGGGTTCATCAGAAGCACCGTACTGCAGGAGAACATACAGCACAAGGCCTTTAATCGTCAGCAGCACCGTACTACAGGAGAACATAGAAGGCCTTTAATCGTCAGCAGCACCGTACTACAGGAGAACATAGGTCTTTATTATTCACTTTTACTCAATCCAAATCAATATGACTGTCATTGACCAATTCAGTAAGTTATACACTAAATATGCTTTCAAAGGCTTGAAAAGATAACATATTTCCAAAAAACAAACAAACAAAAAAAAAAGACTTAATGTATCTGAAACTCATCTAGAAGAGTTGTAACTTGTGGGCCATGTGCACGGAGCAGATAAGAGCCATTTCTGAGAAATAGACACCACAGCCACTTTCGAGCTAAACCCCTTTAGGTGCAAGATTGGGGGGAGAGGGGGAGGAGGGAGAGAGAGAGCGCGCGCGCGCGCGAGAGAGACGCTTCACTAAAAAAAGTGAAGGATACTGAAAGATACGAGTCATAGATCATCTGAGATGTTCATAAACAGTCAACACCGTAACCAAAGCTCCGTGGAGACAAACGTCATGGCATTCTGATCTTACACCTCACATTATTATTCTTAAATTTCACTGGAACTTCAAACAAAGACTCCATGTGCCTTCACTTGTGCTTGTCCCCCTTAGAGGGGCACGGGTGTCAAGAGTGCATCACACGTTGAGCTCCGAGCGGCTCAGACTCAAGGGCTGATAGAGGAAGCCAATCGAAGAAGTGATGCAGGAAGGATATGAGCCAGAGTGTGTGTGACTCTGTGTGTGTGTGTGTGTGTGTGTGTGTGTGTGTGTATGTGTGTGTGTGTGTGGGTGGGTGACTGTGAAGAGGCACCATGAGTAATGGGCGGGTGACACAACAGGACATCCTTGCCCTTCTGGGGAAATCACATGGACTTACATGATCTTTGCGTAATGCTTGGAGGTGGTCAGGCCCTGTTCCTCCCGCACCAGCCTGTGGTATGAGATCCCTGGAGAGGGACGGAGACACAAGGAGATGGGAAGGGAAGGGAAGGGAAGGGAACGGGAATGGGGATGGAATGGGATGGAATGGGATAGAATAGAGAGAACAGAAAAAACATGGATACAGACAGATCCATTAATGTGAGTGCCCAGTTAGGTTGAGGCCTTCACCATACAGTACACAGGACACCCCCACCAAATCTGATTGGGACAGACAGGACAGACACTGATGGTTAGAAAGTGAAAGACTAAAAACAGACCAATGACTTCCCCATATTGCCCTCTCACCCTGCAGCTCCTTGCATCAAATTAGTGACGCATTCCTCGGTTACACTTCTGCAAATCTGATGATTGAGGCATGCATCACGTTAACAACAGACAAACAAACAAACAAACAAACAAACAGACAGACAGACAAAGCAAGAGAAATAAGACGGTGGGTTGTGGTCGTGTATGGCTTGCAGGTTGACCACAGCTGCATTACTTGAAGCAGCCAGAAGAGGGCAGCACATGTTTGAGTTACACTTGGCTGTTCTTATGACATTCTCCGCATGTGCAATAAAACACATTTTTGTTTTTTTCTTAATGAATTCCTCTAAACTATTTTCATATGCAAACGTGTGTGTGTGTGTGTGTGTGTGTGTGTGTGTGCGTGGGCAAGCCTGAGGAAGCACTAAGTCACTGTGGGCAGCTGCTGCCCTTTGCATCCTGTGGAGCTGTTTACCACAATCACACCGAGGGTAAAAATACACAGCATACATGGCATATTTCTGCTGTCGTCACTGATGGCATGTGTGTGGTGTGTGTGTGTGTGTGTGTGTGTGTGAGTGTGTGTGTGTGTGTGTGTGTGTGCGCGTGCTACCTGGGGCTCGGAGTTCCTGCTGGAGGATGGACAGCAGGCTAGAACACACTCCGCAGTAGGGCTCCGGCCAGGTCAGGAAAGTGTGGAACACCTCATAGGCCTCAAGCAGGAGTTTCCCGTCAGGAGGGCAGAATGGCGTCTGGGCACAGAACACACACACACACACACACACACACACACACACACACACACACACACACACACACACACACACACCACACGCACACACACCACCACACATGCCCACATAAGAACTATGCCACCACCGAAACATCTCTAGTTTACTAAACACCTACAACATGCTGTGCCACCACGGTATGCTAATATACAGCATGATAGGCGTCATTCAACACACATACGGTACACTATGTACATCTGCATTTTCCTGCAGGCACTTTCCGACAACTTTCTTTGTTTCTTCAGGCAAGATGAGCATGAAACTTTATTGTGTTCTTTTCTGCACTCCAAGCGTGGTTGTTTAAAAAGCTGCTTGTTTGGATACTTGGAGACCTAAACACTTGTTTGAGTGTCTTTTAATCTTTGGCTGGAACAATCCTGTCAAAACATTCTGGTGTGATCCTTGAGGCTGTGGCGTGCTGGTCTACTGAGAGTTTTGCTATTGCATGCTATTGATACTGCAACTTCTCCATGCATAGCATTTATTTTTTTAACGAGGCACATAATTAGCGTAGGAGGCAACTGACTGGAGGACTATAGCTTGATCTGCACATACTGGGCACATATTTTGGGGGACTGTTTCTGACAGGACAGTGGAGAAGGACATGAAACAAATGGGAGAGAGAGAGAGAGATGGGATGGGATTGGAAAATGTTCAAAGCTGGCTACTTGTTGACTGTACTCTATCTATGCATTTATTTATTCTCTATCTATTCATTTATTTAGCAATTATTTATTCATTTAATTTAATTTATTAATTAATGAATTGTTAATTTATTAATTGCTTATTAATAATTTTTCCTTGATTTATTTGGTAGAAACTTTTCCCAAAGCGACTTGCATTCAATTGCAGGCCAGTCTACCTTTGAGCAAGTCAGGGTCCGGTTCAGTGCTTTGCTCACAGGCACAACAGTGTCAGAGTCAGTAGCCAAGAAGCCACAACCTTTCGGTCTGGTAGGCTCCTTGCCAGGCTCCTTCTGCACTGAGTCTGAGCAGCCCAGTCCAGCTCACACAGCTCCCTCAAGTCACTGCTATACTGTAGGCCACCTTATCAGGGTGCATCAGCAGCAGAGCTACAAGTTCAATAGGACTGTGAGCATGCATGGCCTTCTGTGGGGCCGTGCTGCAGTCTGCTGCATGTCTGCGGTGTGTCTGTGGCCTCACACACACACACACGCACGCACGCACACACACACACACACACACACACACACACACACACACACACACACACAC
>JASCQY010000104.1:3384961-3408428 GCA_030264315.1 Sardinella tawilis | reverse complement strand
TGTGTGTGTGTGTGTGTGTGTGTGTGTGTGTGTGTGTGTGTGTGTGTGTGTGTGTGTGTGTGTGTGTGTGTGGGAGGTGCCCTGTAGTGTGTGCTGTGCCTGCGTACTCCTGCCCTCCTCTCCCTCCACTGAGCAGCATGGTGTGGTCTAGGCCTCGGTTTCCTCCTCACACACAATCACAAACACTATAGACTTCCTCCATCACGTTTTACGTTTACAGCACTCCCACTCAGAACGCATCAACGTACAAACAAACACGCTCAACATAAGGTGTGTTAACATAGCTGTGTCGTGCATAAAATGGAGAAAAAAAGATGCTTGGATATTTTGTCTTGCTTTGTCAAAATATTCTGCCAAAATGTCACAAAAAATCTGTCAGTATCTCAGAGCAATGAGAACCTCAGATGACAGCTGAACTGAACACTAAACACACATGGAACTAATGAAATCTGAACATTAAAGCCTGTCTGTCTGTTTTATTATGTGTCATGTAATAAAACAGAAAGTGAACTAACAGAAAGCAGTGAGAAAGCCCAAACTATGAAATAACTGAAAAAAGAAATGTTGAGGTGTTCTGGTGAGTGCTTCTTTCCTCTAAGGTACGTCATACAGTACCTGATGATCAGTGTTGGGTGAGGGGACAAAAACCATCACTGACACCATGGAGATTTCTAAGCCGCATGCTTACCGTTCCATGGTTGAGGCAGGCCGTTGCTGTGTCCGAGTCCGTCCAGGCACCTCTCCAAGGCGTGCTGGATCCGGTCCTCAGTGCACGTGGTGTTTTGCATTTTCAGTCACAACCTGGGTGATAAGAGAACAGGAAAAGATGTCATATGTGTACTTAGCTAAATTCATACTGCAGTTTACTCACAGTTCCCCTGTACCTTTACAAAGTATAAAGAAACAGACAACTGTTAGTAAAATGGCATATAAATGTGCTGTTCACATTGTTTCATTGACAATTATACTACACGAAAACCTTTGTGCTAAACAAAAAGTATGGTTTTAACCAGTTCCACCCTGTTCAAAAATGTAGCCTAATGTTAAAACCACATTATGCTATTGGAATACAATGCTTCCACTATTACACCCCATCATACATCTAACATGAACATGCTCTTTCACATACACACACAGAGACATACACACACTCTCACACACCATACAAACACCTGCTCTCCAACAAGGAAGACTACAGCTGACTGGATTTGCATCCCAGTAATGTGGCAGATAATATTCACCATGTAGGAAAATGGTCTTGTTTGTTTCGAAGAACACAGCATGGCACCGGGAATTTCAGGTGAACTCACGACACAAAAGCATCTTGTTTATTTCCTGGTGGCCATAAAGACAGAGGCAGCTGTACCTCCAGTCATTTATCACCTTGTGTCCACAAGGGGACTTTTCCCTCTTGTCACCTCGCATGTAAATGATGATGGTGATACGATGATACGTCTCCAAAACAATTATGTAAGCGCTCTGCCACAGAGCTCTGCGTGTGGTGTTTTCATTAAAAACATCGGCATGTTTGGGACTCTAAGTGTTGTCTGACAAGTATTCCAGGTAACCTTGCATGCGAACTGATCAGAGTTATTGTTTTTCACAGACCAGCTTCATCATAACCTTTACATTAGAGTTAGGCCTATACTAAAACTTAAAAGTTAAAAATAAAGCTCATCACATTCACCAAACTAACGTTAGTACAACCCTGCATTTGTTCTGTAAGAAAAAAAAATAAAAATAAAATACGTAATGGGAGCAAAATTGGTAGCATCTTGTCCAAACTGTCCAAAATTACATCAGAAATATAATAATAGTCTAAAAAGTAAATGTGGTCGATATCACGTGTTAATTTTTGAGGAAGAAGCCCACGGATATATAAAGATCAGACCACAAAATTCCCCTCTGAGAAAACCAAAATCCCCTTCAACGCTCATGTGTGCTGATTTTTCAAGACTTCACAACTTGCATGACTCATTAGGAAGCCTACAATGTACAGAAGGGAACTTGCCACAGGTGTTGTGCGAAACAGGTGTGAGTTGAGGAGGTCCTACCTATTTTGATGCAGACTAGCCTACTAAATCCATTGATTTGCCTGGAAGTTTTGCCTGTGGTTCAAATAGGAAGTTCATCTGGTCAGTTTACCAAACAAATTATCCTAAAATGAACAGTTCAAGAGGCTATGATGACGAAGCATAACTAGCGACTGTAGTGAGCTCACGCCATAGCAGCAGCAACAAGGCGTCCTGGCGTTGATGTAAAACTAAAGGCCAAATGCGGTAAATTCGCAGCTTTCTGTGATCCGAAGTAATCTATACACGGTTCTCAAGTAGCTCTGCTTGTATTTTCAGGCAGGGCAGGTCCATATTTTGTCACCAACGTTAGGCCCTGAAGCATTTTCAAGAGGTTAGGCCTTCTCAGTTTGATTATTTGTAGCCTGGGAACACATAATCGCAGGAAGTATGCGAAATAGCCTACAGATTTTTTTTTGATAAATTATTTGATGTTACAGAAGGCTTTCTCAATTCTACTCCAATATTCTATACAAAACCAGGAGGATCATTTAGATCTTTTTCCTGTGTTGGCCTATATTGTTATCTTGTCCGTTCTTTTTTCATTGAAGCCCTTTTCTTTTCTTTTCTTTTCTTTTCTTTTCAGGAGAACAACATTATTCCTACAATCCACGATCTGCAGTGTTCCCATGATACAGCTGCATCATCATCAGCGTGCAGACACACTGACATGGATCCTAATGGGATGATGGAATGCAACAGGCCAAATGAGTGTAAGGTAAGGGCTAACACAGGTACTCAGGGGGGTGGTGCTCTTAATCATACTCGGCTCTAGACTAAAGCCCCGATCGGATGCTTTATCAGTGGAGGTGTTGCTAGAATCAAGAAGACCTTTATCAAGGACCAGTCATGCTGACAGTGAACTGCTTGTCGGACTCGGTTTGACCTCTGGGGCAGCAGTGGCCTGGCTGCTGGTCAGGAAATCATGCTGGTGTCTGAAGAGTGGCTGCGGCTTTGGTACCTGGCGGCTATGAAAATTGTGGGTGAGGCTTGAGTCATTCATGGTCTTAAGCAATGGCTGACCATTATGTGTTCACGCATTGTTCCTGGTGTGTGTGTGTGTGTGTGTGTGTGTGTGTGTTTGTTTACTAGCTACAGACGGGTCAGTTGCAGAGGAAGAATATCCCTGCCCTGTTACAGACCTTTGCCGAGGGACTTGCCAAGCACATGGTTAGCACAGTGATGGCATAACTTACTTTCTTACAGGCATATTGTGATTTTTAAAAACACAACCCACTCCTTCCCTCTGTCTACTCTGCACAATCTTTCACCCCTGGAAGTCATTCATTTGAGCTGTATACGACTAAAGTGAAGAAGAAGGCTTCTATATTTAGTCCAAGTGCAACAGTAGGCCCCTGAGTGGCCCAGGACAGGAAGCTGTCATTGTGTGCAGCTGAGAGGGGGCTGACAGGGTTGCGCGTCAGAGCGAGAGAACGGCGTGGGGAAATCTGGGGTAGACCTGAATGGTTTCTTCTGGCCATGGCTGGGGTCAGGCCATCACAGCCCAAGGAGGGAGCCTGGAGGACCCGAGAGGAAGCCCAATGTGACCACAGCCAGCCGCGGGTTGCGTGCACCAGCGGAGAGAAGCGAAACCGTGCCACAAGCCGCATTTTGGAACAAAACAACACACACGAAAAAAAAGCTCATATACATCCCAGGCACTGCGGCCAACGTGCGGTGCGGCGTGGTGTGGCTCTCTCTCTCTCTCTGTGAATAAGGGAATCCACAGGTCTCACGGCCGAGCCCCACAATGGGTGTGTGGGAGGTGACCTTTCTCGTCGGGCTCTTAATGACCCGAGGGGGGAAGAGGGTTGACGTGCTGCCAGCTAACAGCTACAGTAGCCAGGAAGGAACCAATTCCTCACTGTTTAATAGCTTGGCTGGGTAATAACTTTGAACAGGGATATTACTTTAATGGAAAAGGGGAATTATTCAGAAAAAAAAAAAAGTTCTCCTCAAAGATGGTCATGGACTTAAATTTCACCAGAGTGAATCAGGCTTTATTCACCACCAGTACTTGGTAACGCTGTGTTCTGTTTGAACCGTGGGTTGCTCAAATGAAGTCATATTCTTTCATAAGAGGATGTGAGCACGTCCTTTTGAGTGTCAACAAGGTCACTTCCACATTTTGCGATGTTGCCGAAAGAAGGAAGAAAACAACGGTACCTGATGCAGCTCTGTGTTTTTGGGACCCCAGCATGGCCTGGCTTTTCCTCTCTGGCGTTAACATCGGATGTGCAGCACTGATTATTGGGGATTTTTCCTCGCTGATTGCTTGTCATGGTCACTAGTGGCTGGCTGGCTGGAGAGGAATCCACTGCACATAGGAGCAGATGGAGACCAAATGGATCCAAAATGGAGGGTCGTCTGAGCAGCGTTTGTCTCTCCGCACTTACCAAGACTGTCAGCACCAGTGTGCTTGAGACTGAATGACATGTTTTGTGTGCACTTATGTGAAGACATAAGATGTCTCTTTAAAGGTATAGTTCGGTATTTTACACTTTAAGCCCGTTTGCTGTATTGCCCAGGATGCAAACGAGTGGTTGACACCGAAATCTCGACGATTGGTCCTGTCGCGGCTATTTGGCTGTAGGCTGTAGGGCTTCAGCATTGCTCGCTATGTGCCAGGCCGATCCTGTCCTTAAAACACCCCTAGACGTTCGCTTTAAAAGATGTGCAACTCACCAAGTGGCAATACAGAAAACGGGTGTAAAGTGTAAAATACCAAACTATACCTGACTTTGTATTACATCTCCCTTAAGAGTGACGTGAAGTCCGCTCCTTTATCCATGGAGCGCTAGGCTAATAAATGAATTATTAGCGGCCATGAAAATAATCAGTCACAGCAGAGGCCCCAGTGGGAATGGGAAACACTGGACGGAGGCCAGCCTCTCCTTTTTCCTCCACCTCGGTTCTGGAAAAATCTTTGCCATTTGAAGCCAACAGCAGGGGTGAAGTATTTTTTTGAAGGCACACTAATGGTGGAGGACTGAATGAGTGCAAGGCACCCGGCCTCCAAGGTTAAGCCAGCCATCTGCAGACTCCGAGACATAGCATGAGAATCTTCACAGCTTTGTCTTTCCCCTTCTTTTTTAGTTGCTTGATCGCATTTCCAACAGCCCCCCAGACAGGAAGAGTGCTTCCCAGGTCTGCCGAGGAAGCAGGTGCTCCCCCATTGTTGTGCTGTGATCCGTCTCCATGATAGACTCCCACAGGCACGGGGGGCTAGCCCGCATTGTGTGCGTCCCCTGATTGATAGGGTCCAGTATCCCTTGACAACTCCGCCACCAAGCACTGTGATGCACCCCCCCCACACACACACACACACACACACACACACATACAAACACAAACAAACAGCACCACTTCTTTACCCGTCATGTAAGGAAATAACAGCCGTCTAACAATGCCGACACACTGTAAGCTTCTTCCCTTTGGTTTCAATGAGCCGCCGGTGGCAGAGCAGCGCTAGCAGGTACTGTGGGCTACTGTACAGGCGGATGAGGGAGATGCATCATGGGGCGATATTGGCCCTGCTTAGTGGACTGACACAGAAGCCCATTTCCCCGCGCCGGGGCGGAAATGTCAAACTGAATGCTTTCCTGTTGGCTTGCCGGGACACCCAGGAGGATTTTTTTTTATTGGCCTAAAAATGTACATCAGATTTTTGCACTTTGCAAAAATCAAAGGCATCTATGTCTTTTTTTTTATATCTCTGTACAGTATATTCAGGCACCTGCCACTGTGGTTGCTGGCATGTTCTAAATATGAGGAGCCTCCGTGCCTGACCCTTGTGGTCGTCATGCGTGGTTTTATGCAGGCTGTTTATCCTATTTCTGTATTGTGAGCCTATGTGCTGTCACGAATGCGGTTATTTACAGTAGTCTTACTGGCAGTGGGAAAAAAAACAGGCAAAGCCGGCCTATCAGTCTTACATGATCAGTAACACAGCGCTGCTCACATCAGGAGGAACTCACTCACTCACTCACTCACTCTTGTGGACTTTGGCACGTTGTCCTGATGCCCATGGAACTAGCCACATCATGCAAATGTTACGGTTTTGCCTCCAGCAAAAGCCTTTTTTTTTCTTTTTTTTTCATGACTTTTTTTTACAGCACGCTGCATGCCACAGCAAGTGGGCTGGCAAGTGCAAGCGCTTATTAGTGAGCTGTTGATACATTTCTACATTTTTTTTTTGGTTTCAAACAGTCTCAAACATCAAACAGTTTGCAAAATTGGGTGAGACTGACAATGACAGGATGAGGTGAGGTCTACCTCAGTGAGTCCTTCATGTCAAGTCAAACAACACGTGTGTCTGCTTAGAACTCAGGTGATGGGAGGTACGGGGTGAATCCACCTGCTGCTAGAAAGAGCCGTGGCTCGAGCTTTCTAATATCTCTCCTGTTTCCCCTCCATCTACGCTCTCTGTTCTGTGAGACGGCCAGTGACGGTGAAGGACGGTCAACAGCTGACAGGAAGCATTTGGGTCACCAAGGCTTTGGGTTATCTATCAAAGGCTGATTAGTATTTGTTTTTGTATTAAGTTGTCATAGGAATAGGAAGTGGAAGTCTTGCCACTCGCAAGCCCAGTAAAAAGCTGTCATAATGACACACAAACTGCTATACATATTCCACATGCAAACAAAAAAACCAAAATTTGACTTCCCTGCACGATGGGACGATTGTCCAGTCCCATCAAAGAAGAAGTGAACATTTTGAGCATGACATTGTGTCACCACAGCATGCGTGTGTGAGTCTGTGTGTGTGTGTGTGTGTGTGTGTGTGTGTGTGTGTGTGTGTGTGTGTGTGTGTCTGAGGAGGTATACAGAAGCGGAACCACAGATTTAATTCCTAATAGTGTTATGAGCCATAGTTAGTCCTGCTGGTGCAACAGTATTTACTTATAGCCTGCAAATGTTTAGCATGCATTCCCAGCATAGGACTTTATTGCCACACACTTCCGTGCAAAGGTAATTTAGGAATGACATTCCGTGCAAAGGTAATTTAGGAATGACATTATGACCGTTGATATCTTAGTGCTGTGGTCAAACGCCAAGGAAAGATCTCCAGGATTAAACATGATGAGCAGCCCGACAATGACGCTCTGCACTTTCTATGTAATATTGTCTTGTTTTGTCTTGTCTTGGTTTTCGCAAGACAGCAGTGTGGTGAGAGAGTGTTAAATAAACAAGTGGTGGGAGCACTTTTACTTTTGCTTTTTTCAAGTGTCAAAGTGTCAAAGTGCCCCTCAGTGTATAAAGGGCCAAGAATAAGCGCTCTGCTCTGCTCTGCTCTACAGTGCAGCACATGTACAGTATGTGTGTCTGCCCAGTCCTGGAGCCCCGGAGCCCCGGAGCCCTGGAGCCCTGGAGCCCTGGAGCCCTGGAGCCCTGGAGCCCTGGAGCCCTGGAGCCCTGGAGGGGCCCATGGAGCCCTGGAGCCCTGGAGCCCTGGAGCCCTGGAGCCCTGGAGGGGCCCATGGAGAGCTTGACTGCCTGCTGACATCCTGCCCAGCTGGGCTGCACAGACAGCTGCTGCTGCTGCTGCAGGTTGCTCTCAGGGCTTCCATGTCAGATCCAGCGCATAGCACACATCTGACCCTTCTGCCAGGCCTTTACACACACTCCTCCCTGTGTGTGTGTGTGTGTGTGTGTGTGTGTGCGTGTGCGTGCATTTGGGACAACAAGGCTGTCCCATTCCTTACTTATTTACTGTATGATTAAACAGCACTGAATGCCAACACGCAACGTCTCCCTTTAAAGCGTCTTCTGGAAATGCATGGTGCTTCTAAACCCACAGACTCCCTTCAGCTTTTGACATCTCCATTTCCTCTCAGTAAAGCCTACAGTAGGAGGCCTTAAGGTTTCATTGTCCACAAGTAGCTGTTTTCCTGACCCAGTTCCCATTGTAGCCTTTGGCAGGAGCATGACACAATATTAGGATGAGCCGCCGCTGCCAAGTGCCTTCCCATTGTAGACTCCGCGTGAGGTTAATGCTTCTGACACGCTCAAACAATGAGCTCACCTACCCTCTTTGTCTTTGCTCGGATACGCTAGCCACACACGCACATGCGAGCTTAAGTGCAGATACATTGACATCATAAAATTGCTAAAAATGAATGTGAACTCATCATAAAAGCCTTTTGCCATCTGTTGTTTTTTTGGCAGGTGTTTTGATCGCCGGCAGTCAAAGTGCCTTGGGTATCAATCAACTAATTCAGCTTTTCAGGTCTAGATCAGCTGTTCGATAGAGAGATACTGAGCATTCCGTCAGTGATAATGCATTGAGCAAGTCAAGCCATCCTGATTCACACAAACGTTTCCATCCCTCATCAGCTCGTCTTCCTCGGCGAGCCCCGTCAGGGCGAGTGCACCAGCCAAGCTGCTCCCCAGCTCCACACTCACTAACTCACTCACTCACTCACGCACTCAACTCAACTCAACTCACCTGCAGTTACTGTCCATCACCCATGTCCACTCTTGCGGGGCTCGTCGGGGGGGGGGGGGTGTTCTTCAAGCGGACGGCCTCAGGCGTGTAAATCCCAAAACAGAGGTGAAGTACATCCTTCAGCAGCGCCGCTGTGCCATTCTACTGGGCCAGTAGCAGTCGCAGTGGCTGAGTCGGAGCCGGAGTCTGCATCTGAGATAGACAATAACAGCAGTGCTCTCTGAGCTTCTTCTGAGCACGGCTCGAAATGACAAAACAGGAACTGAGTGCTGGAGAGGTGCATGAGTACAAAGAGGAAGGCTCAGGGCTGAGAGGGAGGGGGGAGGAGGGAGGGGGGAGGGGGAGTCGACTCCCACACGGTGACGGAAGTTGTTTGTCTGTTTGTGTTATTTTTATGAATTAGCCGAGTGTGCCGCTTTTTTTGCACAGAAGCTTTTTGTGCTCCTAAATGTGCGCACACAATAGAAGTGCTGGCGACAGAAGCAGCTGACAGCGGAGCCAGTGTTGTCAAAAAGTTGGTTTGTCAGTTGCTAATAGCTTAAGGATTATTTCTGGCTCAGCTCCTTCAGATACTGTAGGACACAGTTGGACCGATCAAAGTGTGGTGGCTCAATAGAGAAAGAAATGTAGAAAGAGTGGCTGGGTATGAAACCTTCTGTCCGAGGGTATTGATTAAAGGTCATGTGCACTAGTCTCTGAACTCTGAATGTGTCATAGGAGATGCCACTGGATTGCAACACTCCACTTAGACCATATTCAGCACATATTTCTCTTTTTTACCCCCTCTCTCTTTCGTCTTGCAAAAGCACACTCAGCTCTTCTTGAAAAGGGCAAAAAGGCTTTACTTCCTTAGCAGACTGGGTGCTGGTTATGTGCATTTCATGTTTTACCAGCCTCACTTCCTCTCCATGTGGAAGCGCTCTTTTTCATTCTGTCGCTTACACACACAAACACCTACCCACACACACACATATACATACACACACACACACACACACACACATACACACACACAAAACACACTTGTCTATCTATCATTCAAATGTAAATGACCTTTTCAAAAGACTGATATACGCATTCAAACATTAGTTGAAAATGTGGGTTTACTCACAGAAGCCGCTGTTGAAAGTCATAAGCTATTTACAAACCCTGTTTGCGAACACTCACACAGATCTGTCTGTCCATTGACAAGTACAGTCTGAGTATAAAACAACAGGTGCTGGGATGATGCAGTGCCTAGAATTGCTGCTTTGAGCCAATCACTTTGTGATGCTGCCACCTAGTGAGCATGTGCAGCAGTGTGCTGTACTTGTGTGACCCTGCTATGGTGTGGCGTAAGGGGTCTTTGCTCAATCAATACTTGATCGATGGATGTTTGAACTGAATTTGAAAATGAACTTTTCAAATGATTGCCACTTGCTGCTGCTATTGATCAGCACAGTTGTGCTGACATATTTGTACACCTGCGCTTTTGGTGTGGATGGATTGGTGATGATGGCGTGGAATTTTAAAATGTTTAGGGCCTACAGAAGTTTAAAACATTCATCTGGGCTACTTCTGCTTCTGTGAATATAGATTTGGAGAGAAGTATTTTTGAAAGCCTCATCCATTCTGTAGTTCCTGCACAGCCACTCTTGTCATGGCAACACCAAAACAGAAGTGTTTTGTCTTTTTCCGCACAGCAATGGGCATAGTCTATTTCTGAGGCACTATGCAGAACAGGACAATAATGCCTGCACTTAGAACGCCAACATTCCTCTGTGTGAGATCTTAGAAACAGAAGAGACGTCAGCGAGCAAAGATCCTAAATACCATCAGACAGGCAGGCATTCCTAAGAATACGACCTACATTTCGGCCGGAGGGGAACGCGGCCATCCTTCAGACCCCTGGGATGCATCCAACGGGCTGCCGCAGGATGTTCACAACGAGCTGAACTAGACCTATGGACATGGATGGCGTGCAAATGATGTTTCCTTTGAAACTGGTCTTTCAACTCGGCCGATTAGTCTCGACCCATTGGTTTCACCGGCTGGGATTATTTGGGGGGACTTAATTGGTCTCTTCTTTCGTGACCTTATCACGAGACATTGGGATTGTATGAACCAGTTGGCAAAGGAAAGTGATGCGAAGGGCCCCCAAAAACAGACGAGGGAGCTCACGGCATTCTCCAACTCCTCCGGCATTAAAAACACTCTCCGAGACTGGAACAAGCGGCAGGACATGACTCTCATGAAGTGACTCTCGTTTGGCAAGGAGCTGCGATTCCGAAGACATCCTGCGAGGCTGGGAGAAGCCCATAGCAGATTAATCAGGCTCTAATTCAGTAGACAATAGGCCATTTACTTGAGCCCACAGTGAGCGGGGCCAGCACAGGGAAGGCTTAAGAGTACCGGCTACATGGGCAGGCAGAATCATTCGAAAACCGGGCAATCTATCCACTAAGTCAATTTGTAACTTAATTATGTTGGATAATGCCACAAATAATAAATTGTGTGTGTGTGTGTGTGTTTGTGTGTGTGCGTGTGCATTTTGTCATCCACACTTTTGACAGCAGGTGACTTGATTGTTGGTGTTTTGATATAGTTGATATAGTAGTAAGACAAACATGTAGTTCATGAACTAAGGGTGAGGGAGGTCATAGTATAGGGACTGTATGAGGCTATTGTTATTATAAGTCCTATACAGTATGAAGCAGTAATATGAGAACAGAATGAACTGATTGAAACTGACAGGCATCCATAGTCTTTAAGGTGAAATTCTTGGGCCCTTTTTCCTGCGGTGACTGCTATGATAAGATAGTTGATATTTCTGTAGATTTGTAGATCTTTAGGCCTATGGCAATATCTTATTTAAGTGCAAATTATTTGTAAGACTTTAAGTTGAATGGCCACTTACACATTATCTATTTGGAAATTCCTCCTTTATTCTGGAATATTGTAGTTTTGTTATCAGCCTTAGCCTACTGTTTTGTCAAAGGAGTCGTATTTTTTTTTTTTTTTAAATAACGGTTAATTGTAAACGTTAATGGTCTTTTCTCGACCAGTATGATCTTTCATTAATTAGCCTAATCTGTGTATTGATATGCTACCAGTGGATGTCGTTGTTCACTCCTTTTACGCACTCAGTGTCACTCTCAAGATGACCTCAAGCTCTGCAGAAGCTTTAAGACGTCCTTCACTTTCCATACAGACAGCGAGTGCGGCAGACACACTCGGCGCGCACACACACACACACACGCGCGCAAACGTACACACACCCGCACAGAGGCAGAGAGAGAGAGAGAGAGAGAGAGAGAGAGAGAGAGAGAGAGAGAGAGAGAGAGACTAAAGGCTCCTCTTATATCTGGTGGGGTTTTTGCCTCTGGGTTTGAAGAAACAAACAAGAACACAAAAGCTCTTGCAACAGCTTAACCAACCAACCGACAGACAGACATCGGAAGCAGATCATTTTATGACTTTTCAGGTTAACTGAATTGTGATACCGAGGTACAGTGTCTTATGTGGAGATTTCTTCACCTCGTAAGCCGATTTATTTCGTTTACCATCTGCATGATGCTTGCTGACAATTCATACCTGTGACAAAGTATTGTCAGATATTAAGAGACATTTAATCACTTAGAGTTAAATCGTGTGTTTTTTTTTCATTCATGGTGATACGCTTGTTTTTGTGAATTATAAAACTTCGAGATGTCCGTAGGACGGCACATTGTCATCCTCATACCTCGCCTGCAATGACAAGTTAAGTTATGCATATTTCTCTCTGGCAGAGAACGGCTGTATATTTCAGTGGAAGAGATAACGAAGAAGACGGATTACAATGTTGAGGATTTTGGATGGTTTTGTCACTTTGGTGACTCTCTCCTGTCTGGCGAAAGCGGTGTTCGGTGGATACGGGATGAGCATGTTCGCCGCGCAAACATCTCCTCCGGACCCGTGCTACGACGAGAACGGTAACCCGAGAAGATGCATCCCCGATTTTGTGAACTCGGCGTTCGGGAAGGAGGTGCGCGTGTCCAGCACCTGTGGAAAGTCCGCCAGTCGGTACTGTGTGGTGACTGAAAAAGGTGACGAAAGGAACAGGAATTGCCACATTTGCGACGCATCGGACCCCAAGAAACACCATCCGCCAGCATATCTAACGGACCTTAACAACCCACACAATCTTACTTGTTGGCAATCTGAAAATTATGTCCAGTACCCGCAGAACGTGACGCTAACCTTATCACTGGGGAAGAAATTCGAAGTGACTTATGTGAGCTTGCAATTCTGCTCGCCAAGACCTGAATCCATGGGTATCTACAAGTCAATGGACTACGGTAAATCTTGGGTCCCGTTCCAATTCTACTCAACACAATGTCGGAAGATGTACAATAAGCCGAACAAAGCTACTATCACCAAACAGAACGAGCAAGAGGCTATTTGCACCGATTCCCACACGGACATGCATCCCCTCTCTGGCGGTCTCATCGCGTTCAGCACCTTGGATGGACGTCCGTCGGCGCACGACTTTGACAACTCGCCGGTGCTGCAAGACTGGGTGACAGCAACCGATATTAAGGTGACGTTTAGCCGACTTCATACTTTTGGTGATGAAAATGAGGATGACTCGGAGCTTGCACGGGACTCGTATTTCTATGCGGTATCAGACCTTCAAGTCGGTGGACGCTGCAAATGTAACGGTCACGCTTCCCGGTGCGTAAAAGACAGGGATGGGAATTTGATTTGTGAATGCAAGCACAATACTGCCGGACCAGAATGCGACCGGTGTAAACCCTTTCACTACGATCGACCTTGGCAACGAGCTACTGCCAGAGAGGCAAATGAATGCGTCGGTAAGTTTGTCATTTTGATTCTTTTTTTTTAGTTTACCTACGTGCAGTGTGCTTGGTGGACTACCCACGTGCAAACCTGAAGTTTAGACTGGATAAAAAAACGTTGCTTTTCACATAGAGTTAGGCGAGTCTATGCAAGAAATATTGTGAAAAATTATACGACAAATAATGAAGCCGTTTTAAAATCACACCATCAAGCTTTGGCACAGAGGTTTCGGAAAGAGTGACAGGTAAATTGGACAATGTCATGTCGCGTCATTGACATTATGATGGTCACCTCTTTAAGTTAATCAAATAATTTACTTGAAACTTTAAATAAAAAAAATATAGCTTACATTATTTTTTAGCATCTGAACTCTGGCCTCTGGTGAGAGAATTTAAATTGAGTGTTGTTTCAAGGAGTTCAGGTTAAGTTTTTCTAAGACGCCTGCAATAGCGCGGGCCGAAGGACTCCAGATGTAGAGTAAAGGATAGTGTTGGAATAACAACACTAATATTGGGCTGTATGCTCCGTGCGATTGCAGTTCTATGTAAAGTAGGCCCATGTGGAGGTTTTTATCGCCTCGAATGTGGTTTGTGCGTCAAGGTAGTCACCATACAGTGATGGTACAAAATCAAGTTTCTACTTGCAAACGTTTATTGTCCGTGAGAGGTAGTTTCACAGATAGCGGTTTTGTTAGGCCATATTTCATAGAAAGAGACAGAAGTGAATTGGAAGACTTGTGCGCTTGCAGAGTGAGTAAAAATATTCTAAGAAATGTCTGCATGTGGCAGCCAAAATATTCAATTTCATGTAAGCACTGGAGTTCACAATAGTTGGGCCAGAATGCGTTAGAAAATACAGCTCAAGGACAGTCCGGGATATCTGAATCCAAAGAAATAACTTGCGTTGAGGATCAGATTGACTTTGGAATGAGCGTGTTGTAGGCTATGGACTGTCACTACCTGGATGCATGAACATCTGTTGCAGGCGTTGGAGGCACATTTGTTGGCTATTGTTTCCAGTCGCTATCTGTAGTGTGGACTCTGATAGGCAACATGGAAGCCAAAGACCGCGTATTTTACTGTCCAACAAAAGATAACGTTCAGCTTGAAAGAGCGACCTGAAAAGGGCCGCCCAGTTACCACTATATAGCCTATAGCCTCATAATTCACGCTCTGAAATGTTTCTTCGAGTAAAACTCAGTTGCAGATTTACCATAGTGTAGGGTACATGGTTAGCCTATGCATTTAAATCTGTCCGACTGATAGAGGTGACTTTTCCACGAGTTTAGCTCCAGAGAGATTTATTACCTCATATGTCAGTATTGTGGTTTAAAGGACGAGGAGAGATATTTTGAAGAAAAAGCATCCCATTTTATTACTATCAGCAACTTTAACAATTATTATTATACCAATTACAAAATGATATCATGGATGAAATAGAAATTCTGATCAATTATCTATTTAGGCCTACATCTTTAATAATTAAGTTAGATAAAATGCCCACTTTTGTTTTAACAGTTATTTGTTTTAACAGTTGATGCCCCTGTGATGCCGAATTGTACAATGGGCGGAAAAGAGAAAATGGGGGAGAAGTTGTTACTCACTCTGATATCGAACAAATAATAAAGCGAGCCAATTTCATTCACCTATGGGAGCTGAATCTAAATGTAATGTGGAACTGACTGACTTATTATATTTATAATCCACATAAAAGTCCTGTTTTAAAGGATAATGTGGACGCGAATATCGCGCCATACCAAGGCAAATGAAAAATGTAAAAGAGCGTTGTGCAAAAAAAAAAGAAGAAGAAAAAAAACCCCGGGAACTTGAGAATGTTCCATAATTCAAGTCGCCATTATTTCCGACCACAGAGATTGGAACGGTGCACTGAAATTCCCAATTCTTGATAGTTTGTATACTGCTGCGTTAAAAACGAAGTAAGCCAAAATTATATTGTAATAAAATGAAAAACTGTGAGGCTGGACATTCAAGCACTCAAATTATGAAATTAGAAGGTAGGCCTACATTTCTTTGCTTTCTTTTGTTTTCTTTCTTTTGTCACCATCAGGCCTATATTAATAAGTCAAAGCCCATCACGTTTGAATATCATAACAATATTTCTATCCATTTTATGATGATTGGTTCTCAGTATGCATTATTATTAATTGAGGTTTTTTTTTGTTCTTTACAAAGGTGATGTGTGTTTATAGAATTTGTGGACTCTGTAACATTTCCTTTGTGCTTGAGCATGGTAGTGTGTTTTTTTTAGCCACTAGCATGACAGACCACACTCCTGTGAGCAGAATGAGTAAGGGTGATGTGGCGATAATTAATTCCACTCCCTCAGAGTGATGGCTGAGGCTATGTGAATGCTATTTATTTGGACTAACCAATCCCATGTCCCATGGTGTTTGACCAGCATATGTGGGACCCGACAGGAGTTTTGACATAATGCAGGTGTTTTTGGATTCTTGTTTATGCTCGTCTGTTCATTTTGCACAGCTGCTGTTGAGATGGCAAGTTATTTCAGTCAAGTAATCTTTTCTTGTAGGACTAGGAGGACTGTTATGATATATTGCTGGAAATATATGCGTTTCGGCTTTTGGGTGTTCAGTCTGTGGGTCAGTCTACTGCTTTAACACAGAGAACCGCAAAAAAAAAAAAAGGCATCCTTGTCATCTTCCCAGTAAAGCTGTCAGACGTGCTCACGGCAGCTGGACACGTCTGTATTGATGCGCTGATGTCTCCGTTCAAGGGCCTGGAGAGACTTGTGCTGCTCCGTGCTCCCTCCACCCCTCTATAGGCAGTAGATGGAGCCTAGCGCTGCATGGATGCGGCCCGCAGTGGAAATGTCAACAGACCAGTTTAGACACAACTGTCCGACTGCAGGAATGAATTGTTTCCCTAGTATCCTTGACACTTTATTTTTACCAGACCTCTGTGTGTGTGTGTGTGTGTGTGTGTGTGTGTGTGTGTGTGTGTGTTTATCTGCATGTGTATGTGTGTGTGAGGGAGAGAGAAAAAGAGAGTATGTGGGTTGGTGCTAGCATGTGTGTGTGTGTGTAGTGTGTGTGAGGGGGAGAGAAAAAGAGAGTATGTGGGTTGGTGCTAGCGTGTGTGTGTAGTGTGTGTGAGGGGGAGAGAAAAAGAGAGTATGTGGGTTGGTGCTAGCGTGTGTGTGTGTGTGTAGTGTGTGTGAGGGGGAGAGAAAAAGAGAGTGTGTGGGTTGGTGCTAGCGTGTGTGTGTGTAGTGTGAAGGGCCACAAAAGACTGTCACTCACAGCATTCATCATGTTGTCAGCGAGGCGTCCCTCTCGCAACACATTCCTGCGCTGTGTTTTCTTGAGCCTCTGCCGCCACCATGACACGCCATCGGACAGGCCTTCAGCTGTGGGCCAGGATAGGAGGCTGGGGGGGGCTGCTGGAGGTGGGGGCTGGGGGGCCGTAGGGATGGCCTGCGCTAAAGCAAACACCAAAAGCTTAAACCCCACAGCAGAAGAAAGGCTGACACCTCTGCGCTCCACCAAAAAGCCTTTGTTGTGTGGCCAGAGAGGAGGCCAAGTCGTGGGAGGTAGCGAGGAAGTTTTCTGCCTTAGCGATATTTGTCTAAATAGCCCCAAGAATCTCTTGTATCAGGCTACCTCAGCCAGTGACTATCCTTTCAAAAGGTATTTATACCAGCAACAAATGTGTCCTTAAAACAACTTAAAGTTTTTTTTAAAAAAATAGATATCTTTAAAGTGGCAGCTTCAAATGCTTTTTTCAATCCACTGACTTGCGCTGACTTGCAATGTGGAGAATGAAGCTCCAGACATGGCTGATATGTCTGGATGAGTAGCATTGTTGTAGTTAGGAAGAACATCCCTTTTTTTGTCAGTTTGAGATGAATTTAACCCGCCCCCCCACCCCCAGCAATTAATGACCAAAAATACGGACCAAAATATAGGCTAATTCTACATTGTGTTGTTTTAAAACTAGAAATGTCTCTTTGCCACTGCTGTTCTCTGTAAGTGGTCCCATGCCATAGCTTGATGCCCTACATGTACATGAACCTGCAGACACTATACTGTATGTGTGGAAGAAGCAGGTGAGGGTGAGGCTAGCTGAGGCTAGGCTAGGCTAAGGCTAGGGAAGGTGTTTTGTAGTCTAAGGGAATGTGAGGGAATCGATCCCTCAGAGTGCAACCACCATAGTAGTTTTGTCTTGGGAGTGCACTTTACTGATTAGTCTCCCCATTTCAAGTGGAGCCCTGAATGCTCTTTAATGCCCATCTCAGATATTGATTGACACAGGCCAGCAGAGAGGCCTTAATGCAATGAGCTAAGGGTTAGTCCCTGCATGGAATACACCTCCCTCAATATCCAATCATAAAATGCAGTGTGTGTGTGTGTGTGTGTGGGATGGTGCCACTCTGCGTATTAAAAATGGCAAATCACGAAGCTTGTTGCAACCTCTCCGACTGTTTCCGACTTTGATGTTGATGAAGGCGATGGCATTCCTCTGCGTTACTGAGACAAGAAGCTTAGCTTGTTTACTTTGGGCACGGCGTACATCATCACCGGCCTGTCGTAACGACGACGCCTCGGCTTCAGGCTTTTTGTTTGTCTGGTCTGTCGGCGTGTGATCAGCAGGAGTGAGGAGAGAAAATGTGTTTGAATTATGCGGAGAGATTAAGAGAAGCGCCGCAAGGAACGCGGGATGAAGGCACCGCCTCAGAGGAGAGGAGAGGAGAGGAGAGGAGAGAGGGAGTGAGAAAAGGAGATTGAAAGATGGAGATGATGGAGAGATGAGGTGTGTGTTGGGGGGGGGGGGGGGGCTATTGGGAAAACGGCAGACAAGAAAAGAGAAAGTTGAGGGGTGGTTCATGGAAAGAGAGAGAGATTGAAAGGGAGAGAGAGAGAGACAAAGGAGGTGAAAGATTTCAGGGGAGAAGAGAGAAAGTGAGGCCTTGTAAAGAGAAACAGAGGCTGAATTACGATGAAGGAGGGGGAAGGCAGGGTGAGTGTGTGTGTGTGTGTGTGTGTGTGTGTGTGTGTGTGTGTGTGTATGCAAGGTTCTCAGGGCAGAAGAGTAATTTTGATGACACAGAGTGTTTAGCAACATTCTGGGCCTCGGATAAAGCCAGGGAGAGGATTGGCTGCGGTTGTTTTTCTCTCTCTCTCTCCGTCTCTCTCTCTCTCTCTCTCTCTCTCTTTTTTTACTCTCTCTCTCCTCTCTGTGGTACTTTGGCTGCATTAGACAGCAGCGTATCTCTAACTTGGCTCAGCTCAGAGCGGAGTCTTCATCCAAGCCTCCCTTCCCCATGTACAGTATCTTTCTCTCTCTCTCTCTCTCCCTCTCTCTCCCTCTCTCCCTCTCTCCCTCTCTCTCTCTCTCTCTCTCTCTCTCTCTCTCTCCCTTCTCAGCTTCTGGTAGCACATTAAGACCAGGAGAAGGAGAAGGAGAAAGAGTGGGGAAAGGGGGGGGGGGGTATTCTGTAGGCCCTTAGCCCAAACCACAACACGCTCTGACCAGTCGGAACAGATTGTCTCGCATAGTTACCCACCAATTGTCTGGCAGAGTCGCAGCAAATGTGCGCTCGGATCGCCTCGGCGAGCTCTCAGCCATGATTTCGAGATATTTGACTGACACACATGATTAATTCTCTCAGGCGTTACGCGGAGGGGAGTAACGCAGAGGCCGTCGTGACCCTCAATTGACCTTGAATGTTGTAACTGCGCAGCGCGGAGGAAAAAGGCCTAGCAGCGTTGTTTGTTTTGTGAGCGTCGCACCGCCATCCTAAGCAATTTGACTCTTAGCCGCTCATGGACAATTACGCTTTATTTCTGTGCTCAGGCAGAACAAGATAAACAGCAGTCATCTCTAGAGCTGACAGCTGTCCTGCTCCAGTGTAATTGGGCTCATGCTAGCTGATGTATTATGATCGATGTTGTTAACGCAGCTGTCTTGCATTTTGAAATCCTACATTTTCTATAGTTTTACTTCAGCATTCTTTGCATTGGCTAATCTAAGCCAAGACAGACGCAGCGCAGAAGATATGATCAGCCTTTGGATGGCAGGGATTATGAATTTGACCTGAGGTAAAATAGATATTTAAAAAAAAAGAAAAAAAAAAATGACACCAGCTCTCATTGTTTCTCTGGGTTTCGTCCTCCTCTGTCACCTCTCTTTTGTGTGTGTGTGTGTGTGTGTGTGCCGTGTGCGCTGAGGGCTCTGGTTAATGTTTGAGCCGTCAGGCTTGCTTTATGTAGCGCCGCACTCCTATCTTCAAAGGTGCCGGCCAATCAGCCGTCCCGCCCGGCAAACACACAAGGAGAGTGAGAAGTGGAGGTAAGAATCGGAAGACAGCGGAGTGTGCACTTTGCACTGTGCCCCTCCTCTTCTCCTCCTCCCCCTCTCTCTCTCTCTGTCTCTTTCCCTTTTTTGCTCCTCTCTTTCTTCTTCTCCTCCTCCTCTTCGTCCTCTCCCTTTCTCTCCTCCTGTCACTGGCTCCTCCAGAAGGGGAATGACCCCTCTTCTTTTCCATGGCAGCTCTCCTCTCTCAGCGACCGCAGTTCCCCGAACCCATTATCAGTGTTTACGACTTGCTTTGTAAACCACAGCTAAGCAAGTTACTCTGCCTTCAGACGCATCCAGTTCAGCTGCGGGGCCGGGGCTGGGACCGGGTCAAGAGTTTGATTGGACATTGTTTTTGCGGCCTCTGATTTTTTGGGAGTTGGGGTTTATAGTTTCACGCCACGATCAAAACAAAAATTCTGTCCCCAAGCCACACGATGTCCTCTTGACACGATTTCTTCCCCTCCGGGGGGAAAAAGGTGGACCGAAACAAAAGACAAAAAAAGCGGTGCCTGGATTTGGGGGGGGGGGGCAACATGAAAATCCCTGAAAGTCTTTAAGGAGCATTAGAAAACGGTATGTTTCATATGAACGTCCACAGCTGATTCCAACCTGATAACTGGGCACACTTGTGCAAAATGGCCCCCTATATTAGAGATTTTTTTCCTCTCTCTCTCGCTCTTGTTGAGGAGGCCCAGACCTCCCGGCGAGATCAGTGCTGGCTGTAGGCCCGTTCTGGAGCGGCGGGTTGCAGGGGGGCGATTCTGTTTCCAGGAGGCTTGCCTGGCTCCATAACCCCCCCGACTGCAACAAATTCAACCTGAAGGCTGCCAGCCCGGACTGGGCCAGGCCCAACGGGGCCATCTGCATCTCGTTTAGCCTCCGCTGCCGCCGCCGCCGCCATCTCCCGCCCCCACGTGACCAGTAAGGTGGAATGTGTTGAAACATGAGGTTACCCTCTTTCTGTGCACAAGTGCTGAGTCCAGATGGGGCTGCTGTGATGTGCTTTAAAACTCTCTCTCTCTCTCTCTCTCTCTCTCTCTCTCTCTTTCTCTCTCCCCCGATCTCTCTCTCCCCCGATCTCTCTCTCTTTCTCTCTCTCTGTGTGTGTGTGTGTGCGCGCTGAAGCTGTGAAAGTGTTCGTATGCAAGGGCAAACATGGTGGCGCGGCCGCGCTTAACTCTGGTGTCGCTAATAGATGCTATCTGCTAGTGTAGGATACAGCCCAGGCTCAGCAGCTGCTCCGTGTGTCTTGAAATAATAAAGGAAGCTGCCAGATGCACCAGCCAAAGCCAAAGCCCTACTATGCCATGCCGGGAAACGCTCCTGCATTACTTGTGCTAAGGCCATGGAAGATTTCCGAGAGAGCTCCGAGGCCGTATAATTTTACACACCTTAAAGGACAAACGCACAATAGGTGTCACTGTTGAGAATGCGAGGACTCCCAGGCCTATGGGGATGTGAATGCGAGGACTTCTTTGTTCCGGGTAAAAATACTCGGAGGGAGAGCTGGGGAATGCGGAGCTCCAGCGTCCCTGTCCTCCTCTCTGCCCTCGCCGGCCGCTTCCAAGGACAGGTCCCTGCAGGATTACAGCCTCCCTCCCCTCCCTCCCAAAGTATTTGCGTAGCTGACCCCATAAAGCATTCACTGGGACTGGGCTAATTTACCGCCACTCTCAGGCACTGGCTGTCCACAGAACACTAGAGTTGGCAGAGGACAGTTTCTAAACAAAAAACAAGACAAAGGGATGTAGCTACAAATAGTTATTCATATTTGGATGATCTGGTATAATAAATATTTGAGAATTAGTTAATCAGCTGCTGGATTTATTGGTTGAGAAAATAAAAAAAAATGGTATATGGGCTGAGTAATGAGCACCGTAAGAACCAACAGGGAGATCTCTGAAGAGATGGACATGCCTGGCTGCCAGTTGTTTTGCTGTCCCGAGGGAGGGGGCGGGCTCCTTGACCTGCCAGGTCTGGAGGAAGTTAGTGGAAACGTAGGGTCATCTTGTCTTTTTTTTTTTTCTTTGGAGGAGAATGTCAAGATTGAAGACATAATGAAACATAGACAATTGTAGGCCAATGAGACACAACGGGGCATATTTTACAATTTTTATTTCAACGGATGAAAATATTCAACCGCCATAGATGTTTGATTTGAGATTTAAGAAATGAAATGGCCAAGAAGCAGAGCTGGAGGAGAGCCCACGGAGGAGGAGGAGGAGGAGGAAGAGGAGGAGGAGGAGGAAGAGGAGGAGGAGGAGGAGGAGGAGGAGGAGGAAGAGGAGGAGGAGGAGGAGGATGAGGAGGAGGAAGAGGAGGAGGAGGAGGATGAGGAGGAGGAGGAGGAGGCAGACTCCTTAGTGCTCCCGCTCAGCTGTAACAGATCAGCCTCGTAGTCGTAGTGGCCTGTGGCATGGCAAGAGGATGTGGGTGAACAGACACGCGCAGTAATCGCTTTCAAAATATTTCAACATTTCTACAGTAAAACACTGCGATCGTTAGCACTTCCTATTGTCCTCCCATCATGCACTGGGAGGAGATCAGTCCCGCTCTGTTCCAGTTGAAGTTCTCCCTCAAACCCAAGAGCAGAGAGCGGGTCCTCGCTCAGATGAGGCCGTGTCCGTACCTGTCTCCCTCTCCCTGGCTTCCCGTCACTGTTTAGAGAACAGCACAGGGGCCTGTCTGGCAGTCCCATGCAGTCTGGCCCTTGAGGCGTAGTCTGGGGCTAATGAATTAATTGAGTCTCTCTCTCTCTCTCTCTCTTTCTCTCTCTCTCTCTCTCATTGCGGAAGAGAGAGAGAGTGAGTGAGTGAGTGAGTGAGCGGTGTGCGTTAGTGCGTCAGAGCTCGATTTCAGGGCTGCGGTTTGGAGCTTCGCTGAACATGTGTGTGAGGTGTTGGAAGAAGCTCTTACAGCCTTAGGTACACTTGAGACGCGTAATTATAACCTGTCGGCGTGACACTGACTGACGGGCCTCATTTGCTGTCAAAGACCGAAAAAGCCCAGGGTTTATTTTATCAGCACATCTCTAATTTGCATGAAAGACTATTTGTGTTCCCCTCTCTTTCTCTTGTTGACTAATAATAAAGCATTACTCACAATGCAGAATGAATCAGTGCGTATATACAGTACAAACAAGTTATATAAAAACAGTAATGAGTGCAGGTTGTTCTCCTCTAATAAAGCTCTTCAGGCCAGTTTCCACCAATAGTTAGCTTAAGATCAGGTAAGATAAAATAAGACATTATTTAATTCCACACCTTGGGAACTTGGAAACCAGCAGCCAAAGGCTTAAATAAAAACAATTCAAATATTTGTCAAAAAGAAAACATAAATAAATAAATTAATAAATAAATAAAGGCTTATAGCTTATATAAATCTTATTTCCACGTTGTTTACTAAAAACATCCAGTATTTTAATGTTAGTTTTCCTGTTCCCCTAATATTCAAATCAAACATGTCCACGCTGTGGGAGCAGATTCATTGACATGTGGGTGCAGTCCATCACCGGTGGCCTGTGCCAGCGGTGGGGTCCAGCTCGTGCTGGGAGACGGAGGAGGCCGTGTGCGGCGGGTCTGCGATGCCTGGTGCTGTGAGATAACATGTGGCCGAGAGTGCAGACAAAGCAGCCGCGCTCGGGCCCAGCCAGAGTAAACACAAGCCGGATATTTTCCATGCGCTCTGCCAGAAGAATGTGTGGAGCTGTGTGTGAGTGTGTGTGTGTGTGTGTGTGTGTGTGTGTGTGTGTGTGTGTGTGTGTGTGTGTGTGTGCGCGTGTATGTGTGTGTG
>JASCQY010000104.1:3304121-3318807 GCA_030264315.1 Sardinella tawilis | reverse complement strand
CACACACACACACACACACACACACACAATGATCTCATTAATCTGAGTTTGGCTGGTCCTAGCAGCCTAAGTGACAGGGGAGGACAATCCAAGAGGCCCCGGGTCCCTCCTCTGCACTTTTCCTGGGTCAGGCACAAAACACGGCCGCACAAAGCCGGGCCTATCTGCCTCCCGACACAGGCAGCTCATCGCGTTAGGAGCCGCACCAAGACGAGGAAGAAAATGGGGGTTGGGGAGGGGGAGGGGGGGAGAAAGACAAGACGTGTGCTAAAGGTTATTGTGACATCCCTGCCCCTCAGCCAGAGCTGCACCCCCTTTTGTGATGGAGAACAAAGCTTCATCAACACGCATGGGGAAACCGTGTCTTTTGTCTTGCTGTCAGCGAGCAGGCCATCTTGTGCGAGCTGACACGGAGCAGAGCAGCCCTCGGTCAAGGCGAGGCATTGACAAACGAGAGCCCTGACAGCGCCCTACACCAGAGCCAGGAACTGGCCTCAAACACAGTGCTAAAAGCCTCTAGTAGCGAGTGGAGGGGGGGGGGGTGTGCGGGTCGGATGAGACAGACAATAAATATGGTAATTTAGCGCAGAGAAAGCTAAATGTTTACTGTACACAGCGACACATTCACACACAATGAATGCATCCATCAATTAACACATCTCTCGCCATGACGACAGGCACTCAACGCTCGCTGCAAAGGAGGCGGAGTCGCTGGAGGCGTCTCGCTAACTAAAAACAAAAACACTTACGAAAGATGGGAAAGCGACTATAAACTTCTAATTGTGGAACAAGTGGATGCAAGCAAGAAGACCCTCGTATGAAAACAAGCAAAGATTGTTTGGCCATTAAGCTGCGGCTACGCACTGCATCCTAAATGGGGAGGAGCGGAGAATCAATCAGCATCCTAATACCCGCTGTCTAGACTGCCAACTCCAGAGTCTCTTTCCCTCTCTCCCTCTTTCCACATCGCCTGACATTCCGGAAAACATATGCAGCTCGGGTGGTTAATCGTAGGTTTCAAAGACATGGGTTTGTGGGGTTTTGTTTTTGCAAATTTCTTTTAAGGGCCAATTAAAGGGTACATATAAGCACTGAAAAGTGTTGTGTTGAGTGAGACACTGCTGGTACTCATGAGGGAAAAAAAAAAAAGAAACAACAAGAGCAGGGAGGGACTGAATGAGAGAAGAAAGTGAGAGAGAGGAAATACAGATGCATCAGTTGGCAAAGAAAGAACCCTCTTGCTCTGGCCACATAAACAGAGAGATCTTTTTCTTTTTTTTTTTTTTTCCCTTCCACTGACGGAGTTATGGCGTCCCCGTTTCCTTTCCTTCCTGACGGCCTTGGTCTGGAGCAGAGGACGGCTGCGGAATGTTCTGGATTTGCCCCCATGTTCAGTGTTCTATGCCTTCTGACATTCCCCCTGTCAACAGCCAGGTGAAAACCAAGCAGCTCGAGAGCGGCGCACATGTCTTTGAGGTTCTAAAGCGGAACCATCGTGGGAGCATGTGACCTGAACGCAAAGGCCTATTTCCAGGTTGCACCTCACACACACACACAAACGCTTGAACGTGCCTTCCACGCCATGTGACCCCGGAGAAACGTGAGCGCTCAGGAAGACAGCAATGGGACACAGATGTTGGAGCCATATGACATCACCCGACGCCTTCGCTGTGTCTCAAGCGCGCCCATCCCGGGACTTGCGCTCCTCTAAACACAGGCTTACTGATGGGTCTTTCATTGGCCGCCAGCCCCTTTCCTTTGGAGGATGAGCTGGTTAAACAGGTCCATTTCCGCAGCCGGGGCCTGTGATCTGGATGCAGACTCTTCCTGTTCTCGCCGCACAGGGAGTAACGAGAGTAACGGCGAGGCTGTCTGGAGCGCCGCCGCCGCTTCTCTTCCTTCTTTTTTTTTTTTTTTTTTTTTTTTCTTCGCAGGATTAAAGCTGCCAGTCGTTTTTACACAAAAGGAAGGGTGGTGCTGACTGTCCATGTCCTGTCATCCCTGCCAGGTTCTGTTTCTCCCAGTCTTTGAGCTCTTAAATCCTGAGGGTTTCCCATTGCAGTTCAACACCACCACCACCACCACCACCACCACCACCACCACCCCAAACACCCGTGAGTCACACATTAAGACCCATGGCTCTGTTTCCTATTAGCCGGCTGCACTTATCTGGTGCTACGTCACACACACGATAGCCATACGCAGCTTAATGTGTTTCTGGGAGAGGTGCGGGACGGCCCAGAAACATCGCCCAGGCTGTTGCCCGAAAGAAAGTCAACATGACTTCCAAATCTAATGAAGTCATCTGTCTGCGATATGACAAGGCGTTCCTGGTTGTGTCTGACTGCGAGGATGTTTCTGACATCAAACGAGGCGACTCAGGAACAGCATGGACCCATGAGATTAAATCAATCATATTAGATTACCAAATCGTCCATGTATTGTGTTCGACATGACTGTAGCAGACTGTAAGACGATACCAAAACGAGGCAGGATCCATGGAGCTCACTGATGTCACATGTTCTGTCGAGCCCTGACTGCAGCCCGGTCCATAATTACATATTTCCTAAGACCATCAAAACAGGGGTGGGTGCCAGGCAGCGGCCCTACAGGGAGGGAGAGTGGAGCTGCGTCGGCGTCCAGGCCATGGCTCGCACCCCGGTGTGAATGAGAGCAAGGGAGTGGTTTGTGTCAGGGGAAGGAAGTGTGACTGAGTGAAGCGTGGGGGAGCAGCTGGTTCAGGTGCTGGGATCTGTCACGGCGCCCTGGGAGGGATTTCCTCTTTTCTTCCTCTCTCTCTCTCTCTCTCTCTCTCTCTCTCTCCCTCAATCCCTTCCTCTCCCTCAGTTCCTTGCTCTCTCTTTCTTTCTCTCTCTCTCTCTCTCTCCTTCAGTTCCCTGCTCTCTCGCTCGCTGTACACAGTCTCTGGATGTGGTGTTGGGCGTTGTGCCACTGTGGCTGTCACAAAGGCTGCATCATCAGGGCAACGCTGCAGGCAACATCTCCTGCTTCCAGCACTGGACTGCACACGACACAGGACTGTGTGCTCTGCAGAGCTGGTGGAAGACCTTCTGCAAGTGTTTAGTGGATGTTGGGGAGCAGTGTTTGGAGGAAAAGTAAGCAACTCAGTTTGGAATTTTCAGCAGTTGTAAAAGCAGCTGTAAAACGTGTCGAGTCTGTATGAATCAAGTTTTTACAGAAAGCGGTTCTGAAATTCCGAAACGCAAGTCATTGGTCATGGCAACTCTGGAATAATACCGACTGCATATACAGCATTGGGACCTTCACAAGATGACAAGCAGTCATTGCAATTTGAATTCATCAATAACAACACCCAACCTAACTCAGTATGGCACAGGCTCCATGGTGTGAGGCGAGTAATTCAGCACCACCAAATCCTGCCCAAACTTCCCGTCCCTCCCCTTCAACACCCAGCTAATTAGTGAGGTGGCTGAGTCAGGCCTGCAGGGGCTGCTGTGGTTTGGGGACTTTTCTAAACAGCGAAACCCCCACTGGCTGCAGGACATGCCATATTAACCACGCATATTATTACAGGACGTCTTCCCATGCCCGACCCCAGGGCCACTGCTTGTTTTTCTAGCCGACTCAAACACAAACTAGCCCTGCCGCTAATGCCGCAGCACTTATTCAAAGGATTTTTGCCGGAGGAAAGGCAACAAGGGAAACAGCTCTGCAACTCACAAATGTTACCAATTGGCTCGGGGACTGAGGGGGGTGGGGGGGGGGGGGGGAGAGGGTGCCCATGCCAACCAAAACACACCGGCACTCTGTCGTTCCTGGAACTTCACTTGGACAGCGTACGATGGACGCACTCTTGACGCGATGATATAATTCAGGGCAATTACTACATTTACAAGAAGTCCTGCTTTGCTGTTGAAGCTTTCAAAGCCCAACCCTCACCCCTTGCCCCCTTTAAATCAGTGTTTTATCCTCAGCGCATGCTGTAAACAAACTCGCCCAGAGGGCCTGCCGAACGGGGATTAGTAGGCCTGTACTTTCTGTCAAGAGTTTATGAGTTAGTAAACTGACAGTAAGCCTCGAGAGCCTCCATGATCCGCTGCCAATAACCTGGAACAACACGCGGGCCCTGCCCAGCACTGGAAGAAACGGCTACGGAGCTGGGGATTGTTTGTGTGAGCTGGGCTGAGGGGAGTGAGATAAAAACAACACACAAAGCGCTCTCTCTCTCTCTCTCCCTCTCTCTCGCTCTCGAACAATTCCACCAAGCAACGATAACAGGAGAACGGGAGATGGGCGATTATTTATTTAGGAGTAATGGTTTATCATGGCAGGAGCAAATGTAACGTCGTGGTCAGAGCCCCATCTACGGCGTTTATTTTTATCAGCAGATACGGGAGAGGCCTGTGAGAGTGGATCAGCTTCGCCCGTGCCAGTCATTGTCTAAGTGTCAAACTGGGGCTTGGGGCCAGCGGCCTGAAACAGAGTGACTGGCACATTTACAATAAAGGCAACATAAACTCACTTGTCCTACATAAAACATCTGTGAAACGAGTGACAGCCTTACTTTGGAGATCTACGAGTGAACTGTTGCTTGGAATACTTGAACAAATTCGCATTACAAATGAGAGCAGGACAAGTGTGGGACTATTTCATCAACTATTGCGAGGTCAAGTAAGAGTGCATTTATACACACACATACTTTATTGAACATTCCTCCGCCGAACTTGACTGAATCTCCACTGAATATGTAAACTGACATAATGTTGTGCTTGGGAACTGTACAGTGTCTGTTTTGGCGGGTTTCATCAAACTCCTGCGACATGTGTGACACACGTGTGTGTGTGTGTGTGTGTGTGTGTGTGTGTGTGTGGACCACGGAGCACATTTGCTGTTCATTAGAACCCCCATGCATCAGAGGATGTGTGACGTGAGACATGGCCTGTGCCAGCAGACACAAAAATAACCACCATCACTCACTTCGCCAGACTGTCTGTCTCGCAGTCGGGGTGTCCAGAACAGCCTCTCTTGGCCTCGGACCTCATACAGCCATGGACAGGTAGAGGCACAAAGGAGAGAGGAACATGAGAATCGAGTGTGTGTGTGGGGGGGGGCTTCTATGCGCTTCATGAAAACATAAAACCGACTAAGGGCAGATGCTGTGCACATGAGGAAAACAGTGAAAACAGCCAGAAGTGATACAACTAGCAGAGCATGGACTTCCTCTGTGTGTGAGGTGATGGAAAAAGCACTCGTAAGAACTATGGGCCTGCATCTCTCGCCCGCCTCATGCCGGTCGAGGGAATAATGTGTTTGTGTGTTCCTCCTCCACTCTGCAATCCTGGTGACTAATAGCCCACACTCAACTGAGCGCTGTTTCAGCCAAGGGCACACACTGATCCCAGACCTGCAATATGTGTGCACCTCTGCTCACATCTGTGGAGATCCTCCTCGCTGCTGACAAATCAGCTGTCACTCCTCCAACACCAATCACGCTCTCTCACGAATTAGCGGGGTCCTGCTGCCTGGGGGCATGTCATCGACGTACTCCATGCGCTCCCTCTTCAGAGGAAACCACCACTGATGTGAGCGCTCTTGTCTGCCGAAGATTCATTGTTGTTTAAGGTGCCCGGAAAACAAATGGTTGGTGGCTGATTTAGCATCTCTCCCCCAGCTCCGAGGAGGAGCATCTCATCCTTTAAAGTCTCAGACTTCAAAGTCGATTCCCAAATCGAAACCGTGCCAACGGTACCATAAGTGCGGCAGCAGTTCCTGCCGGTTGTCACGGCAAGACAGGAAGTGAGTCAGAGGAGTGAAGACGTACGGTAGGAGGGGTCAGGGGTGCTGCGATCTGTGGCGGACAGCTCAGAACTCCCGATGAGACAGATCCGTCTGTGTCTGTTCAGGCTCTGTGTGATCTGTCCGTCATGGCTGCTGTGAACCGAGCGGAGTGCTCCACCTCTCCTCTCCTCGACTTCGATGAGGGAATCCAATGAAAAAAATCACGATCCAATGAAATCCTATAAAACCGGACCTGGAGCACTTGGCTCCCCGAGGGACGCTTTTGAATGTCTTGCTTTTGCATATTTTGTTGCCATGGGTGAATAAGAGGGCGGTGCCGGGGAACACCTGATAGAATTTAAAACAATAACCCCCAAATCTCACGACATGTCATAAAAAGAAAACGACTGCTCTTAAACGAGGAAGGATAAGGTCCAAAAGTCCAGGACTTGGGGGAAAAGGAGGGAGTGGAGGTGGGGTGGGGTAGGGGGGATGCAGAGATGGATGGAAACTGCAACCAGTTATTCTCCACCAAAGACCAAAGAACCATCTCCCTCTCTCTCTCTCTCTCTCTCACTCTGCCTCCCTCCCTCCCTCTCTCTCTCTCTCTCTCTCTGACACTATGCGGAGGGACATGGGAAAAGCCAAGTTCAGCACCAGTTCCATGTGGCCAGGTGCCACCGAACAATGAGGCTGTGATTGGGATGTGGGCGCCAGCAGAGTGTTTAGGCATGCAGGGCCTTGTCTCAGCACACAGCACGGATTTTTAGTGGGAAAGCCCAAGCAGTGAAAACCCACACGACCCACCAGCAGCCACCAACACTTTATTGCCCTGCTGCTTCAAGAACTAAAACCCTCACCGCAGCTGAGAGGAAGCAGGGCAGGACTGGTGAGATTCACAGTCAGACCTGACTTAATGTGCTTTGCTGCAGTGTTTTAAGACCCTGTGCTTTTCTTCACACCTTTGCTATTTCTCTTTTTCAAATATTTAGCTTTTCCTCCCTCGTTTGCTAGTGTTCAAATACCTGTGACTCGACAGATAGTTTCCAGAAGACAATAAGGACACATTTTTTTTCTTCCGAAGGGGATTTTCAAAGCCTTGAGGTGTTGTAACTGTGGTCCTTTCTCACCACACCACGCATGACATGCTCAGGATTCCTTGCAAACCAAACAAATCTGGGCACATTCATCTTCCCCCGTGACAGCGTGCGATCAGACACCTTGGATGCTGCAGACGCTGCACTGAGTTATGGGGGTGCCACCTTCATCTCTGGCCCGGCTGGGCTCTCCTGACCTCCGGCACGGAACAACCATCCTGCATGTCAAAGCCGTGACCATTACTCACCTTCACCCAGGCCCCTACATGACCCCTGTGGCTATCCGTTACCGTGTACTGCTGGCGTTTAGAGAGGAAATGATTTCGATATTGACGCCAGTAGTTCACATGGTCCTGCTCAAGGGCTCAAGAAATTTGAATCGGCTTGATCAGCATTATGGTCATCAAGTCTAGAAGGAGTTCAAAGCACATGACTCATAACTGAATGCATTTCTGCTGCTTTTGGGAACATTTATCCTGGGAGGGATTGCATAAAGAACCTCCATTCGTTCTTGTCGGTAAGGCAAATAACCCCAATTCCTTGTCCCACTTGAGGAATTCACAAACAATGACTTGATTGGGGATATCTGTTAGAAAAGTAGTATATACAAGCGCATGCACGCGTCCACATGCTCGCACACACAAGCTCACCCCCATGGCACGCAATGGGTGAGTATTTGCAGCCTGGGAGTATGTGACGGGGAGACGAGGTGGGGATACGCGGCAGTCTGTGCAGCTGCGTCAGCGCAGATGTGCTGTGATTGCGCTGTGATGAGGAAAATGAGGGGGCCGCCATCGTTTACTGAAAGAGGAGCCTCCTCTGAGGTATAAAACAAATGAGCAAAATCTAATTGACATTATATGACTATGCACATAATCCGCGCCGCCCATGCTCCAGCCGCAGCCCACAATCCAGAGCCACAACACTGAGTGTGTCTGGCAAACCACCCCCAGTGCAGACAAGGCCTCGTCCTGCTCCTGCTGCTGCCTGCTCTAGTGCCCACTGGTGGCCATTCCAGTCTTCGCCTCACTCCCACAGTGGTCGGGAGCACCGTCCGCTCAAGCCTTGGGAGAGCCAAGGGGAAAATATACTGCAAAGGATAATAATCATAAATGTCAAAAAGATAAAAATGGGTTTAAAAATGTGAAAAAAAAAAAAAAAACGTGTTTCACTGAGGCTTGCTGAAAAAGTTATCTGCTGATTAACTGGCCCCGAGACACAGAGAGATAACCGTTGGAAAAAGGAGTTTAACACCAAAAGCTGGCATAGCCACTTGCAGATATGAAAGAGGATATGGGTAGGCAGAGTCATAGAGGCGCGTGTTAGAGCGGTGAGATGAAAGGCGATAGGCGATATCCATCTCCCTGAACTCTGTCCTCTGGCCTGCCTATCAGTTTCGTGCTACTGTATGCCAAGGCCTGGGGCACCAAAAGTGACAAACATCAGCAAAGCATGCGCCTGCCCACACGACACTTTTGTGAACCAGCCTCGTTATGACCTCTCACTTTTACACCCTGAGCACGTACACACAAAAACAGGGCCACGGTTTAGGCAGACTCTGTACCCTAACAACCTAACAGCACAACAGTAACCTACAACCTGCACCTGGAGGACAACCTGGAATAATACCCAGATAGCAACATTATCTCAGTGCTTGTGGAAAAAACACATCCAATATGGGAATAAAGGGATACATTTTCAGGGCAGATTCTACATCTAACTTATCAGTGCACTACTGTGAAAACAATCTGATTAAAAACTGATGAAACTCCGTTAGACATTAATCACTGTTGGCTACATAGATCTGTTTGCCGGGAGTTGGCGAGCCAGCTAGGCTGGGCTGTGCTGTGCTGTGCTGTTCGGGAGGTGCTGGAGATCAAAAGGCTCCGGTGTTTGCATGGGCTTAGCTGATCCAAGCAGCGCTGGCTCCTCAGCTGGCCTTTAGGCTCTCTCCATGTTAATGGCACAAGAAGCTCATTTGTGAGGCAAAGATGGCTTTTTGATGCCGAAGGCGGCCTGTTGTGTCGTGCATGCTGGTGGGGCTCCTGGCTCGAGCTGTTTACTCGATGGATTTACGCATGTGGCGGCCACATCAAATAACAGATCAAACAGCCCGAGAGACAAAGGGTTTCCTCTCTCTCCCTTGAAGCGCTTTCAGAAAGGCCAGCTTGATGGGCGACGGTGGTCCTGTGCTCTCTGTCCAGCTGCAGTAAAAAGCCCTCATGGGCCTCCGGCACTCTGAGGGCGATTAACATCAGCCGTGACTGGCGAGATGGTAGGCAACATTATTGCCATTGGCCATCGCTGCAGGTTTGCTCAGCTGTGCAAGCGGAGCATCACCTGACTGCTGATCTGACTCATCTTAATGGGAGATGAAAAGGATTTACTGCTCGACTTTGGCAGAACTTGTGGGGCACCCCCATACGCTGCAGCGTGCCCATTCTGCTTGCACCGCTGCCATTTGAAGAAAGTAAAAATAATCAGGGTTCTGCCCGTCACACTTAGGAATACAAAAAAAAAAAAAAAAGAAACGAATGAGGCTAACTCTTGAGCAATTTGTTCCTGTGCTGATTAGCTTGGCAGGTTTGCATACAGCTCAACTCAACTGTCTCGACTGTTCCACTGAGTGAGCTTCAAGTCATGAGCAAAAAGATACACTTGCATTCAATTACACAAACAGATCGGACTAAAAAGTGCTACCACTCACTATAAATCTCAATATGTTCCCCCTTTTCTGTCTGTTTCACAACAAACACAAATGAATGTCCAAATGATAGGATCTTGACAAACAAATGACCACAACCAGGCTAAGAGAACAAATGTACGCCTCGCGTCCTGCCAAAAAAAAAAAAAAAAAAAAAAGCTCTGGGAATCCCGTTGAGGGAGATGGCAAACAAGCTAGCGGATGGAATCCCTTCATCACATCCTCATGCACATGGTGCAACGCCCTTCAGGAACTCACCAAAGACACAAGTGCTAATGGGGCATTACTCAATAGAAACGTTAAGAGAGTCTCTGGTGCGCTCGCCGCTCTCCCTCCTGCTCTGTCAGCCCTGATGAATGGCCAGTAATGACTCCCTGCTGTGCGCGCAGGGGCTGCCGCCATCCAGACAACTGTTCTCCCGCTCCCGCTCCCTCACTCGCTCCTGCTCTCTCACCCTCTTAGTAATGGCTAGGAAACCAGTGGAGAATGACCATCCGAGCTTAAAAGGCATTCGCATAATCACAACAGCAGCACTTGAGTCTATGCGTAAGTATGTAGAGCAAAATACTGTATTTCATGTGTGTTCTGAACTGAAGCCTGTCGATGAGGCATTAATACATTTAATCTGCATCATTAATCTAAATACAGAGGAAATTGACTTAATGATGGCTGGAAATGGATTGAGGGGTCAGAGGGAATACTGAGCTCATCTACCTTTGGCACTACTAAAGCGTTCTAGAGGCACTCTGCTTTTAATCAAAAGGATGCTTTCAGCAATCAACCCAGAGCATAATTCAAACACGGCCACACACTTGAGAAATCAACATCCAGTAGAAGCCGTACGGAGCAAGAGAGTCTTTAACTCTGTTGAGAAGCATTCTCTGGCCTGAATGGGAAAGCGAGAGGTTATACTCTCATTCTGTGGGATGGGATGACCCTCACTAGCCCTGGTGGGAGTAAACCTTCCCTCCTCAACTCAACTCTCCTCTCCTCTGGCATGCTGGATGTGGGCTTCCAAACCGGAGCGGTTAGTGCTAAGTAAACACAGGGGGGGATTTGTGCCCGCTGTCACTCACGTCAGCCCCCGCCGCCAAGCCCTGAGTGGGCCAAGGTAGCGCACAACCGTGGGGGAATCCTTTCCACCCTCCGTTGAGGAGGGACCTGCCAGCTGAAATTGCAGCCTCACCACATGGCAAACTCACTCCCCCTCGCCACGCAATGTGGGGAGACCTCCAGGGAAATATTACTGAACCTATATTAAGACGTCCAGGCCAGTTTATGGCTCAAGCATACTGTATGCATACTTTGAAGATTAGGCAAGCCTTTCTTTAAAAATATAAGACTAGAGTGGAGATGTGAATAAGCTCTCCAAGTGTGTGTGTGTGTATGTGCAAAATTTTGAAGCCTTGGTGTTCGAATTGTTGATGCCGTTTAAAGACTTTAGAGCTTTTGAGTTTAATATGATTTCAACAACAATCATATTGTAAACGAATCTAGAGAGGACAACATATAACAATAGGCAACAATATGACGACAATAAAATTACATAAACTGCTTCATGGCAAATTATCGGTTCAGGGAACAAAACCCTTAAGACAATGGTATTTTTCTATGTCATAACATAAAAAGTTTATTCAAAACTGTAATAGTATTCGCTCTTTCTTTGCTAAAAAAAATAGATAGAAGCAGAGAGGTGACCGGGTGAAATCATGGTTCCGCTTCAATTTCTCTTCTTTTCAAATTTTTCCCCTTCTCCGCTTATTAGTTTGTGCTTTCCTTCCCTTGGATAAAATGCACAATTGATCATTTGCGAAAGAGCGCGTCATTGCCAGGCAATCTGGATGTGGTTGTTTGGTTGGGGAGGCAGGGAGGGAACCTCTCCCTCTCTCCAGGCCTGCCTGCCTGCCTGCATGGGGACATCTGGATGTGATCTGGAGGCCCAGCAGAGAGGAGTGGGGAACAAAAAAAAAGAAAGAAAGAAAGCTTGAGACGAGGTGCAGATGAGCTGAGGCAGGGCGACACCTTAGCCCCAACGCCCAGCTTAGCGCCACGTCCAGCACTGGCTAAGCTTGAGCATCTACGCCACAACAACCAGGGGTGGGGAGGGGGGGCAAGAATCCAGGGAATGAGGGATTGGAGGAGGAAATGAAGGGACACAGAGAGAGAGAGAGAGAGAGAGAGAGAGAGAGAGAGAGAGAGAAAGAGAGAGAGAGAGAGGAGGGAAGGAAAAAGAAATTGTGGAAGCATGACGCAAGCACTGAAATAGTGACCTTTTTTGTTGTTGTTGCACATACATTTCTAGCATCCCCATAATATCTCAGTGCAAGGCTTTCAGTCTTGGCTGGTCTTTAAGGAGTTGGTGACTAAACTCTCAACTACTTGGCTGAAATATGCCACAACCTATGCACACAACAACAACAAAACAACTATGGTGGACACCCAAGCTGTATCGATAGCTCATGTTTGACTGTGATGATACTCAGGCCTTGGCACTGTGCATTACAGACCACACACAACCAAAGCTGGCTAAGCAAAGTTTTGGTGGAAATGCAACACATTCAACCCAAAGTTGCTGAGTTGAATGTTGATTTAATGACAAAAGTCTGTTCAAACATCTTGTATATTTGTGCTTGAGGTTAAAGGATAAACATGAGGATAAACATGTTGGTCAGTACAGAAAGCTTTGCATTTCGCCATTTCAACCAGTGAGAGACAACCATGAGTCTCAAGACCAGAGGAGAATGAAGACTTGGAGTGTTTTTCCTCCAAAATTCTGCTTGCGGTTTCCGTAATACCCTGTTAATGCTTTCACTCTAGAGGAAAAAGTTAAAGAGGAATAAATCAAGTTGTTCTGCAATACCAACCAGTTAAGCCACTCCATCTATCTTATCCCCTCGCCTGCTGTCATTGGAGCAGACACATCAGGAGGCAGGGGAGTTTTCACAGACTCACTGTGAAATGAGGTGTGTTGTTTAAGAACACTAAATTACCATTAGGATTTGTGATTAAGCAGCCAATGATTCTGCATGTTCAATTCCTCGGTGTGTTGTGAAAACAACCCACTTTTAATCTGTCATCTCTTCCCTATTCCACTGCAAATTACAAAGGTTTTATGCGCAAATCCCACTATCGCTCACGCCCATGAATGTGCCAGCACCTGCCTGCATCTGTAGTTTGCAACTCCTGGCACCCAGTGCCAAAAAGGTAACAAGGCAAAAGATTGTTTCCTTTCAGCCTTTTTCTGACATTTGTCCCGACATGCGAGAGGAATGCGAGCGAGAGAGGTGTGAAAGGGGCTCATTCTGTAGCGCACGCTCTGCCTCCGTGGTCACATAGTTTGCGGAGCTGTAGATCACTTCTTCCTGGCGTCTGGGAATTCCTGCCACTAGCTTTTAATGTGGGCCTTGCTGCTAACAACTGTCACAAGCCCACATTCGTTCCAGATGTAGCCAGCGAAATCAAAGCCAAGATCCACCGAGGCAGACTGTGGCCTGGACGGCGAGAATACCTCCTAGAAGCTTTATGGCATCCATAAAAATAAAATAAAAGAGATATTCAGAAATCTGCAAATGGTCCTCACCCCCACCTCACTTTAACAAACATATCAAGCCTCCATTCTGCGGTCACAATGGGAACTCCATTAACTAGCCAGCAAGTTAACTTTCTTCCTACCTCAAAGAAATGAAAACAGTGCTGTGGTCCAGCTCCCAAATATCGTTCCTGTTCTGGAAGCAAGACAGCCTTTGGAAGAGTTCTGGGGCCTGTAGAAGTACAGGATCGGAATAATATGATTTATGACTCAAGCGAAAGGTGTGCTGAGGCTCCCTGTCAGAGATCATCTCACTGCAGATTGAAAGAGTTGTGCAAAAGTCTCCAATCAGTGACAGTGCTCAAGGGCAGTGCCATGCACAAACAGGTTTTTGCTCCATTGTCGGAATCATGAAGCTGCCAAATCATAGCTCGAACTCAAGTCAGTCAGTAGGCATGCAGCCAGACCGACCACATGCGGAAACATTTAGACAGTCATTTTGGTATGTAGCTTTTTTTTTGTTCCAAAAACCACTACTGGCAGCACCCACGAGACTCCGATCTCAATATCTCCCTAATGGCTATGGCGCGCTTGTTGAAGTACAACTGCACAAGAGCACGAAAGACAGGTCTGCACTTGGAAGACAATGAAAAGAACATGACAATCAATCGTGACTATCACATTAGATTGTAAACTCTTTTCCACATGAATCCAGTGCTGCCATGGCCCTTTCTTTCCAGCTGCAACAGCTCATTGTCATCTCATCCTGACCTTTGCACATCGCCGTCAAAATAGCCTCAGAAGGGGCTAGTGTGCGACTGTGCCTCTGAATTACAAATTCTTGTGTCATAGTTTTTTTTTTCTTTCTTTCTTTGCCCCAGCCTGAATGATTGTGAAGAAATGCCACAGCCCAAAAGGCAGGATCCATCTGCTGGGAGACTAAGGGAAGTGATTGATGACGCCACCTTCACACCGATCTTTTGAGCCAGCCCATTCACATGCATCTCCCTCTACGTCCATTCATCACCTCCGGCTCGGCTGAAAAAGCGGAGGTCCCGCAGTGTCACCACTGGCGCCAGGCATCGGCAAGTGACACACTGGGCCTCACCCAGACAGATACCAGGCCAACACAGACAGCGTTTGGGAACGGGAGTTGATGGATCGTAGGTCTTTCCCTGGGATGGCAACAGGGATTCCCTCCCTGTTGCACAGCGCTAGTTTTTTCTTACTCCATCACAGGAAGCTGTCAACTGGGAGTGGCACAGTGGCTAGACCATCCTCAAGCTCCACTGGCTCAACTCAAAGCCTCGTCTTCTGTTTAAAGGGTTACTGGACCCTCTCAGTGCGGCTGAGAAAGTAAATGTCTTCATAATGAGCCACTCAACAACTTGACGGCATTTGAAAGTGAAATGAGTTTGAAAAAAGAAGCAAAAATATTTCCACTGAATTCATACAATGGCGTCAGGGCACTCACTTTTTGTGACTGATTAGAATGGAGGTGCACAAGGGCAGTGTTTCAATGATATAAAAAGATGTGGAAAATCTGCTACTTCTACTGTGGACGTGCCTCCACCCCACTGCCTTGCATCATGGCCA
>JASCQY010000104.1:3227787-3242538 GCA_030264315.1 Sardinella tawilis | reverse complement strand
GGACCCGCACCCACCCCCCCGCCCCCCCCTCCAGTCCAGCATGCAGTGGCATCAGAATGTATGATGGAAAGCTTGTATAAATAGCTTTGGGAATCTGGGGCACACAACCTGAAAGGGACCTGGAGAACTCAATGTTTGGCGCTTGAACCTCCCATCAATGTTTCATAAATATTAGTTATTATTGCACATCAAAGGCCTCATGAGATTTACTATCAGTGGCCGCTGTGCTGAATGGAGGCCACCGGGGTATTATGGAGGTTCAGAAGTTCTCATCGGGTTTAGAGTGAATGTTTCACACCGCATTGTAATTTTGCCCACTCAAGCATACACAGGCTTCAGGCTTTGTCAGTAGTTTTAAAGTATGCATAGTAATTGAAAACACACACACACACACACACACACACACATACAGTACACAGACAGACATACGCACCCTGATTAAAGAGATTTTTTCATGCTTGCTTGATGCAGTAGAATATCTTTCATTAGTGGACAGACACAAGTCAAGCTGAGGACATGCACTTATTGTCTGGCTGAAACTTCCACCCAATTCAGTTGTGTTGGGGAGACAGACTGGCAGTGATGAGGGCTCAGGGGGATGGCTGTTAATGCCGGAGGGAAAGAGCCGGAAATGGAGACAGACAGAGAGGCAGACAGACAGACAGACAGACAGAACTCCAGACACTCTACTTAGGTCCCCAGATGATGAAGAATCCACTTTCAATTTCAAAATTTCACTCTGGGACTGTAAAGTATCCACAGCAATTTAAGGGGGAAACACACTTAAGTGGAGCCGCAGGGTGGGATGGGTCTCCAGTGGGAGGCCGTGACTCCAGTACACACACACACACACACACACACACACACACACACACACACACACACACACATCTCTTGCTCTGCCAGATAGGCCTGACGTGTTGTCTTCAAGCAAGCAGCGCTTGTGCTTTGGTGTCGGCTGGGAAATTACCCACAACCCCACTCACCCCCCACCCGACTCCCCAAAATAAAATTGTCAGCTTGAAGAAGTGATTCCTATGGCCTGCTGTGGCTGCATACAACTCCCTTTTTTCCAGATGAAAATCATATTCACATATTCACACCCTGTGTGTGTTTTGGGCCTATTTCTGTCCTTCGTGTATGATTGAGATGCTTCATGTCCTCTGGTAGCTAGCAGCTTCACAGGGAGATCAAGATGAACACCTGGGCTGCTGTTTTTTCTTTCTTTCTTTCTTTCTTTCTTTCTTTCTTTCTTTCTTTCTTTCTTTCTTTTCTTCTCTGTCCAGTAGATATTTCACAGGCCAGGACTGTATTATCACACAGGAGGGTAGATAAATGCGATGGCAGCAGGTCAGGTTCCACTCCCCCTATTGATTCCAGGCATGAAATATGGAGCAGGGAGGGGGAGGGGGTGGGGGGTGGCAGCATCGGGGGCACCTCAGCAAACAACAACAACAAAGGACACCAGGAGGAATGAGACATGAAGGCACTGGACAGATCCATCACACCCACTATATGGGCTTAGCAGGAATAGATCGCTCCATTGTTACCAGGCAAACCATCCAAACGGTCCTACAGCAGGACTATAAATCAAAAACACTTAGCCCCTTTATAAACCGCTCAAGAGGGCCGGCTTACTTTAGTTTTTAGGATGCGTAACGGGTGATCAGATCATAAGTGGTCAGTTGTTACCACAAGTGTAAATTTCCAGCACCACCAAGACACTTTATGGAGCAATCTATCAAACCAATTGCCGAGTTGCTCTGGGCTGCATTTGTCCACGTAATCTTTAGCCAATGTTGTCTGATGTGTCCCCCTAATGAATGTGATGCCAGCAACAACTGAAACTGAACGTGAACAACTGATCACCCCAAACACATTCTAAACCCAAATGTAAACTGGCCCATGTCTGCCTTTTATATATATAGGCCTACGAGGCAAGAATGGGCCAGTTTCCATTAACATTGCCTATATATATAGTATATATGCTATACTGTACATGCATATACCTTGCTGGAGGAAAAAGTCTCTACCTCTGGCTCATCTACAGTAATACTATTTTACTTGCACTCGCATTGCATGATAATTCATTACTATATTTCTTGTGTAACAACTTACACTTCTTGTTATGTTGAATATAGGTCAGTATATCTGAAGGCTATAATTTAGTCATTGTCTAATTAGGGTTTATTTCGATATCCACTCCTCTGGGAGAGCATTAAGAGCAGCTCGGCAGAGTGAGTGTGGTACCCCCCGACCGGCTTGTTTTTGGTCAATAACCAGTCAGGTGTGTTTACACAATCCCTTTCTTTCATCTCCTCTTCCTCCGTGAGACGTAATGACTACTCGGGAAGATTGGCGATATGAGATAAGCAATTAGATTGAGGAGCTGTTATAATGAGTTGGTATTTCTCTGTTCTATCCGACCGCTACACCTGCCAGCACGAGAAACCGTCAGCTAGCTCCATCGCTCCTCTACTATGGCCCTGTGTCTTCATGATTCTCCAGTTTCATTTTCAGCACAGGGTCTCATAGTAAAGACTATACTATACTAAGACCACTGTACAGTACACTTGACTTACCATGAAGTCAGGCCAAGAGGTGCACCAAACACCTGGTGTTGTAGTGTTGGTGCAGAGATTCCAGCGTTGTATAAGCAGTGCCTAATTCTCCCCCACTGTGTATTTCATGATGCTGTATATACTGTAGTTGTATTGCATGCTGTCTAACATGCTCCTTCTGTTCTTTGTTTGCTTAAACAGGTTCAAGCAGGAGCAGAGACCATCCCTTCAACTGGTCCGGTGAACACGCAACAACCAGGGACACGCTTCAGCTTTGTACAGGAGCACTTCCAAGCCCAGTACAGGTGAGAGAGAGAGAGAGAGAGAGAGAGAGACACGCCCTGAGCATGCCGGTTCTGTGCTCTGATGCGGAACATGGGCTGAGATGAACCTTTCTTGTTTGTCGTTTTATGTAAACGTGTTAATATTAACCCAGAGGTGGGTGGACATGGGTGCACACAAGGCTGGTTTTGGATGGATTCTGGCTATTTAGCATCAGCATGGCTGAAAGGTACAGTTGTCATGGAAACAGAATGTCATTGGCGAAGCTACAGCAAGTGGCATGTATTTTAAATGGTGCTCGTTGTTTCAGGAAAGGAGGCAGAGTAGTATACTCTTACGACTCGGATTATTTTTGGCTGGTGAGTAAGACTCCAGTCGGGTACCTCACAGCCGATTTTGGGACCCATTAGTCAGAATAACGGCACAAAAGAACTCTCAGGCAGGTAAATGTTTTTGCTGTGCTTCTCGGCGTGTTTAGAACGGCTTGCCCTGAAAACTGGGTCAGCATTGTGAGCATTTCTCCCGTTCATCTCAGACCCCATCAAGCCGCTGTGTGCTCCAACAACCCCTTTCTCTCCAAGCCTGAGAAAATGTGGCATGCAGCTGAAGGAGGCTCTCTGTGCAAGGCCCTCTCAGCAGGGCTGAATCCTCAAGCACCTTCGGCACTTCAGTGCTGTTTGTCTCTGTGGCTGACCCGCACACAGTCTATCGCTTGGCCCAGGAGGGCACAACTAGTCAGACCATCGGTAGATACACTACTGACCTAGTGGGGAGCCGGAAACAGCCAATGGGAGAGGAGATGGACAGAGAGACACTCGAGGGGAAGGCAGTGCAACTCCTCGGCTACCGGTACTCTACACAAAGTGGCTGTGAAATGGCTGGTCTACAAGTTCAGCATTGGAGCTTACAGTGTCACTGATGCTGTTGTCCGCATCTACGAAACTAAGCGGTGGAAAATCAACGCTGAATTAACACAGATTCTCCCGTTTGATGTTTGCCACTGCAGCAGCACAGATGGACGAGGCACGCTCATGATATTTGTCTTACACACCGACTTGTGTCTTAACCTCTTGTTCTGCTGTACTTTCAGTTTTAATACAGTGAGTCTACACACTAATAAAATGTGACGTATTAAAGTGTTTTTTTTTTAATGTAACACAGTGTGGCTTTTGTGAGAATGCAAGCCTGTAAGATCCTTACAGTCTGTCTGTAGGTGTCACAACAGTGCGTCTGCCGTCTAATTACTGTTCTTTTCACACAAGCACACATCTGCTGCATCAGACAGACTCAGCCTGCTCTGCGCTAAACATGATCGCAGCCATTAATGGCAGATGTGAGAAATTATCCTTAAGCCCTGAAGTAGGGTCCGCACAGTACGTCTTCATCTCAGAATGACTTGTTCCGTTTCAGTTTAGCCCACTGTTGGCAAGTCACATTCCTGATATTTGACTCCGTGTGTCAAAAGAAAACATGAAAAGCACCCGTGTGTTTTTCCCCTCGATTCAAAGTGAAAGAGGAACTTTGTTGTGCTCTCAAGATGTCCTGTTGTGATAAAGCACCGTGTATTGTAATACACATGACGGCCTACTCGTTTGACTCGTTTGAGGGTTGGCCTCTTTATTGAGCAACACCTCTCATGTAATCCATCATTTGAGTGTCGTTTTGAACAGTGCTTGGAGTGAGAGCGTAGGTGATGTGTTAATGGACTTCAGGAGGATGTCTCGTCCTTCTGTCCACTGCCCAGTGACAGATTAATACTCCTCCTTTTGATTATAACCCCGCCACAGTCGAGTGTGTGGTGGCCTTTGTGCAGGAGACGCAGCTTCTTCACCACGCTGTACAGTAGGTGTTTCTGTATGAAAGGGTGCATTAGTGTAATTGACAGGTGACTAATTAGTAATTACTTGCCCGTAAAATCAATAGCCACCAGCAGTGCTCTTAATCATCCTCTCCTCTCCTCTCTTCTCCTCTTGGACAAAGCAGCTCTCCCGCTGATCCAAATTGGCCTCTCTCTGCATTAGGGGGGGGGGTTTCTAATGGCCCAGGCCTTAGTGGGTACCCTTAAAAGGCCTCTTTTGAAAGTCTCGGAGCATATCTTCTTCAAAGAGTAATAGCATTGAAAAATGAGTGAAATGGGAGTCGTGTCCATCTCACGACAGGTCGTCATCGTCGCCGTCCTCTCCGGTCTCTCTTGCACGCTCTCCATGACGGAGCAGCTGTGCATGGGCAGCCTCACAGAGAGAGAGAGCCACACAAGTCAGTCGTTCGGGGCAGACTGTAGACTTTAGCGCTGCTGATGCAGTCCTAAGGCTACATCAAAGGGTTGTCTCATGTCTGGCAAAGGCGGGACGGTGCCAGCATGTTCTGTTTTTAATCCTGATTTTCACAAGGTGACTTTGGGTTTAGGTGTGATCTCTCAGCCGGTCCCCTTTGGACCGGCCCAGTCCCCGTTCCCCCCACACGCCGCTGCTTGTGAGACTCAAGTCTCATCCAAATGTGCCAGACGTGGCGCAATAATCTCCGCAACTTCCTGAGGTGTGGAGATGAGGTGTGCACACTCAGGTACGTCCCAGGACGCGCTCGGACGTGCGTCTGACAGCTCACCGGCGGTGTGTGTGTGTGTGTGTGTGTGTGTGTGTGTGTGTGTGTGTGTGTGTGCCGCCTCCCCTCGGGCAGATGTCCCCCAGACTCGGAGCCGTGCGAGCGGAAGAGCGCTCTGGGGGGGGCGGATTGTTGACGCTGTTTTCACAAGTGCGTCTGCTGTCTAATTACCGCTCTCCTCACATAAGTGCACGTCTGCCGCATCAGAAGGAATCAGCCTGCTCTACTGTAAAGTAATTACAACTCTTGCCGCTCTTTGTTTTTCTTTTTTTTTCTTTTTCTTTTTTTTTGTCTCTCCTCCTTGTAACTTTCCTCTTGTTGTTCTTTTCCTGAACAGCTGAACTGTCAGAAGGAGCAGCAGCTGCCTGTAATTGCGCTCCTTATGCCAACTCATGTACTGTAGTGTTGCTTCTTAAACTAATAAGCTGCACACAAGCCCAGCCAAGCAGTTTGCCGAGCGCAGGCTGTCCGTTTGAGATCCGCTGACTGCTGGAGGGTGACTCCTCTCCCTCTCCCTCTCTCTCTTTCTCTCTCTCCCTCTCCCTCTCCCTCTCCCTCTCCACCTCTCTCTCCCTCTCTCCCTCTCCCTCTCATCTTATCTTTTTCTTCTGTAGTTGTTGCAGATGAAAGTGTAGACCACGCATATACATCAGAGTAAATCAGGATGGACTGTCACCTTGTACATCATGCTGCCGCTGCTTGTACGCGTTCGCATTTAGCTGCCAGACGCTGTCAGCTGTCAAACATTTCTCTCATCCTCAGACACATTTAGTCTGTCCAGAGAGCGACTCGGGGGGCCGTTTCCAAAACCGCCCCAATGTGATTACCGTTCATCATCATCATGCCGACTGTACACACATGGTGGGGCTCCTATTTGCCACTAATGGCCCATCAAGACGGGTGCAGTCTGATTAAACAAGCTCATAAAGAGCATTTGCATCTCTCCTCTCTGCTCCCCTCGCAATGGGTCTCTAATTATAGACCTCTTCCCTTTGTCTTTATTTGATGATTTTGTCTGTCTGTTTCTCTCTCTCTCCCTCCCTCTCTCTCTCTCTCTCTCTCTCTCTCTCTCTCTCTCTCTCTCTCTCTCCTTCTGTTCTTTTTATATATTCCCCAGACTCCCCTCTAGCTGGATGGCTGTGTTGTCTGCTCTGAATAATTGTTACCGATTAAAGACAAACAGCCTTGGTGGTGGTTTTTTTTCCTTCTCTTACTGCGCAATAGCGATAAAGCATTTTGTGGATGTTTGTGTGGGGTTTGTCTTACTCTAATGCTGGATGCTGCAGAAGGGTGGAAGAATAACCTATTTGGCTTGTCTGCGCAAAGATTATGCAGAGGTTTGTTTGTTTGTTTGTCTTGGGACTGTGGAGGTTTGTCATAGTCCTTTTTTTGTGTGTCTGTAAACAAGTAACTGTAGTCAGGTCTGTGCATACAGTATTATGGGGGCTGCATCCCTCTCCTCATCAGGAGTTTGTAGAGGATGTGCCCAGCTCATCAGGTCATCAGTCAGCTGCTGCTGCAGGATCCCTCAACCAGTCCACAGAACTCCCGAGTGTCACCTGCTTCTTCCGAGAGGGCCCTTCTTTACAGGAAGCATCAGGAAGACCATCACCGAGAGGCCCAGAGGTTCCTTTGATCCCCTCTCACTTGGCCCGTTTCTCAGCCCACCGCCACCGCCCCGCCACATCTCACGCGGGCCCCAGCCACATCCCACCCAGGCTTTAGCCAGCTTCCGCTCCGCTCCGCACTGCTCGCTGCCCCCGGCCACACTGGGCCAGGCAATTACCCCCGTAATGGCTCCGTTTATCTAACCTTGAGCGCCTGCTCGGCCAAACAAACAGCGGCCCAATTACACCGGCTCAACGCCGCTCAGGCTAATTGAGAGGCCCTCCCCCATTTGTCTGTCCGAGAGAGCTTTCGAGCGTTGGTTGAACAGGCTCTCCTGGTTTTTTGGGTGCTTTTTTTGGTGGTGGGCGTGCAGTGACTGCAAACGAAACGGACAGGTGTTTTTTCGGTCGGGGTTCGGGGCGCCGTCTGCCCTTTGCCTGCCCATTGTTTTAGACACTGTCAGCAAACCAGACCCTATGTTAGCACATTTGGCCGTCGAAGCAGAATCCATTGTTTAGACGGCGCTCTAGTTTCTGTGTTCCAGACACGGCAATGACCTGGATGGGCGATTATGACTCCTTCGGCTGTGGTGTGTTTTGACTGGGGCCATCTTCGTTTTGCAACGCGCTATTGTTTATGTCCCTGTGAAGATAATCACTCCCCTGGTCCGAAAGGCTCCCCGCTGGGCTAGATCGGGCCACCGCCCGCCTGCTCCCCAGATGATAGCGCACAACACTCTTGCCTTTTTGCCCAGGCGAGTCGGTTCCACCTACCAAATGTGTTTTGATGGCTCCGGTACGCCGTGTCTGTCGAGGACAGCAGCTCCAAAAGGAAGGAACAGTCGCAGTCAAAGGCAGCACAGAGACGTCTGAGGATAGCATCTCTCTCCAGCATCTGTCTGGGCCATCTGGATCTGTCAGAGGTAACCCTACAGTTACCTCTCCAAAGCCTCTCCTGTCCTCTTCAATGAGGGAATTAATGTACAGATTCCAGTCCTTCTTACGTACTGTAATGGTAATAATAACAGATGCTTATGTGAACTTATGAGAGCTGGAGGGAGACGTCTAGACTACCCCCCCCCTCATTGGGTTGTGTGCAGTGGGCATTAGCTCCTGTGGGTTGTGTGTGTGTGCAGGGGGCATTAGCTCCAGTGAGTTGTGTACAGGGCCTTACCTTTTGAAGGCAGCTTAAGGGGCCCATATTAAAGTAATATGACAGGAGGGCCTGGACAAACACACACATGCCTTCAATTAGCTCTGGAGTGTATTGTTTACGCTGGTCCTCCAGCTCCGTCATTTCCTGACAGACACATAATGCCCCAGGCATACGCACGCACACACACACACACACACACACACACACACATGCATACGTCACTTCTGGGATGTCTTATCCAGGACAGCAGAATGGCACTAGTGGGCCATGCACTCAGGATGTTGTCGGGCGTTGGGCTGAGGAAGTGGAGGCGATAGATGGGAGCCTGGGCTGGAGCTCCTGTTTAATGTCCCCCCGTGGTGTTTGTCCTCTGTCGGACACCCAGGCCCATCGTCAGAGCACACACACTCATGTGCACTCGAGCACCACAGCAGAGACCTGCTGAATGACAGGGGAAATTAGAGGCTCCCCTCTTTCTCTCTCTCTCTTTCTCTCTCTTTTTCTCTCTCTCATTCATTCTCTTTTTATCTCTCTCATTCTCTATCTCTCTCTCTATCTCTCTCTCTTTCACTCTCACTCTCTCTCTCTCACTCGCTCGCTGCATTTTAGGCAGCCGAAGGAGTGCAGAGGCTTCACAGCGCTGATGACCTGCTAGGCCACACAGATGAGCGTCTGTCAGCCCACAGACCTTTGGAACAGGCAGAGCATTCAGGCTTGTTCACTGAGAGCAGGAGAATTTGAGAATCTGAAATGATTTGGTTGGCAGAAAATAAATGCATTTTATATTTGGCGATTTTTCAGCCTTTTATATTTCTATGATTTGAGTGGATTGGTTGAAAAGGGACCAGCAGCTGTTAAGTCTCGATGCACCAGGATACTGTACTGTACTGCAAATTACTAACCGATGTCACCATAGTATGGCACACTGTAAACAACCCCAGTATGTATAGTTAGATGCAGTTGTTCTTGTTTCTCATCCTTTTGATTTGCTCATCCCAAAGTTGATGGTTTAGTTACAGTACGCTCACCTTCTCATGTCATCCGGCCTTCATGTGGAGGACTGGGAGTTCCTCGCCCTGCCTCTCCTTATGAGTAATCCTCCTCGTCTCACACACTCACACACACCACTGTGCAAGTTTGGGGAGAAAATCTTGATTGTGTGTGAAGGTTAAACTCTGTGTTAGGATAGAGGATGTGCCTCTTCTGCAGTTTTATAGGGCTCAGAGCCAGCAACTTCTGCCTAAGAAGTCAGCCCCTTCAAGGTTTTTCTGAAAAACGTCAGGAGAAAAGATGAAATCGCATCTACACACACACACACACACATACAGACACACACACACACACACACACACACACACATACAGACAACTCCCTCCCTCTCTTTCTCTGTATGTATGTCTGTCTGTCTCTCTCTCTGTCTTTGTCACACACACACACACACACAGAGGCAGAGGCAGTCACTGGGGCATTCTCTCCGACATGTATTTGCTACATGAGCCTGCCTTATCGCACGTGATGGAAGGTTTTCGGGACGAGTGTGAATGTTCACAGACAGGCAAGTGGCAGGAAGGGAAGGGAAGGGAAGGCATCGGCGCGTCTGTTCAGACTACTAATGGGCCCTGCCTGGCACCGCTGCCTCTGCCGCTCGCCATGCCCGATGATCCCCCCCCCACCCCACCCCCCCCACTCCGCAGCCAGTGCCGTCAACAAGCCGCCTTTTAAGCGATGTCAGTGTACACGACAGCCCATAACGTCAGCTAAACAGCACTGAGTGAACGCATCAGAGTGGAACGCGCCTCAAAGAGGCCGTCTGCAAGACTGCTCGGAGTGGCGAGGCGGAATGGAGCGGAAGGAAGTCGAGAGGGGAAAGGGGAGACGTGTGCCTGTGTGGGTTCGAAACCCTTGAACGTGGCGCTAATACTGGATGCCTGCATGTCGGGCGATGAAGGGACTGAAGCGAAGGTTGGGACAGACAGTGTTTAGAGTGTTTATGTGGCCTTTGTTGGGATTTACTGGGAATGTCAGGCACAGGTCTGGCTGCTGGCTTCATGCCCGTATTGGCTTTTTGTCCGCTGTATTTGAATGGGTGTCAATGGGTGAATCCACAGGCACAGACACAGACAGAGCACCTCCAGATTGTGATCTAGGCTGGCTCCATTCTGCCAAACTCTTCAAGAGGCCGGTGTGGGACTCTGTGACCCACTCAGAGGTGCTCAGCTGAGTTAGGCCTATATAATAATATATGGGTCGATACAGCCCAGCTGTGCCCTCTCCAGCACCCCCACCACCCCGCCCGTCACAGGAGACACAGAGGGACGCTAATAATTGTATTTGATTGTATTGTATTGAGTTGGGACAAGTGTCCGTACTCTGTAAGCCGTGCACCGTTCATCTGTTGATTTTTTTTTTTTTTTATTTAACGTCCTGTCGCTCCGTCTTTCAAGCGGCCAGCTTCCCAGGCCATATGCCATGCTGTGGTGTGTGGACCTTCGCCGGGCTGGGCTGGGCTGAGCTGTGTCGGCAACAGGCCTTTTATTGTCGCCGTGGAGGTGAGAAGGCGGCCGCTGCCTCTGTGTGTGTGTGTGTGTGTGTGTGTATGAGTGTGTGTATGTGTGTGTGTGTGTGTCTCTCTCTGCGGCCCGGCGATCTGGACTGGCAGGGGGGTCACAGATGGCACTTGACAGAGCCTGGCACGGCTGACGGGCTGATAAAGGGAGCGAGGGGGCAGCCACATCCATCTCGCCGCCACCGCCGCCGCCGCGCAGCACGGCTAAAGCACCAGCGCTGGCTGGAGGCCACCCCAGCACTGACCTCTTTCTACGCCTCGCTCTTCCTCCTCCCATTCTGGCTGCTGCTGATTTTCTCTTCTTTCTCTTTTCTTCCCCCTCTCCTCCTTTCTTTCTTTTTTTTTATGTGTCAGTCGACCCACCCTGTCTCCCAGATCCCCTTTTTTTTCAATTCTCTGTTTTTCTGACCCTTTCTCATCTCTCTTTCTTTTCTCTGTGTCCCTCCCTCCCTCTCTCCCTCCCTCCCTCCCTGTCTCTCTCTCCGTGTCTCCTGCGTGTTCTTGTTGTGTGCTACTGGAGCCTCATTCCTCCCCAGCGCTCGGCAGACTATCTACTCGCACACCTGCTCTCCCTCTGCTCTCGTCCTCCGCCCGCCTCATCACTCCATCCTCCTCCTCTATTCTGCTCCCTCCGTCTTTGCATCCCTCCTCCTCCTCCTCTCCCCTGTCCTCTCTTCCACTCTTCACCACTGGCCTCCCTCCCCCCCAGCACACAAACACACACACACATACACACACACACATATGAAAACATGCACACACACACACACACACACACACATACAGGCGGAACACACACACACAGTGTAGTGCTGACGCTGGTCTCTTGGCTGTGTGTGCCATGCTGTTAAATCCCCCCGTGTTGCTGTGGATAAACCCCCGGCTCATCCCACTCTCATCTGCTGTCCAGCGCCTCTGCTCTGACACGCAATCCCACCCGTTTAGCTGCCCACACACACACACACACACACACACACACACACACACCCTGAGTCCAGGGCCTTATTAACGCCCTATTGACACCGATACTGAGCTCTGGGGCCCCATAGAGTTATGTCACTCTTCTCCAAGGTTGTCTGTCTGTGTCACACAGATGACTCATATTTACGCTTATAGGAAATGGACACTGGTTAGCTGTTTAGTGTACTGATGACCTCCACGCTAAACTTCAAGACCATTGTGTTGCGTGCCTAAATTCTCTCCAGTCTCTCTCTCTCTCTCTCTTTCTCTCTCTCTCTCTCTCTCGTGGGTGTTTCTGTCTCCCACTCCCACAGCTGCCTCCGCCAACACGTTTCCTCCGACATTCTCGTTTTTAACGCCTGCTGAAATATTCAAATCGATATCTGTTATTCCGTTCCTCTCCACGCTGGTAAATATTTCAGCCCTTCTTTTTTAAAGCCCTTCTCTTTCTCTCTCTTTCTCTCTCTTTCTCTCTCTCTCTCTCTCTCTCTCTCTCTCTCTCTCTCTCCCCTCCCCATAAGTCCTGGAGGTGCTATCGCCTGCTATCTGCTGCAGGTGCTCTCGTTGGGCTCCCAAATGCATTTTCAGTGTCCGCCCGCCTGCTCAATAATGAAGCACAGGCCTATAGAGATAGAGAGAGCACCCAGAGAAAGGTGCACTAACCACCACCACCCCCCACCCCCCCTTTGGTCCCTCAAGACATGGTGCAACGAGGTGCAGAGGAGAAGTCTGTCTCGGGGTATTTATAGGACAGGAGAGAAAGACAGAGAGAGAGATGTGAAAAGGGTCACTACTGATATGTGTGATGAGCCAATGGTGTAACCTGCACTGACTAACACGACCCAGCCCTGCCTTGCCCACGCACCTGAGTCTGCACCTGCAACTCACAGCGCCATGAACTGGGTGAGTCTGTGAGTGTGCCAGCTAATGGAGCTCAAGCCCTGTGCTAGTAAATGAAGCTAGTCTATTAAGGTGTGAGTGGGGACCCACAGGTTAGGGCAGTGGTTCCCAAACTGGGGGGCAGATTTGCTACCAGAGCAATTTCTGTCCAAGGCAAACCTTGGGGTGGGGTGGGCACAAAAAATGATTATGTACCAAAGGGGGGCCCAGCAGAAAAAGTTTGGGAACCACTGGGTTAGGGGGAGGTTTACTAACGCACACACACATTGGCCAGTTATCGACCAGATGGCTACCGATGCTACAGGCTCGCTATCTCTCCCGGCTAGCCCTCGGCCAGGCTCATCACACAGTGCTTGAGGGGGGTTAAATATTAATTGGAGATGGAGGGGACTGTGTCACGGTTGAGCTGCTGAAGTCCTTCACGTTGAGTTCATGTGAGAATGACCAGAGCTGTTTTGTCAACAGAGCAGGTGTCAGTTATGCAGGCGAGAGAGACGTGGAGGAATGTGAGAAGGCTTGTTGTTGCGCAGGTGTGAGCCAACGACAGATCTCCAAGGGCCATGTCTGACTCTGCCAATAACGTGTGTGTGTGTGTGTGTGTGTGTGTGTGTGTGTGTGTGTGTGTGCTCTTGTTTGCAGGTCGTCTCTGACGTGTCCACATTGCCTTAAACAGAGCAACACGTTTGACCCATTCCTGTGCATCTCCCTTCCCATCCCACTGCGCCAGACCAGGTAAGAGAGAGTGTGTGTGTGTGTGTGTGTGTGTGTGTGTGTGTGTATGTATGTGTGTGAGGGAGAGCAGAACTACAGCAGAGAGCAGACTAAAAGTCACCGATGGAGAGAGAAAATTGTTATACATGTTTGGCCTTGGTGTGACTTTGAGACTGTTTATAATGTCGGGCCATACACACCCACACCCATACACACACACACACACACACACATACACACACAGCACAGCACAGCACAGCACAACACAGTGCCAAAAAATCTTAACTGAGAAATGATACACTTACGAAAATCCCCCAACCAACATTTTCTCAATTTTCCTAAACATGCCAAAAGAGCACAAGTCAGCAGTATTCTTCCACCAAAGGAGCACATCAGTCTGTCACCTCTGACAAGTGCAGATGAGAGTGAGAGAGAAAGAGTGTGAAAGAGAGAGAGAGAGAGAGTACACACCTCGTTGGAGGCCCTGTAGTGAGGTGTGCGACCTGGAAGTTATGCTGTTGTCATGACACCCCCCTTCAGCGGAATCAATCTCAGTGCGCTACTTCATCAGCGGCTCCAGAGTGGCTCTTCATTCCCACTGACCCGCCGGCATGTCTGTACCCCCCCCCCCCCCCACCACACACACACACACACACACACCTCACAGAGTCAAACTCTGCACTAGGAGCACAGCAGTGCTGACCTCCACCCTCCTCTCCCAAGCTGTCCAAACCGCTGTAATACACAAGCTGAATGCATCTGTGTTCAGATGAGAGGACTCAAGGGCTCTCTCTCCCTCTCCACACTGGCAGAATGGATGAACCACAGAGTTCTGTGGATGTCTGCTGCAGGTGAGGTAGGTTTTGCGAGTTGAAGGTGCAAATTGATAAAGTCCTTGTGCACCAGCCCACAGCAAATCCAGGTGCAGATGTACAGCAGGAAAACTTGATAATTGTTGATGAGTGAACAACGCACACTGGATGCTGTTTCTTTTCTTTTATTGTTCTTGCAATGTGACGTTTTTCTTTTATTGTGCAATGTGACATTATTGAGGTTGTAGCATCCAAAAAAATGATGTAGAAGTATCAAAAAAACGTAAAGGAGCGACCATGCGATGTCTAATCTGCCAAAGCTCAACATACAGTAGAGCATATACAGTATTATGCATTGAAGTTAGGAGCTTGCAAAAGAGTTCGGAGCACAGGATCGGCTCTCCTTCAATTTCACAACCATGTACGCAATTAAACAAGTAAGCATTTCTTTGTATTGCAAATTGTTTGTCAAATTTAAACAGCCAAACTGAAAGCATCACATCAAAGCATCGCACGGTACATCCAGAGCCACTGTGCACAGGCGTGTGCAGGAAATGGGCTACAGGTGCCGCATTCTCCAGGTCAAGCCACTTTT
>JASCQY010000104.1:3207108-3220471 GCA_030264315.1 Sardinella tawilis | reverse complement strand
TCTCTCTCTCTCTATCTCTCTCTCCTCCTCTCTCGCTCTCTGTCCCTCTCTCTCTCTCTTTCTTCCTCTCTCTCTCTCTCTCTCTCTCTCTCTCTCTCTCTCTCTCTCCTTCTCTACTCACTCATTCTCTCCTCACCCCCCTCCCTTTTCCTCCTCTCCCAGGTTATTCTGACAGAGATCTACCCGACGGGGTTCCAGCGCTCCTTCTCCGACGATGACGACCTGACCAGCATCGCCGACAGCGACGTCATCTACGCCTTCCAGGCCCCGCCCCTCTACAGCAGGGGAGGCTCGGCACGATTCTCAGGTAACCATGGCAACGGCGCCAAAATGCAGCCGCCTTGTCTGTCTGACTGTCTGGCCGGTCTGTGGCAGCAGCAGGTGCTGCAGACGCCTCTTTCGCTCAGACACTCTGAGGCACGTTAGCGCTGTCGGTATTTTTGTTTCTTTGTTTTTTGCTTTTGTTTGTTTGTTTGTTTGTTTGATATCTTAAATCCACAGCTTGATTTATGAGGCAGATGCAAATGCTAGAACCTCGGTGAAATTAAGATGGAAAGTCAGCAGTGCATATAATAACAATATGAAAACTTGGGTAGCTTAATGACCTGATGGGGTTCAGCCTTGAGGTTTACCAGAGAGAGACTTTTTCTTTCAAGTCAACAAACAGGCAGAAGATGGTTCCAAGGCTAATCCACACACTTCCATGAGAGTGCTCCTAATACACCAGTGCAGACTGAGCACATAGTTTGCTCAGGGTTCTCCAGCCCGATGAAGAGGAATTGATAGTGCACCAACTGCTGAAAGGGACGATGACAAGTGAAGGAACTCAACGGATGGAGTCTTTGAGCAGATACACCATCATCCATCGGCTCTAGTGATGACGCAGCTTGCAGTCATGCAGTGGGCACTGAAGGGGCCTGGGGTCCGGGGGGTGGTGGTGTGTGGTCAGTGGACGAGGCGAGACACAATGGCAGGCTTATCTATGGACTGGTACATCATGGAACAGATTCTAAAGGCTAGTGAGGTCATGAGCCAACCTATGGTTGTGTTTGCATGGTCATCTGCTGAACCTAGATAGTGTAACAGTGTCGGGCGTGAGGTTGTTACAGAGGGTCATTCTGTCACAGCACTTTTGCTTGTGTTGTAATGCTTGGTTGTGCGCTGTGTGATTGTATCCAAGCCAACCCTGCTTGGCACTCTTGGCAGTGCTTATCTGTGCTGCTTGCATCCGTTTGAAATGATCATCATAAAACCACCATCACACATTCACACCACTTGTTTAAAAAGATATAGTCCTGATGAAAATTTCATAACAATGAAAGGGACACTTAACCACCTTCCCTCCTCCATGCTGACAGGACACACCATTGGCCAAACATGCATTCAGTTAATGAGCAATAACTCTACTCTCTTCCTCAGCAAAAGGTCACGGAAAGGTCAGTCCATGTACGAGCCACAGGAACACATTGGCACTTCTTGAAAATTTGATGCATCCTGTACATCTTAACTACAGTACATAGCTCTTTTAAATACAGCCATTGGCTCTCACTGCTGCTCTCCATGATGAGATTTAATCTCTGTCTAAACATTATGACGTTATTATGCTCATTATTATGCTCTCTAAACATTATGACGTCTTTGCACATCGTCTCTTTATTAAACATCTAATATAAGTGATAATTTACTTTTGCCTCACTGAATAATGCAGCAAATAGCGTACATGACTTTAGCTACAGACGCATACGATGTTTCTTGAATACACCACAGTGAAGGCTGCCCTTCTTTGGTCCATCCAGGCACAGCAGTGGCAGTAGCCATTTCGCTACTGAGTGAAGCAGCCTTTACTGCACAATACAGCAGACTGAAGACAGAGTATATCCCTCAGCTGTAGTATAATAATGCCACCAAAGGGACAGTTCACATCGGCAAAATGGGGCACCACTTTACAACAACCGACACAAGACAGACACAATATCACTGAAAACATCTTACAGAGAGACTCCCAAAGCTTTAACAAAAGAAGAACTCTTTCATCCTTCCCGATTTTTTCTCAGTTGGTCAATATCACAAGGGATTTTTTTTTTATGTAGCGTGTTTCTATGAATTCCGGCTAAAGAAGCATTCACAAACATGTGCAGCTACATTTCCTCCGAGCCATTTTTAGCTGTGACAGGACTGATCTCTCTCTGTGTGTCTCTGCCTCGGTCTCTGTACCTGACCTTGAGTGTCTAAAGACACCAATCGGCTCCCTGCATCATTGGCCGGTCTGCCAACAATAGGAAGAGTGATGGCCCCGGAAATATCATCTCTCTCCACAGGCAGCAGGCCTTTATTACATCCTTGTTCGGGGGCAATATTAAGCCACTGTGCAGGAGACACAAGGTAATTAGCACCTTGCTTAATAATGGCTAAAATTAGAATGTGGAATTCGGTTAGCAGTGAACCGGAAAAGGTTACCTTTGGTGACTGTCTTCAAAACAGCCCGGCAGCTGCTTGAGACCATTTGCAGAGAGTTACACTGGTATCGAACACAATTCAGCTTCTTATTTTGAGGCTGGTCTGTCAGTGGACGATGGCCAATAGACCAAGAAGAAGGTGAATCTGGTCATGTTTATTGGTTTGTTGTTCTTCTTACACTTACCATCCATTATTTAATTACAAGTAAGTTTAATTAACAATTAATTACCTTTTTAATCAACGCTCAATCGATCAAACGCAGAAACATGGGATATTGGAGAGAGAGAGAGAGATTAATTTCATTATGTGGTAATATACCGTTTTACCTGTACATTTTCTCTCTGAACTTCCACCACTCTTTTTTTTCTCTCAATGCTGCTCGGAGCTGCTGGCATTTCTTTTTGCCTGTGGGGACTTGAGGCTGGAGAGACGAAGAGACAGCCTTCTCTGCCGAGCAATCAAAATGTCCATCAAGTGGGTCCAATGGAGACCACTGTGGAGTTTGTTGTGATCCCAGAGCCGGGGTCTGAGACAGGCAATAGAGCGACTTTGGGAGAGGGGGCATCTCCAGGGATAGGTGTGGAGCGCTACTGATACAGACGATAATGGAAGCTTCCGGACACACAGGCACAAAAGCCTCATCCACACAGCAGCAAGCCTTTTGTGGCTCTGATCAAGAGCCTCCTTCCATTCTTTGAAAGCAATATACAATATTCTCCCTCCCTCTAAGAGCCCTTAAGCTGCTTAGAGCATTGAGGGACTGAACTGACTGAAACATACTGTACACACAGCACAGCACAGAGGATGTTGTGAGGGAAAGATGCTCCGTCTTCACAACTCAAGGCAGGCCCCGTGTCTTCAAGCTGCAGATTCCCTGCACCCGAGAGGGGTTAGCAGAGGTCAAAAACAAAGGCGGCATGTAAACAGGCTTATTTGGGTGTATTTACAAAAGCCAACTCCCTGATCTTTATCATAAGTGCATTCCACTCTACCCACTTCCTCTGACTCATTCCCATCCTCGTTTCCCAGTTGTCTCTGTGTGACTGGCGGTGGATGTCATCTTGTCCTGCGGGGACACTGCAGGACCATGCTACCATTCTCAGAAAGCAGCTGTCTCCGAAGAATTTCTTCAAAAAATAGGTCCGATATTTCCCCGCCCCTGCTGAAAGCTGTGCACACGTACGAGTTGGCCAACACCAGAGATGTTGAGGGAGCAGGTGCTGAACAAGTCCCTTCATCCCCGTAGCGTGACCCGGGCCATTTACCTGTGACAGCTTGGGTCGCTGCTATCTGACGGCTCGGCAGTCGTCCCACATGGGACGCGACGGCAGGTCGCCTGCGTCGGTGACCTGGCTAGTGTGCCCTCTCCCTCCTAGTGGCCCTGGGTATTTTTAGCATGCTGCAACTGGCAGGTAACCTGGCCTCTGTGCACCCTTAGCGCTGAGAGCAACCAGCGGACACACAAGTAAAGTGCAGATCACATATGTGTGCCACCGTGTGTGGCATGAAGAGGGAGGGAGATCCATCGACGGGCCGTTATCAGTGAAGATGCCTTCTCAGTTCCGTTACTGTTTCAAGTTCTTGAGTTGTTAGCAGCAGCTTATCAAAGGTGTCTGTGATCATGCACTGCTTGCATATTTTCAGATTGTTGCGGCCCTCGGTTTATAAGCTCCAGAAGAAGGCAGAGAATGAAAATGTGATTGGTTGCCTTAACGAGTAGTTTTTTCTCTACCTCCAAGCCTGGCCCACAGTGCCATTGCATGTGCTGTGAGGACGTGCTCTTTCCCCTACCCTAGCCTAGCCTAGCCTGTGTTGAGAGCATTCTGCTGTTGGCATCCTCCAGCTCTCCCCTCTCTGCCCTGAGCCTAGGGTCCCTCTGCTAATCATCCTCGCTAGTGTGACCACAGGTCCCAAGGGAGGAGGTGTGAATCACTCCTCCAGATTGTCCCACTTTTTGGAGTTCCCATTTCAACACTAATTCACCGTGACCACAAAATGGAGTGCTGGTGAGAATGTTAACATTCCCAGAATGTTTACAGAGAAGATTAGGATCCTAAAAAACATACTACAGTATGAGCCGGATTTTCTGAGGCTAGAGACCATTTCTGTTTTTAAATCTAGTTCTATAACCAGTGGAAATGTCTCTCCCCTGTGATAGCCGACATGCTATTTCTCTGCTCGCTATGGTTGTTGTTTTGTAAGGGAGGGAACTTCATTGCGAGCGACGAACAGAGCCTGTGGTGAATTGCCTGTTGCTGGCAGGCTTTGAGAAGCAGCACAGTGAGCAGGTATCAGACTGGAAGTGTAGCTGAGAGAGAGAGAGAGAGAGAGGGAACAGGAGGGAGGGGGGACAGGAGACAGCGGAGGTGGGGGTGCCTCCTCTCTCACCGCAGGGGTCGAGCTGTTTAATTAAGGCTGCCACTGTCCTGCGGCTTGTCTCTCCACTCTCCTCCAGTTGGCAGGGAAAGTGAGTCTGATTGAAACTCTGTACAGTAGTCTCTGTGTGTGTGTGTGTGTGTGTGTGTGTGTGTGTGTGTGTGTGCGTGTGTGTGTGTGTGTGCGTGTGTGTGTGTGTGTGTGTGTGTGTGTGTGTGTGTGTGTGGGTGCGTGTGTGTGTGTGTGCGTGTGTGTGTGTGTGTGTGTGTGTCTGTGTCTGTGTGTGTGTGTGTGTGTATGTGTGCACCTGCGTGAGCCAGCATCACATTCCCAAACAGAAACTGGGAAGCTGCTATGGCTGCCACAGAGCTACACATTTTAGAGGAAATCCACCAGCTCTTGGCATTCTGCTTGTGCACAAAACTGGAGAAAAACTGCAACAAAAACTGTAAAGGAGCCGGAATGAAAACTTAAATTTGTGTCTTAATGTACTTTTGTACTATTTGCTTTATAAAGTGAATTTCTTCTTCTTCTGTTGGAACACTCTCCCTCCACTAACTGAAAAAACATGGTGGTCAAGTGTTTATGACACAACTGATTTCCTGTGGGAAGCCATGTCACTGCCATTTCTTTTGTGTTTTGGTTGTAATGGCTGCCATGATATTTCAGAGGTTTGTCCCTGCATATGCAAATCTGGGGCTGCAAGCAAAGCTGAGAATGTCTTTTTGAAAATTCCTACTCGTGACTTGTGTTGTTTTTACAAGCACAATCTCTACAAAGCCATCTGAATGTAGCCAGAGGCTCATCCCTTCAAAATCAGCTTTGTTAGAGATGTTTCCATTAGAGAAGGTTACAGGAATAAAATGCATTTGGAGGCTATTTTTCTGTCTCAATTTGCTGAAACAATTTAAAGTCAAATATCCCACAGCCTCTACTGTTGTATCCATTTTAATTGAACTCACAAAATGTTAAGCTTTTTATATTCAAATTCTGCACAAGTGAAGAGATTCTTGTTTTGTGGTCTTTCTTTTGAACAGAACATCTCTTTCTATTACTGAACCATGAAATCACATCAGGTTAAACTCTAATTGCGTCATGTTCATCATATCCTATTGCATGTACACTGAGACACACTTGGACACACACACATAGCAGTATGTGTAGCCACTCCACAGCGTGCCATACATGACTAATAGTCCAAATGGACCTACTATGGCCCTGTAATTAAATGAAAAAGGGGAAATTGCACTGTGGTGACCATAGGCCAGGACATCTGTGCCTATGCAGCAACAAAGATGATGAAAAGATCTTCTCTCCCCTCTCTACTCTCTTACTTCCACCTCCCTACGTGCTGGACTGTTCCGTCTGCCTAAGCCGCCATGCAGGAATAGCGTCATTTGAGTACAGGATTTTCTAAAAAGCGAACTAACTGCTCCAGTGTATTTTACCGATGCTTCTGCTGCTGTTGGTGTAGTTGAGAGGGTGAAAAATAGTCAGTCAGTAGGATGTCAGGACTTTGATGGAGTGTGATCTCAAGCATGACTGAGTGAGGAGCTACACGTCTCACTCTCCACAGCACTCAAAGTCCAAGGAGAAACTGAGGACACAGAGATCCAGAGAGGAATGAAGAGTATTGATGGATTCATTTATTACAGAAATGAAATAAAAAAATCAATCTACATAAATTGTTTTCTTAGTTACATTTCTTCTGAAAAGTTTGGATATGGAAAGTGAAGTTTTAGTTTTACATGGACGAGGAAGAGACTGTAGAGGGATGCTATCAGCATTCCTTTAGTAACTGATGAAACTCATGAGGCAATGGTCTGAGGGTCTCTCTCTCTCTCTCTCTCTCTCTCTCTCTCTCTCTGTCCCTCTCCTAGGGTACCACCACAGCCTGCCCTCCTCCCCCTACACTTCTGGCCCCGAGGGTCAGAGGCTGCACCCCTCTGGCACCTTGTCCTCGGAGTTCCTGAACCAGGGCGGCACCAGCAAGATCCTCCTCCTCATCTGCAACACAGCAGGCTCTGGGCAGCAGGCAGTACGGTAGGCCACTCAACAACAGCAAGCAGGGAGCAGCCACGTTAGCACAAAGCTAACTCATAGCAGCATGAACCTAAGTGTGTCTTTGAGTTGGACAGTTTCCACTCTCCTCCTCGCAGAATGATTTTTAATTAACAATTAGTTGGTAATTAACAGTTTGCACCGAGCTGAGTCATCTTTATCAGTGAATGTCATTTCCTCCTCTCTTACTGCAGATGCACAGGAGATACCAGACCAGAATATTGATTACACATTGATAAGGGGGGAAATGTGCATTGCCACATACAGAAAACTAGTGCAGTACAACATTTTCAATCTTGTTGTTTATGTCTGATCCATTTAAAAAGGAATCCTGCAGTTTGTGTTTCTGTCATGATATAGCCTACAGAATGAGGATGGAAATTAATGGTAGCATTTTTAAAGCAAGCAGCTTCCTCCTCTTCTCTCTTTTTTTATTTTTTGAAGCTTATGAAGAAAATTGAGTCGGACATGAGCTAGGATAGGGATGGCATTATGTCACCAGAGTCTCTCTGACTCTATAATGCATTAAGTTGCCTTGTCAAAACTTGTGGGCCAATGCATTGGGCTTTCCTTGGGAATATTTTTGCAGTCTGTCGCCAGACTCCTTCTGTTTTGCAGCCCCCTCTCCGAGCCTGTGAGCGAAGACCAGGCGTCGCCTGACTGGGGACACACAGCCGTACGGCGGCCTCAATAATTCAGCGCTCGTGTCATTTGTAGAGAGGAGCAGGCGTCTGATTGGTGCTGAGGGAGTGAGAGCCCCTCCGCAGTGAATCTCATTCGCAAGGCTGGCGTTAACCCGTCCGTGTCTGTCAAGTCAAGAACAGCAATTGCCTTCTGTTTGACCCCTGGACTGCTGAGTGGCTCAGGCTGGAGCAGATGACGGGTATTTCCCCCTGGAAGCTTCCGGAATGTCAGGATGACATTTGAGTACCTGGGCAGATACGTTCCCCGCTCTGCCAAGGGAGCCGAGGTTTGTTTACTCTGCCTGACTGGCAGATGTCAGCAGCGCTCATCTCATCTCGCCCCTGATTTGACGGGCGAGGCGCTCTCTCGAAGTGTGAAAGCGTTGCTTCCCTGTGAGCAGCCAGCCCACACGTCCAAAAGGACACGGCTGTAAGTGGCTGCTGAATTTGCCGATTGTTTCTAAGGGGGCAGCAGACAAAACAGAATCTAAATCCTCTGTAAGATCCAAGATTGCAACCCCATCCAGCTGACGTCAAAGCTCAAATCATCGTTCTTTTTTCTGCGGCAGTAAAAAGGATAAATAACACACTTTAAGTGGATTACGGAGCGATCTGAAGGCAGCTCCTTGGCCAAAGTTGAGCTAGCGTGCAAGCGTTGAGTTGCGTTATCGTCTCGGCAAGCAGAAACAGGAGCGCGAAAAAAAAAAAAAAACCCAGACTGATAGCAGCCGCTCGGGCCCGTAGGGCATCCGATTGGCTCTAATCCCTCCAGATTAGGCCTGTTTGAGGACGCTCGCCAGCGGGCCCCGCTCACAGGTCAACAAACCGGGATTGCACAAATCACAGCGCCGGCTGCCTACAGTACAAGCCCGCAGCCCGAGATAATTACCATGGGGATCGGCGCCGGCGATAATTACGGAGGCGCTAATGTTTTTATTGCTCCCATTGGCCCCTTCACAAGAGAGTTTTCCCCTCCGGCGCACTCGATGATATGTCCTCGCCTCGCCAGAGAGAGAACAGGCTGCTGCTGTTTCATTGATTCCAGCTTCTTAGTCTGCACACTCCTTGTAGCCTTGTGTTGACACAGACACAAACACACACACACACACGTATCACAAAAATCTGATATTTTTATGAACTTTGTGACCTCTAACAGATGTATGGTCTGTTGTAGTATTGGACTTTATTGGACTCACTCAGCTTTAAATCGATCTCTCTCTCTCTTTCTGTCTGTCTCTCTCTCTCTCTCTCTTGCTCTCTCTCTCCCCCAATCTCTCTGTCTCTCTCTCTCTCTCTCTCCTTCTCTCTTCTGCTCTTAGATTTGGCCCTCCCTTCCTCATGCGTGAAGAGCGGAGCCTCTCGTGGGACCAGTTCCAGCAGAGCATCCTCAGCAAGCTCTACTACCTGATGCTCAACAGTGCCCAAGCGCAGGTAAACACCAGCCGCACTGCCTCCCCGTGTAGCCTACTGTACTGGGGGCTCTCTCTTCATAAACAAGCTTCCCAGCCACTCTATTCTCAGATCAATTATTTATTGTCATTGTGCCATGTACACACATACACACGCACACACACACACACACACACACACACATACACATATGTAGATGCACACACACAGTAGATGCACATGGGCCTGGGTCTGTGTGCTTTAATTGCACGCTACACTGAACTTCAATCAAGTAGCAAATGTGCATTAAATCTACATTGTTTTTCATGCGTCTTCCTGAAGCCACCTGGGGTTTTGTTGACACGGTTGGTTATTAGCGAGAAGAAGTGTCTAACACCAGGTGCAGACAGAGCCTCTCGCAGCAGGAGCCTGTGTGTTTACCGTACAGCTAGTTTGATTCTGTTTGTGTGTGTGTGTGTGTGTGTGTGTGTGTGTGTGTGTGTGTGTGTGTGTGTGTGTTTGCCTTGTGACACTCACTCAACAGCTGAGTAGAAAGGATGAGTTTGCCCTGCTTGTGTTTTGCATTTGTGAGTGTTTCATGCTAGAGTTTTTCAGCTTGACTCTTCACGTTGATGATGTTCGATTTCAGTTCAAGGACCATTAAGGTGATGCAAATCTAATCAGAGCTGTGCTGAAATATTAAATTCTGAAGATATTTTGGAAGAGTGGAAAAGTATAGTAGAGTAAAAGAGCTCACAGTATTGGCTCCCATCTGCTTAGATGTGTCTGTGTCTCCAGCTGCAGTAACACTGTAGAAAGTAGAGCTGAGGTTCTTCTTATAGCTGATGTGTTCTAAGCAGAGCCAGATGTGCCGTAAAGCTGGATCTCAGTGTTGTTTTGAGCGTGGATCTCTTAAAATGATTCATTTGCGGTAACCCGACCGACTCAGTCATATAGGGCAATCATTTTTTGAGACCTACCTGTATAGAGCATCTACTGACCTACCAACCCTAATTTGGATTCTGATGTTATAATGTTTGATTCAGCTACACTGTATAGCAATTCTGACGTTATCAAGCAAACAGTGGAGGCTATGAAAGCTAGAAGTTAGCTAGTAAACATGCGGTATGGTGCTAAAGAAAGGACAACATGCACAGGATGACAAAGCTATGCATGCTAATGGCTCTAGGAATGGGAACATACACATGTGTATGTAAGTAAACATCTTTCTAATGCTTTTGGGTCTAGCCACCCTCCTGTTTACAATTATCTGTGACTTACCTGGGCATCTGCATCTGTTTACCACAAATGTTTATCTCCTCCATTATCTCTCAAGAAAACAAACACAGGGGCAACAATAATGGGAGAGAGGGAGAGAGAGAGAGAGAGAGAGAGAGAAAAAGCCAGAAAGAGAGAGTCCTGAAACCACTCACTGCAGATTCAACAGAGCCATTAATTAAGATAAACCACCATTGAATTATCAGGAGCGCAGTGGGCTCTTCAGATGACGGCGGCTGTATTGCTGTCAGACACACTACATGAGACAAGAAACTAATGAGCAAGATGGCAGAGGACCACAGGGCTAGCAGCTTCTGACCGTCTTAGCTGACTCTTTTAATTAACGTAGCATATGGGAGTACAGTAACTCTTTAGTGTCTACTGCTACAGCCAGCTGTGATGCAACTAACTTTTATTTCATTTTTTATATGCATTATATTTTATTTTATTTTATTTTATTTTATTCTACACTGCTTTGGTCTCTTTTGTTCCTGTAATGTTATGCTCTTTTCTGCTCAGTCCTTTTATTTTCCGAATTCATGATGAGGAAGTCCTTTGAAAGATTTATCCTTTCTTCCAGTTTCATGCCAGTGTTCCAGGCCCTCACATTTTAGACTCAAGCACTTGCTGTCAACAGGAAGCATTCAGGACGTGCATATAGTCTAAAAGTTTCAAACCATCTCCCAACTGTTGAGTTGTAAAGCTCAGGGGAGAACTCTGGGAGTTTGAGTCTAAAAAAAGGAGAGATGAACCGCCTTCCATCTTCAGAGTCTTTTATTCTTTGCCTTTGCATCATCTCCGCTTCCCTTGTGAGTCAGGCGCTCTGCTCAGGCATGAAGGCTTTAGCAGCTCTAGAGCTCATCAGAGAAATGCAGTCCAGAATGACCACAAGGCCATGATGCAAAGCCCCAGCCCCAACCCCAGCCCCCAGCCCCAACCCCAGCCCCCAGCCTCAGCCCCAACCCCAGCCCCAGCCCCAGCCCCCAGCCCCAGCCCCAGCCCCAGCCCCAACCCCAGCCCCAGCCCCAACCCCAGCCCCAGCCCCAGCCCCCAGCCCCAGCCCCAGCCCCAACCCCAGCCCCAACCCCAGCCCCCAGCCCCAGCCCCAGGTCCAGCCCCAGCACGCTACTTTCAAATAACAGTAGTCATGAAGGTGAACGTGTGGAGCGGATTCATTTCATTTCATTTCGCTTGAAAAAATAAAAATCAGAAAGTATTTGAGTGTAAAGTGTAGTTCAGAAGACTATTTGCTACCGCCAGACAGTTTTGAGCAGTAAAACCAATATCTCAGGGCGTGTGGACAGAAATGAAGGATATCTACACAATTAGTGTAGCTCATGGGTGTCAAACTTATTTTTATCACAGGCCACATGAGCCTGATGATGCTTTTCCTCAGAGGGCGGCCATACTGTTCCTTATCTACATGTGTGAGCACAAACCAAAACATGTCCTTGTGTTTCTGAGCATCATCTGCAAAGTCCTAACATGTCACTTCACCACTTCATTTTGTCTGCCTTCCTGTGGGTAAGCAGTTCCATGATGCACGTCATAGTTGACGTCAGTAGTCACATGCTGTACATGCAATAATTATTTCGCGCATCATTTAAACTGTATCCAAGCAGGCTTCAGGATAGGACGTGAAGGGAACGGATCTGACCCCCGGGCCGTTTGTTAGTCAGTCACCCCTGCTGTAGATCATCCAATCACGGATCTTTGAATAGACGCTTGTCTTGACAAGCCAGAACAGACACCCATCCAGCTCTATTAAAGCGCTCAGAGGAGCGGTGATCTCCCCCGTGTGCTGTTACTCGCCCTCATGAGCGCTTAAGTCAGTGGGTAGGCTCAGGCCCTCTCTCTCTCTCTCTCTCTCTCTCTCACTCTATCTCTCTATCTCTCTCTCTCTCTCTCTCTGCTCCTGCGGATTCCCTACATGAGCCTGGGCTGATGAGCTCCGGCCAGCCCGCGCTCTCATTCCTCCCTCACAACTGTTTACCGATCAGTATCTCCGAGTCTCACGCAAGACCAGGTGAACTGCATCTGGATGAAAGGCCACCAGTCTTCTGGTCCTTTTGTGGATCAATTATCCTTTAAAACGCCTTTCGTCCCTTTGGTCTCGCAGTGATTAAGTCATATCAGATAAGAGCAGGTTGTTTAATTTTCTAAGAAATCATCGGTGGGGGTAGACATTCAGGGTCAACTCGGAATCTTGGGCTGGGAATAGGCTGTGTTCGTCCGCCTCCCTCCACGGCTGCATTCTCACACAAACCATTTTATGGGGGAGGCAGTAAAAAAGTTATGAACCCATAAAAATAGCTAGATAGCAGCAGGCTCCTTTATCTAGGTCAACAAGGCTGAGTTGACCATTGGTATAAAATGGCAGAACCACAATGAAACTGTGCTGTAAAAAAAGAAACAAGCCTTGTAGGGCAGCAGTATCTCCTCTCTCTCTCTCTCTCTCTCTCTCTCTCTCTCTCTCTCTCTCTCTCTCTTCCTGAGTCTCGTATGACACAATTACTTGGTAGACCCCACACACTAACAATCCAAAGCAAATGTGTGCATTTCGACAGAATGAGTACACCAACTCTCCCGAGACACCGAACCTACTCATCTTTCAGAAATTGCAAAGCGTGCCCAGGCACATTGTGTTGGTAATTAAAGAAAGCAATTCTGTTGTTTGTCGTAAAATAAGAGAGACGAGACGAGGTGAGTAGAGGCGAAGCGAAGCGAAACGAAGCGAAGAGCCCACACAACGTACTCTCGAGTCTGACCCGGGCCTCTCTGTGTTCTGTCAAACGGCTGCTCCAGGGGCACGGATATCCCAACATGTTAATAAGCACAGACCACCGACTGCCGCGTTTTAATTTCACCCGGGCTGTTAATGCTGCTGATTGCATTGTGCACTTTGCGATGGCGGAAAATGAGTCCCCATTAATGAGAATGGCTTGCGCATTTATAACAGCCATCTCTGGATTAGCGCTCACAGATTGTCAAGTCAAGTCAAGTCATTTTTATTTGTCAATTTCTTCACATGTACTAGACATACAAAGGAATTGAAATTGCGTTTCCCACTGTCCCATGCAGACAAGTATCAGGACAGGACAAGACAACAATAAAGTGCA
>JASCQY010000104.1:3154459-3171089 GCA_030264315.1 Sardinella tawilis | reverse complement strand
GAGTGTCAAAGTATGTTTACAGACAATGGGCATTTCATGATCTCATAAACCCATACAATGATGTTGATTACAGAAATGGGTCTAACATGCAATTATAGTCATTCAATATTTTTAAGTAATAAATGAGTAATAATGTGATTGTCAATGTGATTCATTTTGAAATGTTCCTCCTTGTGGTGTTTTCACATTATTCAACTTTTACAGCATATTATTGGCCCTGTCCCAACTTTTTTGAGATGTATAGCAAGTACCAAATTTCAAAAGAGCATTTACTTCCCCCAAAGCAATAATTTTGCCCGCCCGGTTTTAACAGTTGATATGTTCTCTTTGCACTATTCTCTAATAAAATATATGGCTTCCAGGTTTTGAAAATGATACTATTTTGTTTTTATTCACATTTTAAAAACGTCCCAACATTTTTGGAATTGGGTTTGAAAATAGCAACTTTGGTGGTTGACATTGATCAAGGGAATTGTGCATTCCCAATTCACCAAAGACGCTAACTAGTAAGCATTTACGATGTGTAATGAACCCCTGGTTGATGGTTTGCCCACTGGAATCTAAAGCATTAGACAGGGTCTGGATGTCTTGGGCAGGGGGTGGTGGGGGTGGGTCGGGTCCTGGGCCGTAAAGATCCAGCGTGACAGACTGAGCAGTTGGTCTGGAGGTTTCACATTCTGGAACCCCAATCCAGAGAGCTGCAAGGCCCCTTCTGTACCTTCCGGAACCCGGAACAAAGGCATCCTTATGGGAGGACGTCCAGACCATGCAGTTATGCGTGCGTTTGATTGACAGGAGAGTGTGGGTGGGTGACTGTGACGTGGCCACCGGTGCACCATGGGGTGTCCCCCTCTTTTCCGTCAGCAGAACCCCTGCCTAAGGCTCACGTCCTCTCACACTGGGGCTTCACAAATGCAGCTGAACCACTGAAGCACTCAAGTGTCACGGCGACCGATGCTGCGGCTACTGCTGCTTACGGCTGACCTCAGCTCAGTTGTTTATTCGATCAGAGTGTTAGGATGGCCGACTTGGTTGCATGTAGTATTTAACCCAGAGTCAGTGGCAGCAAATGGATTATTTACAGTTGGTATTCTAGTGCAGTTAAGGGGATCAGGAGTCTGGAGGGAATCCACTGGTAGTGCTGTTGTCCGTGTTTGCCGAGCGCTGACGGACTGTAGGGAAGAGAGTATTTGGCCCAGTGTGGATCTCGTTTGGGAAACATGCTGACGGGGGCCCAGCAGGAGAAGGAAACCGAAGCAAAGTCTCCTTGCCCTCATGGTTAATTGGCATTGGCTGCCGTTTTGCCTTATTTGGTTGAAGTTGTACCAAATTCTCTCGTTTACATACTGACAGACCGCACACAGCAACGCCAAACAGGACTTATTGATCGATTCACAATGTATATCTCCTTTTTAAGTCCTATTGTGAACTGTACTGAATTTGTAGTATGTCCAAAAACAAACAAACAAAAAAAAACAACAATAATGCTGTGAATGAATACTGAGTCATGAGACCCATTTGCAGCGGTTCCAGTGGCTCGTGTCATGTCCCAAGGGACTAAGCAGAAATGTTCTCATATCCAGATCTGATGTAGTGATATTGATTTTTCTTACAGGCTGTTCAAACGAGCACCAGGCAGGCAACTCGCATTTCAAAGGCTACCCCTGTATTAATCAAACCAGTGTGTGTGTGTGTGTGTGTCCTCAAGTGAAGCGTGCACACACAGGGTGTCCTGTTTTGTAAGCCCCGTGAAAACGGGCCTTTTGATGTCGTGGCACTGACTAATGGTGGCTCTTTGGCGTCAGGTGGTTCTACGGAAAGATCCCGCGGGCGAAGGCCGAGGAGATGCTTAACAAACAGCGACAGGACGGGGCCTTCCTCATCCGAGAGAGCGAGAGCACTCCGGGGGACTTTTCCCTTTCCGTGAAGTAAGGCCACCGCAGAGCACACACACACACACACACACCAAACACACACCACACACACATACCAAACACATGCCACACACGCACACAGCCTCCGACACAAGCAAGGCTTTATTAGGGCTCCAGCTGTGTGTTCAGTTTTATTTCCTCTTTGGACATACTTTTCAGTGACCACTTCATGGGGTCATATCTGCCGCAGTCAATGACAGTGTGACGCTTTGTTTTCATTCAGCTCATGATATCGACCCCTAGTGGTGTTTCCTAGGTAGTGCATTGAGAAAACCAAGCAAACAAACACTCGTTTACAGTCCAGTGTTCAGCAGCACAGCTTATAGCCTATATAATATATCTTGCATGGCAGAACCACTCCGTCTACTGGAGTGTAGTGTAGTGTATGTGTTGGCGTAAACACCCCTGATAGGACTCTTCCCCATCAGCTGGGAGAGAGTTGCGCGGTCCATGCGGTAAAAATCAATAGGCAGCTTATCAGGATAATTGGGGATTTAGCCACTCCAGAGTAGCCCAGGGCGCCTAGACGCCTTTGCCTATCTGGGCCGTAATTGCAGCTCTTTATCAGGCCGCCCCTGCCATCCATCGCTAGCGCTTACTAGCGCCACGACGCTACAGCCGTGCTCGCGTATCCAGGGGGTCTTTCTTCCTCACACTGCTTATCGCCTCCTTAGCACTCGCTCTTCCTCGGCCTCTCGCCAGGCACAGTCGCATAGGTGACACAAGCTCTGTAAAAGTGTTGACTTTGTAACATTTCAATCAGATTAGCTGATTTCAGTGTCTGGCACCACGATGAGGTGGTGGGCAGGGAGAAGTAAGTGTGAAGGACGTATGCAGTCCCACATGGCTGGTGATGGGAGAGATGGGGCATCTGATGGAGGGGCCAGATGAAAGGGGGGGGGGTGTACTTGAAGGGCCTCTTGCTGATTGCTACAGCCAGATGGTTTGGAATCTTAGCAGTCAGTGACACTAAATACGGAATACTTTCTCTGCCCCCCTCCCCCCCTTACTCTCTCAGGTTTGGCAATGACGTGCAGCACTTCAAAGTCCTACGGGATGGGGCGGGAAAGTACTTCCTGTGGGTGGTCAAGTTCAACTCTCTCAACGCCCTGGTGGAGTACCACCGCACCAGCTCCGTCTCTAGGAACCAGACCATCTTCCTCAAAGACATTGAGCAAGTCCCACAGGTAGGTGTGTGTGTGTGTGTGTGTGTGTGTGTGGATATGTTGCCTAATACGAGAAAATAAGAAGGCTTTGTTAAGTAAGGATTTGTTCTTATTTATTTTATTTCTTGATCCTGTGAGGTAGTTTGTACATCTGCTGCTATAACTAACATGACTAGGCCTACTATTACACTACCAAACTCCAGTCTAATGATGAATAGAGATAGATTTGTTGTGCTCGTACAGGCATCTACTGTACATAGTATAGCATTGCCACGGCTAAGGTGTATTTAAGCTGAAACAATAAGTACCAAAAAGGCAAGGGAAAGGCCGGCAGGGCAAGTTGATTTCTCCAGCCTCTTGACTGTGTCCTCTTCTGTGTCTCCCCAGCATTGCACATACGTCCAGGCGCTGTTCGACTTCGACCCCCAAGAGGACGGGGAGCTGGGCTTCCGCCGCGGGGCTCTCATCCAAGTGCTGGACAACTCCGACCCCAACTGGTGGAAAGGAGCATATCACGGGCAGACGGGAATGTTCCCGCGCAACTACGTCACGCCTGTCAATCAGAACATGTAATAATTATTCCAAAAAAAAAAAAAAAGAAAAGAAAAGACATCTTGACCACCAAACGGACTAGAACCACCCCCCCTCCTCCTCCTCCTCCCCTCACCAGCCCTAAGAACCAAAAACAAACTTGTCTGGGGTTGCCATGGAAATGGAAGGGGAAGGGGGTGGATCAGGGCTGACTGTTGCCAGGCGGGTTGCCGGACTCTGCGGTGGCTGTCTGCGAGGCGAGGCGAGGCGTGGCACGGTGTGGCGCTGGCACGAGCGTTTGCCAGGCCCAGCGCTGGAGAGGGCAGGAGGGGAGAGGAAGGGAGGCACTGCGGCTCTTCTCCTCCGGCTGCTTCCCCCGCTTCACCACCTCATCACGCACGCACACGCACACACACACACACACACACACACACCCCTGCCGTCTCATCCCGCCGTCGTCCTTTTCCTGTGATGTCACACGCTGTTTTAGCGAGATCTCGCTTACTTCCCCTAGTTCTAGTCGTCTTTACAGAACCCAAGGATTTGATCCTGGCCCGTTTTTTTGTCTGTGTTTTGGACTTCATGTTGAATTCCAGGGGACAGCAGTCCATGTCTGTGTATAAAAAATCAACGCGTACCAGAGGCCGTACTGTATGTCTGTATTGTCCGTCTAAGAGGGAACTGTTGAGCGACATGGCTCAACCTGACCCCTCTGATCTAAGAATGCTTGCTTCGAAATCGTTTTTATGTCTTGAGACGTCGTAAAGGCCGTAAAGGTCAATCCGGAGTGCTCTGAGGAGGAGTGAATTGTACAGATCACTCGCTTACGTGGACTCGGCCTCTGACGTCTGACCAGTAGGATCTCACCTCCTCGCCTCCTTTTCCTTCACCGAAGGACTTTGTTGACTTTGTAATAATGAATCGTATGGATGTGACTTTCAATCATGCAGCCCTATGATGTTGAATCTTGCCTGTAATTAACCCACATACTTCAAACTATCATGTGGTATTTGATGAGTGGGTCCTGTTAATTGCTTTCTCAGTGCCTTTCCAGCTAAACTGTCAGCAAGATAATCATGAATCAGATGAATCACTGATCTTTGTGAGAGAACACAATCTACTGCAAGGAAATGAACAGGAATGTTTGCTTGAGACTACAAAGAGCTGGTTAATATTATGAATAAAAAGCGAATTGTAATTCAGTCCAAGGGGGATGGTTGGCGCAGGGGACCTTGCCTACATGTGTATGATGCTGGTATTTAATTTAAAGAGAAATAAATGTAGTCAGTGCATTTCCTTGCTACATCCTCAAAACCTCAAAAATCTCACTTGTGAATTGTGTGTGTGTGTGGGAGTTTAAGGATGGCTCGTTGTTGGTCTAAGAGACAAAAGAAAAACTGTGTTGCTCTTTTTCATGTTAATTATGAATTTTTTACACTTTCAAGCATTTGTACTTGAATACACGGGGAAAGAAAGTTTGCCTAATTTAATGGCATCCTAGATTTGAAGAAGAGAAGACGATTGGTGCGGGGCTTTTGCTATTCTGTAGGCTAATATGCCTTTGAGGGTTGAGTTCACAAGGAGACGCACATGAGTTACAGACTCAGACTTGTTTGTTTGCTTCACTCTGCTTTCTTCAGATAATGAGGGCTGTTTTCCTTTGCATCAGTCCACACCACAGGCCACAAAACAAGAAGCAATGGTACAACAGCAAACGGCCTGAGACTGCTGTTGATTTTGTTTGAAAACCTATATGACAACTGGTGAAAAAAGAGGTCATATTATCTGTACTTCGGGGGTAGCCTGTACGCATGCTCTTTGTTTACTGATGCTTTTTGAAAACTCTGTTCCTTTTTAGTTCCTCCGCTCTCGTCTTTTTGGGTGAATAAAAGCCCAGTTGGTGTGATGCCACGAAAGAGCTCCAGAAATAGATGTGAAGATCTGCTTGTCCTTTGGGAGTGGGAGGAGAACATCACACCAACGCCCTGATCTCCAAATTGCCCTTAGTGTTTTGTTGGACAAGTTTGGGGATGTGATGGGCAGAAGATTATGCAATACACACACACACACACACACACACACACTACTGTAGTCTCCAAACCATATTTCCAGCATCTACTATTCTATGTACACTTTGATGAGGGGCCTCAGGTCCACAGGGTGAGTAAAAGAGAAGAAAGGAGTGAATAAAGGAAGGGATGAGGTTTTCCAACTTTTACAGTTTCACACAAGTAGATTTTGGTGTTTTCTTGTTTTGTTTTTATGTCCGGTGTATTTTACAGGTGGCCTTCCTCAGACTTTTTGTCTGAATTTTGAAGGTGAATTTCAGCATTTCAGCCTGCCAATCTGCTGGCTTATAGTGTGAAAGTCATCAGGAATTACAATGTATTTCTGTCTGTTTCAATCTTACACATAAATTGTAAGGCTGACAGGTTTCATTAATGTTCCCATTTTTGTGGTTGTCGGGAGCAACAGCTGTTTTGGGTGTGTGCAATAGCATCAAGTTAGGTAATAGTGGACTGTACCCCCTTTAAATGTGTAGCAGTTTTTCTTTATCAAGTAGGTAATTAAATAAAGCAACAGTTTGTGTACATGAGCAGCTTTGTCTAATAATCAGTTATACTCACACTTTACTTTTTTCCGGTTAAGTAACCATACATCAATAAAGAGCACTTTTTTTTTGCTTCTGTGGTGTTCACTTGCAGTAGGTTTCACTTTCCCTAAAAAGGATGGTGCACCTGGAGTTAAAACATACATTTTCCACCTCATAGCCTACAGAAATTGATTCCTAACTTGAGGGTAACACCGTCATGCAACTACAACAGGTTAAACAAACTTGTAAAACATTGCAAGATTTTCACTGTCATAGGTGACGATTCCTGTCTTGAACACAAAAAATGTTTGTATGGCTGCACATCAGAGGTCGGATCACATCAGGGCAGAAACAGGTGAGCCCCTTGAGACTACAGGCTGGTAAAAATAAGGCCCATTCCCTTTAGCCTTATGGGCAAGTAGGTTTAATTTGAATAGACTTCCTTATATGTCTCCCTTGCCCAAAAGCCCATCTCATTTGTTCCTTTTGTCCTCTCTGCCTGTTGTATCTTGTATCGTGTCATGCGGCCCAGTTTCTGGTTTTGGTTGGGTTGGTTGTCGACTGGCCCTGGCTTGGCGGTTTCGTGTTTGGCTTGGTTGTTGCCTGGTTCTGGCCTCACACTATTTGGCAGTGGACTCACACTGACACACACACACCTTTTCTAACATGGCCTACTGTTATAGGCTACTTCACACACTGCAAGACACAGGAGATGTCCTTTTGTTTCAAGAACATGTGTGCTCATTTGACTAAATTGTGCGCTCTCTTCGAGTCGCTTTCAGAAATGTAGACTCTGCTCTCTAAACTAGCACTGTGGCCTATTTAGAAAAGTGAAAGCACTTTTTCTCAGTAGCCTATACAATAAAAACAATCTGGAATGGTATAGCCCAGGCCATTTGCAGAGAGCAGTACAGCAGTAGGCTATGCCATTTCACACTGGCAGTGCGTAAAACGTCATTTTATTTCATTTAGTCTGTTCCTCTGTGTGAAGGCAAAGCCGCTGACCTCCATGTCATCCGTGTAAAGGCGCTGCCGGTGCCCTCAGTCTTTATCTTTGTAAAGGCACTGCTGAGGGCCCCCACAACACCATTGTGTTCCCATCTGAAAGCACAGCCGGCACTCCCTCCATGTGTACCTATGAAAAAGCACTACCGGTGACCTCCTAGTCACCGTGTTTGTCTGTGGAAAGGCAGGGCCAGCTGCCTGCCTCCATGTTTGTCTTTCTAAAGTTACTGCCAGTGGCCTCCTCATCAACGTGTTTTGTCTTTTCTAAATGCATATCTGGCGGCCCCACAGATCTACCACTCTTTTCTTTTCTGGTCATTCACTATAAAGACACGATTAGTCAACATGTCATATTGTACCATCTTGGTGCTGTGTTCTGTATCTTTATCCACCGCTTTTTTCTCTCTTCCAATTCTTTTGTCTTGCTCTTTGTAAAGTGTTTTAGGCTGTAGAGAAAGGCACTAATAAAAAAAGGTATGAATATTATCGTCATTGTCATTATTATTTGACTGATTTTAAGTGGGGCAATGCTTTGATACTATAGAGGAGAATTCTGAGATGTGACACAGGGTCTGAAACCTTTCAAAGAGTGGCAACTCTGCGGTACCATATTGCCATCTACTGGCCTAAGTTAGACCAACATGTTCAATCAATGCAACAAAATTACATTGCAAACGACGTGCGGATACATTTGAACCAGGGCGCGCAGGATGAAGTGCTAACAAGAATATTCGCATTGATGGTTGGTAATTAGGCCTTCTGCACGGCTGGAAAACTCCAATTTGCTTTTAAGCAACATCTTCACTGAATGTACGTCGACGAGCGACCAGGCCACGTCTAGAAAAACGTCCGGGGCAAAAGTCATAATTCAAATAACGTTAACGTTATAACGCCACAGTGGTGGAAGTGTTTACGGGCTTTGGTTTTTCCTCGTGGCTTCCTCCTCTTCTGGACGCCTGGGTGCTCGAATAGTTTTGATTTAAATAGATTTATTTCTTTGATAAATAGCTCGAGATTTACCGTAAATTAATGTATAAGGTTTTCTGAACACCGTGTGCGTTTAGGATAGACCGTATGAGAGCTAGCTTCAAGCTAACTTATGTTAGCAGTCACATAAAAAAAAGCTGGTGGATTTTCCTTGTTTTTTTCCTTCACCAAAATTTTATCCGTGTTACAACAAATTGACTTGAACAAGCACTCAAAATAACTGACTGATCTTCTCACATGCGTTCGCCCACCCAGAGGTTTGCTCCATCATGGATTCGGTTTGTGTCGAGTACAAACTTCAGACTTTGGATGAAGGGGCGCAGAATCTCCTAAAATCGGCACTGAAAGGTAACGTATAGCCTACCTAACCTTTCAGTTTCTAGTTCTGAGAGTGAAAAAGTCATCTTACACTTAGGGTCATATGTACACGTTCTGTGATATAATAACTCAGGAAGTACTTTAATTCGTAGATCCTCGCGCCGTCGACCTGGAGAAAGTGTCTAATGCAATCGTGGACCTGTCATTGAAAGACAGCACTTTCTGCAAAGAAGCGGGCCGCATATGTTACGCTCTGATCCAGGTGAGAGTTTGACACAGCTGATCTGATGAGTTGCATCTACTCTGCAAGGCAAATGCCGCTGATTGGGGTGTGGAGGCTCTAGGTTTCTCTCAACATCAGAGTGATTCATTTTGCCTGCTGTCTCAAATTTCTTTGGGAAATGGGAATGTCCTTGACGGCCAAAGTCAGGTCAGGACAGTCTGATATTTGTCATTTCTAATCTTCATGTAGGAAGAAGCCAAGTATTCCAACACCACTGACTTTAGACGGAACTTGCTGACCCGACTGCAGCAGGAGTTCAAAGTCAGAGAAGAGACACGGAAGCGCTCTGTGTCCGAATGGGTCTGCCTTGTCAACTTCATCTGCACCATTTTTGACTACCTCAAGGTACTGTTAGCATTCTTCAAACATAATTCTGTGTTCAGGTGGCTCTAAATACAGCCATATAACAGGTTGAAGTGTGCAAATATTGCACACGCCTACGAATGCTGCAACCAGCATGAGTCAGCTTGATTTGTTGATTCATGCCAGTTAATTCTTCAGGGATTACAGGGATTACAGTTAGAGCTGATATTGGAATTCAGCCTGTAAAGTTTTAAGACTGAAAGGATGCCTGCAGTTGTCTAAGTAATTTTCCCTTCACTCCATATTTGTAGAATCTCTGGTATGTCATATTCGGGTGTCATTAGCAGTATGCTGAAACCCTCTGTTGTGCAGGTGAATAACCAGCCCATGGCAGCCCTGGTTCAGCCTGTATATGACTGTCTGTTCAGACTGGTGCAGCCAGATGCTCTCACCAATGAGGAGGAGGTAAGATGGTTAAGTCCACTTAACACACACATCCTGTGCTATTCACAGAGTGTACACACCGCAGCTGTCCTTGACCAAGAGGCCTGGATGCCAAGTGCACGTGATATGTCAAAGAAGGGATGCCAGATGCTTTTTAAAGCAATTACTTGAAATTTTCTTCACAGCCATTTAATGCTGTTGCATACAACAATGTGCCCTCCTTAACTAAGAAAAGGATGATGATTGGTCTATCAAAATACACAGTCTATCCCACATTGTGCATTTTCAAAGTACATTTTTTTAATACCGTTTTTGCTCATACCTTTTGATATCCCACCTTTTGATGATTCTCAATAGAAGGCATTTCCTGTGCAGTCATGTGAAACCTCACCTTTCTCTTGTGCGCTTCCTCCCCCTCCCCCCTTCCATTCCCTCCCTCCAGGTGGACTGTCTGGCCATGCAGCTGCACCGCATCGGGAAGGAGCTGGAGCGGGTGGACGGCGGGCGCATGAACGAGCTCTTCTACCTGCTGCGGGACGGCTTCCTGCTCCAGGAGGGCCTGAGCTCCATGGCCCGTCTGCTGCTCCTCGAGGTGCTGGAGTTCCGTGCCGGCAAATGGGTGCTCAGCGACACGGCCCATCAGTACTACTACAGCGAGGTGGCAAGCTAGGCACCGGAGCCTCTGGCTGAGTCCTAATGTCCCCTCATAGGCCCTAAACCCTCTTGACCCTCAAACACTCGCTGGGCATGAAGCAGCGTCCCAGTTGGCTGATTCATGCCTGTGTAGTCTGAGAAGATTCAAGGTTTAGGACTAGGGGTGACATCGGGATTGCCGGCGGGCGATTTTATGGATGAGAACCATTGAGAGACTTCCAGTGTGAGACGGAGGGGGAAGGGGAATTACGTTGTGTGTTTTATGTTAAAACGTGGTGTTGACACTTGACAGGAGATAGAATTAAGTGCTTTTGCGATGGGGAAAACTTTGTTTGTTGTCCTGTGAAGTGAACACTGTTCACAAAACTGAACTTTCCATTAGATTGTTACTATGATGACCATCACACTGGAGAACATTCTATTTTTCTGTAATGTGAATGCCAGATGCCATAGCACCTACTGCCTGTACTACAAATACTTTTTTGTCATTAAGGCTCATGCATGGTTTGCTTACTAAGTCTGTTACTAAATTACACATAATTTTAGACATGTTTCCTTATTAAATCTTAGAACATTCCTTTTCTTGGCAGCGACCCTGTCAGTTCCGCCTTTGCCGCTGCAAATGATTATGTTACTGCTACAATGTTGCCTCCCTTGGGTTCTGAGTTTATATATGTGTACATGCTGGTAAGCAAAAGTTCATCTGATAATGAATGATTAAGTGAGAACACCTTGTGGTTCAGCCAAAGACATTAGAGCCACTCGTGGCCTGTTCAATCCAAGGATGTGACATACCTTTTGGGATTTAAAGAGGGAAAAAAAACTTTCTTGGGGCTCACAGTTTTGCCAGTTTGGCAGTTGTGCAATTATTTCCATAAAAGTGTAGTGCGTCATTCAGGGATGTGTTGATTTCAGGGTATTTTTATGACAAAATAATATGTACGTGTTGAGTTTTTCAGTTTTCAACAAAAATAAAAAATTCAGGTTTTCAATATTCATGCCTCCATCTCTGCTTACTATGGAAGCCCATTTTCGCATTATCTCACAATAATGAGATAATGAGAGAGTATCTCAGAATAACGAGATAATATCACAATAATGAGTTATATGAACACATTTTTTTTTCTTTTTTGTGGCGCCAATCTGGGCTTCTGTAGCTTTCACACCCCCTCTCTTAAAAAAGGCAAGGAATTCGGTCACACACAGCCTCCGAATGTTCGTGTTTTATGTCATGCACCTCATAACATCATAAATATTTAAAATAGTTGTCGCACTAGATTTAACACAGCGTTGGCTGTTTTTCTAGTCCTACAATTAAAAAGGCTCAAGCAGACTATCGTGTCTTTTGGTTCTGGTTCCATGTTGTAGTCACGTGCGCTGGAATCACGTAGTGACTTCACAGAAAATATGGCGGATCCGGAAGGAGAGTCGCTTGAATCTTGGCTAAGTAAGCTAGCAAACAAATAATTTGTCATGAGATTATAATTGCTTGACTAAATGAATTGCGCACTTTTTTCAAGAGAAGCATCATGTCATTTCAGTGTAGTTTAAGATTTAGTTCGTCAGTACTGCTGTTGTCAATATAAAGGCTGTGATAACTAAGCTAAAGAACATGCTCGCCTTGTTCATAGGGTTGCAAATCCAGCAGTGGGAGGTATGTAGGCAACCTATTAATGTCCCAGAGGCAATGCTAGCTAATATTAGTTCTATAAGTAATGGTTGGTTCTCAAACAACTTGACTAACCTTTGGTTAACATTGCCATTTAAGAAGTTGTCAGCGTTAATTAGCTGTGTAGTTGATGTTGGAGGACAACAAATTGAATGTTGCAGCAGTTGAGAGCATTGTGTGTAACGTTAGTTTGTTAGTTAAGCTACTACAGGAACATAGAAGTTAACAGTTTAATGTTAAAATGTGAACGAATTGAACGCTGAACGTCATATGACATACAACGTTAACATTACATCCCAAAATTTGGTCTCTTTGGTCCACTGTTACATTGCATTTGTTGGTTAAAACGTTGCATCTGTTTACACCCTAGACAAGGCTACTAACCCCTCCAACAGACAAGAAGACTGGGAGTATATTATGGGATTCTGTGATCAAATAAACAAGGAACTTGAAGGGTAAAAAGAAGCTATGTTTTCTTGCATTCACCCTAGAGTCTGCTGAATGTCATAAACTTCATCTTGATAATCAGTGTGAATTTTACATGACAGCATGACCATGACCATGACTCCCATCAATGACAACTTGTGATGCAGCCTGTACATTGTGTAGCCTAACGTTACATTGATGGTGACCCCTCAAAAAAAATGGATTAAGATTGAACTCATTGTAGCGGATCAGTACATTGTCACAGTCGCTTTGGATCTAAAAATGATTTCCCTGTTGTTTTGAAGGCCACAGATCTCTGTGAGATTATTAGCACACAAAATACAATCTCCTCAGGAATGGGAGGCAATACAAGCATTGACAGTAAGTACTGAAGAAAACTGTGTTCTATTTTGTTAATTCAGCTTTGGATACAGATTTTGGCTGTCAAGATATGTGTATTTACATGTATGTTTTATGTTTACTCTTCAGGTTTTAGAAGCTTGCATGAAGAACTGTGGGAAGAGGTTTCATAATGAAGTTGGCAAGTTTAGATTTTTAAATGAGCTCATCAAAGTGGTTTCACCAAAGGTATAGGCACTTCTCATTCATTTCAGTGTGTAATCTGTAGTGAATATTTGTAAGCAGTACATTTCATGAACCTTCTGCATGTTTCTCATTTGGTAGTATCTAGGGGACAGAGTGTCAGAACAAGTGAAGACGAAAGTTATTGAGATGCTGTACAGTTGGTCTGTTGCTTTACCAGATGAAGCCAAGATAAGCGAGGCATACCAGATGCTTAAGCGGCAAGGTATGTGCATAGTTGTGTGTGTGTATATATTCTAGTTGCCATTTTCTGTTGTAGTGCCGATGAACTGTTTTTACAGTTACATTTTTTTCAGTTTAAGTGTTGTGATCGCTGTGACTTTCCTGAAAGTACTGCTGTAACTTTTCGTTTTCAATTTGCAGGTATTGTTACAGTAGATCCTGATGTTCCAGTGGACAAGACCTTGATCCCGTCACCTCCAACAAGGCCGAAGAATCCAGTGTTTGAGAACGAGGAGAAGAGTAAGGTCAGCCTCTGCTTTGGCATTCCCAAACACAGATATTCCTTACGGACATTTGCCCCGTGTGCTACTACTATCCAGTCCTACTAATGTCCTCTAGAACGGAAGTCTGACTGTGTGGGAGTTAGGGGGCATATGGACGGGCGTAATAGTCAGGCGTTGTGTTGGCATGGTAACAGTGACAGCCCTGTGCTCCCTATCTGTGCAGCGATTGGCCGAGCTCCTGAAGAGTAAGAAGCCAGAGGACTTGCAAGAGGCCAACCGGCTCATCAAGAACATGGTGAAGGAGGTGAATATCGCCGTCAGCCATGCACTTGAGCTGACCTTTTGACATTTTGACAAAAATGCTGTGGTGATGCTCTCTGTTTGTAGTATCCATGACAATGGGTCTTCGACTTTTCCTCATTTCCCACTTTGTCAGTTAGGGAATGTGTGACCCCCTCCTCCCCCCCCCAACACTCCAGCTAAGTAATGATGAAACCGAAATATAATTTTTGCATAGTGACTCCACACTACATTTTTCCTCCCACTTGCCTGGATCTGATTCTTTTTCGTTCTTATGCATGCATCACTGTGCTGATCTGCAGCTGTTTTGTTTTGTGTGTGACCTTTATTGACCTTTATTGTTTAATTAACAAAGGCGTTCCAAAAGACAGGCAAATAAAAAAAAGAGAGACCAATAATTCTCCCTGTGTGTTGCGCCCACTCTGTCATGTGTCCATTCCCCACTAGTTGAGCCTGTCTCACACCAAGTTTTTTTTTTTTTTTTTTTGAGAAATGTGATAATGAGTTGCAGATGTAGTATAGTTGAAATGAGTCCCACAGCATTCAGTCAATCAGTTCATTTGTTTTGTTGTCCGTCTCTGTCTTCAGGATGAAGTTCGAATTCAAAAGGCCGCCAGGCGTACAAACACTCTGGCTGAAGCTGATAATAGTGTGAAACTCCTCAGTGAGATGCTGAGCCACTTCAACCGGGAAGAGTCGTCTCAGGCAGACAAGGAGCTCATCAAGGCAAGTTCCCTGCATCAATATCAGCACAATTCATTGCCACCACGGCTTGAGTGACTCACTGATTACCACTGTAAGGGAGAAGTCATGGGGTTTGGGGTCTGGGCCAAACAGAAGAAGTGCGCGAGATGTTCCCATCCGTATTTGGTTCCAGTGCTGCAAATAGTTTGACGGATGGTGAACTAATGACTGATGAGCACCTCATTGTGTTCATAATACACTTTTTCTATCAGTCATAAACAAATATTTTTGTATTATTCGTGTATTTCAGGAGCTTCATGATGAGTGTGACAAACTGAGGCGTGAGGTTTTTAAACTGGCCACAGAGACCGAGGACAACGACAACAGTTTAGGTACTGTAAACAAGCAAACAAAGAGTTAGTTAGTAGTCGATGTTAGATAATGCTATTAATGTGTAACAAACAATGAATTAGTACTGTAGTGGATGCTAGATGGTGCTATAAATGAGTAACAAACAAAGAGTTATCTAGCAGTGGATGCTAGATGGTGCTATTGGGTAACACTAGACTGCAGGCACTCTCCACTTCTGAGTCAGTCCAGTTCTTAGTCATCACTAGGTCATCCCTTAGTCTTTGTCTTCTCTAAGACTTCTCTGTATTTCTGTAATCTTTCCACTACAGGGGAAATCCTGCAGGCTAGTGACGATCTCTCACGCGTCATCAACTCTTACAGAGAAATTGTGGAAGGGCAGAGTGTCAATGGTGACACCCCCGGGTCATCGATGTCAGAGCGTAAGTGTCACTTTCAGGCTGTGGAGTGGAAAGAGAATTGAAACTCTCATGAAACATAGAAAGAGCTAGAACTTTCTCCTTCTGCTTAATGGAAGAGCTTTGAACTCTTTCATAGAAAAATTCCGCTGTGCTCTAATTTTGGACAGGAACAACTGACGGCAGCAGTTCTGAGATCCTGATTGATCTGGCTGGCTTGGATCTTCAGAGCCCGTCCCCTCTTGAGCAGGCCCTTGCCCCTGCCCCTGCCCCTGCCCCTGCCCCTGCCCCTCGCCCCTCTGATGCCCTCCCTCCAGACCTGCTCATGCCCTCCTCCTCCTCCTCCTCTACCGCCCCCACCCCCTGTGCACCTCTGCCACTGTTCAGCCAGTCCTCCGGGCAGGAGAGCAGCTCTGCTGGTGGTGGGCACGGCCCCAGTGCCCTAGCTATGCAGTCATCCACCTCCCTCTCCTTACTGGACGAGGAGCTCCTGTCCTTAGGTAAACTACTGCACACATGCCATCATCATAGTCATCATCATCATCATCATCATCATCATCATCATCTCCTCACTGCCTCTGCTCTCAGTGCACCGGCTGCCTGAGTTGAAAGATTGAGGCTAAATGACCTCTTTCATTTGGTTCTGAATAGGAACTTCTTGTTGTTGTTTCAGGCCTTAGTGATCCAGTTAGCAATCTCAACATTCAAACTGAAGAAAAACCAAAGGGTGATGACTTGAACAATCAATGGACAACTCCACAGGTACAGCTGTGTTTTGCTTAATTGATGCCATTGCCCCAATGTTTCTACAAATGCATGTCGTCTATATTCTTCAGAAAAGTATTATTATTTTTTTTTTTATTATTATTATAATTATTATTAAAATCATAAAGCACAAAGGTAGACCAGTTTGGCTTGGTCAGATCATGTTTTTAAGGATTTGTAACAGGGGTGAGCAGTTGCATTTAATCCTTTTTTGCTGGAAATATTGTCAGGAAATGTAAAATATATGTCATTTCCATATTCTGCCTATAGAATCCGAGCTCATTGCTGGACCTTTTGGGAAGTTCCCCTCCTTCCGAGCCCATGCTCCCTCTGAACACCCTCCACTCTACCTCAGCCAAAGCTCCTGCCGTCTCCTTCCCAGACGTCTCCGTGGCGACGGCACCCTTCCCTTTCCCCAGCGCTGCCCAGTCAGTGTCCATGTCGCTCAACCAAGGTCTGCAGGACCTTGCTATGCTGGACCTCGGAAGTTCAAACAGGTACACATTTATTTTATTAATTTAATTCACTTACCAAGTCCAACGTTTTCTATGTAATCTTAAAGAAAAACTACGGATAAAATTCTCTATTTCTCTCTGCTTAAACTATGTGGTCTCCAAGTGGCTTTCAGGATATTTTCAGGGACTTTCATTCTATCAATCTGGGCCCATATTCTCAAAGTCTAAAAGTAGCTCCTAACCAGCAAATTTAGGAGAAACTCTTAAAAATTATGGGCGTGTCAGTCGTAACTTTAG
>JASCQY010000104.1:3140422-3154359 GCA_030264315.1 Sardinella tawilis | reverse complement strand
GACACCTAATTAGACCTCGTCCTACAAACAGCAAATACACTCAATGATATGGCTGGTGCATAGGTCTATTTGTTAATCTTTTATTATTGATGTAGCCTAAATAACAAGTCATCAAATTTAAGTCTGTGTGTTTTATATATATATATATATATATATATATATAGGATAATTACCATCCTAGTTATGAAGGTGTTTATTAATTAAATGGTAATATCGGACCGGTATCGGGTATCGGCCGATATCCGTAAACCAGATATCGGAATCGGTATCGGAATCAAAAAAACTGGATCGATGCATCCCTAGTTTGAATTTGTCCACATTTACATTTTGGAGAGCCACAGGCATGTAATGAAATGAAATTGGATTAAATCTTTGAGAATCAGTTGTCCCAGAAAATATTTCATATTCCTTCTACAGTACTACTTAAGTAAATTGGCTGGTCTGGTCTGTGTACTAACAAGGTCAACAGACCCAAGTCGCGTGCAAACACTGCTTTCACTGCAAAAAGCAAAATGGTTTCCGACTGACGGACCGACATAGCGGCGTATAGAGTGGCTGCGTTCGAAAAACACTTTTTTTTGTGTGTGTGTGTACATGTGTCTGAAGCAGAAGAGTGGTTTCTGCACTTCCTGCTGGTTATATGATGTCTGAAGAACCATTAGTGTTTTGTACTAAGTAAGAGTTGGGACACATGTTATACGTTTAGGCTGAACAAATGTAGGAGAGCCATTTCAATTGAGTAGATGGAATGGATGTGGAAACCTCAAAGATGGGATTCAGGATTTAAAAATGAATGCATTTAAATGCGGTTACAGAGCAACTTGGAAGTTAAAATTTGTTAGTTAATTTTGCAGGTTGTGTTGCTCAGAAATGTATAGAAAAATTTAGTAATGGTTTCATATGATTGAATGAAAAAGTGATACTTGTTAATCAGCTTTTAAGCATTCCTCTTGAACTCGCCAACATTGTCTGCTTTGTTTTACTGAATGAAATTGTATGGTAACTGCTAGTCATATACTTCTAGTCTGCCACAATGACAGTTACATGCAGGCATTGTTAATTATGTAACATTTCCAACAGACTGAGGGAAGAATAGGCCCTACAGGTCTACAGAAACTCCAGGTGACTCTCAAAGGAAAGGCCAAAAATACACCATGTAATCAAGTCACGTAGCCTCCCAAACCACAACGGTGTTTGAACTACAGTGTGATGCAAAGATAACTTAGCTGGCTATGATTAACAGTCCAATACGCTAGCTGAGTCCTAAGAATGGAACACTGCTCCTTCATAAAACACGGATCTGAGCTAGAAGGCTGTAACCGGTATGTCGGAGGCAAAAGTACAAACTGACTATCCGGTGTTGTGGTAAATGCCGGGGGAACATGTTTCTGGACATCACGTCAATTAGCCATAAGGCACCTAGCACACTGTCCAAGTTATTGGCACGTTAGACCTCTATACGTTATTTCTATACTGTTTCAGTCTTGTACCCTGGAAGTCCAGAGATCTCGCGAGAGCACAATTTGAATTGTGCCTGCAGATACTCTGGCAAAGATCCATGAAGCATGTTACATTTACCCCAAAAAATTGGGGTAAAGAATCAGAGTGGTACTTCTGACATAGACGGGCCAAAGACGAGCTAAAATGATGACGGTTCTGGCTTGAATCGTTCCTTGTTATGATTGATCGTAGCATTATCCAATTGCGTGCTGTGAGACTTTGAAATGCATGCTTGGTGTCGCCGCTAGAGGTATGGATCTTTGCCAGACCCATAATCTGAAAGATTATCAGGGTTTGGATTTCCAGGCTACCAGTCTTGAACATGCTATTATAATGCATCATTCCTGATGGATATGACGTCCTCATAAGCTTTTTCTATTTTGGAAGATTCATAAAGACAATACAGAAAACAACTGAAAATACTATCAAAGTGTGTCTAGAAAATTGTTTTGATAAATTAGTTCTTGCTGTATTTCTGTATGCATTAAAGGTGCACTATGAGGTCCTGAATGATGTAATTTCTTTTGACATTCCACATAAACGAACAAAACCCTACTCTCGAATTCATGCTACTAAATCAACTTTTCTCACTGCCCCCCACCCACTGTCTTTACGTACTGTTCCATATAGATGGAACTGTCAATATTTATATTTTTATATATTCTACATGTTTTTTTTCATCTGCAGTTGGAGATGGAGGATGAAGATACAATTGACGTGTTTCAGCAGCAAACAGGAGGTCTTAAGTAAAGCCAAGAATCCCCCCCCCATCTTTCCCCTCATCTTCTCCCAGCAGCGTTGCCCCGTCTTTCCCCTCCACCCGCTCCTTTCCTCCAGCCTGCCCCTCCCCCTGTCTCCACAATGCCAAAACCAGACGGACTGACATTTCTCACAGTTACACGAATACGGTTGTACAGTGTCTTCATTTTTTTTTTTGTCTTTATTTTTATACATCAAAGTTCACATTTTATCAGATTTTGACCATAAGGCAGAAAATTTAACAGAACAACGAAGGGTCAAGGCCCAACATTTTATGATTTGCATGGTAGTCTGTGGCCAGATGTAAGAACCAAGTGTTTTTGTAACGGTGGGGAATAATGATAACCGGTGAAAGGACTGTTTGTTTTCTCACAAAATGGGGTTTTTATATCTTTTTATATATTGTAGTTGTAATGTCTTGTATGTCACGTGTATTACTCTGATTTGGTCACACGTAGAGTGTCATGTGGAATGTGTTGTCAATTGAGTTCCTTGTTAGAATAAAGTAATTTTGTAAAACCGATGTTATGATTAAACAGTTGATTGGAATAATCAACTAATGTAGCCATGAGGTTATCTAGGCCAACATACTCATCTTTGCTCTCTAGTCTGCCATGCATGGAGAGAGCTTATTGTTAAGAAAAAAAGTGGACTTTATGAAATGCGTTAGTATTACTGGGGAGAAACTATTGGTCCTAGTTGTTTCCTGCAAATAAAACAAATGAAAGGCCTGGATAAATAAAAGGGCCCCAACTGAGTGATATGCTTTCCTGTCTAACGTGAATCCAAGAGAGGAAATTGTGATTAGCTGTTTGATCTCAAAGTGCCGTTTTTCCTTTTAAATCAGCAACACAGCCACATCCTTGGAGGAAAACCTAACATCACGATGTAAAAGCACATGTAACGGATTCTTCTTCTTCTAAGAAACCGTCTCTATCACATCATGGATGTGTTGGCATGAAGTGCTGAACACAAGTAGTACCCTGTCTGCGGACCTGTGCTTTTCGATGAGGCTGCACCTTTTTAGAACTGGCTGTCTTTTCCCTCAGAGAGAGCCAATCACAGTTTGAACTATCAAGTGTTCATCCAATCCAAACGCGTTTGGTCTTGTGGGTGGAAACCGGATGGTCAAATGCCATCCTTACTATTTAGCAGCAGATTGATCAATTTAGTATGGGCCGAGTCGAATTGAGTATGAGGCGGTGAAATCAAGAGGATCAAGCTGGCGAAAAAAATTGCGATTTAATACGAACATATACCAATCCTTCCACACTAATAAAATGACGACGACAACTACATTTAAAGGATTGGAGCCAGGATCCAAAAGTAGTTCAAGGTAACGTTAGAAATAGTCTAGGTTAGGTTTAAGCGGCAGTAGCTAACGTTCACTGCTAGCTAGCTTGATTGGCTAGCGTTCTGCAAAGATTTTCTAGTGATGGCTACAATGCTAGGAAACAAAAGGAATATGGTTGTCAGCTAAGAAGACAAACCAGCCTTGCGTCTACATGATGTGCATTTTACTGTCAGCATGCCTATTTTGATACTGGGTTACGCATTTTGTTCTGACTGTCGATACATTACCCCTTTGTAACGTCGCGCTGCATAATACCGTAGCTAGCAAACGTTAACGTTATCCCCCTGCACCTTGCGTTGAACAATGGCAGATCTCCACCTCAGGTGGTAATCTGTGATAGATGTGTTAACGTAGGCCTAATGTTATTCGTATCGTGCAACGGCATTCATGGCACAGTTCATTAAATACTGCCACGCTTTAGCTTGTCTTTTAATTCAATACATATGTAACGTTACGCCTTCAAACGCATGGTATCAGGAGCCGCACAGCTGTCTTAAAATCGTTGGGAGTGGCAGTCATTACACACCCATCTTGGCGAAATTAACGTTATCTGTTTCTGTATTAACTGCGAGAGTGTTGCAATTAGGTAATGGTCAAAGAATTTGTACCATCACCTGCATATTTTGTCACCTCACATAGTCAATTAACAGCTAGACTATATATATATATAAAAAAATGCATACCATGTTATTGAATGGGGATGACCACCTTGCTAACGTTACAGGTATGGTTGTCACTTGGCTGCTTAATAACGGTATAATGTTTTGGACAGATGAGCTCCTATGGAATTCGGAAAAAATAGACTCCTCTAGCTATTTTCTTAGATGACAAGATAATAAGGAAAGTTTCGATCTAACATTTGCTAATCTGATGTGAAAAGTCTGCTATTGGACTAACGTTCGCTGACATCTATTATTGAAAGCACGTGGGTTGCGTGCTATCAGTGAATCCCAAACAATAATGCCTATATTTCAATTAGGCCTACATTCGTAGTGGTGGAGCGAAAAGATTGTAAAGCAATAACCAACACGTGTCATGCACTCTGTCTTTACTTACTTTTATGACATTCCTCCATGAGAAATACGATTATTTAGGCTGATGTGCAATAATGGCAAGAGATTTGTCTGTTTAAGTGTTCGATTTATTGCATTTCATAAACAGTCATAGGCTTTCTGCATCACTAAAGTTCTTATGCGGCATGTCTGTTGTCTCTTACCGCTTACGCACTGTGTCAGATGGCATGCTCGTCTGACAGTTGCATTCATGCCTAGCTGTTTGTGGGTGCATGAAACAGTCGTGTCTTATGAATTCTATCGCCTTAATTTGGGAGCATACTAATATTAGACTTGTATAGCATACCGCTGTGCAATGTGTTTTGCGACTGGGTGCGGTCCACGCTTTGTAGTGGGTTTTAAAAGCCGCTCTGAGACGACGCACCCTCTGCTCTGCTGCTGTCGCTGAAAGACCGTTGTCGAATTTGGGTCATTAATCAACAGCCCTCTTTCGGCCGTGCGATGTCTTTGAATCTTATCACGATTCGGTTTGTGTCGACTGCTATTTCTATAGCGTGAAATGAAAAGAGGCGGGGCTTTCGGAAAGGTACAGTAGGCTATAGTGGAATAGTTGTGGATCGTGGTCTGTCATGATTCTGGCAGAAGGGGAAGGCTACCAGCCAACCAGCAACATAACCTGCTTCCACTCTCGCCTCTGACAGCCTAGTTGTTCTTTTGTAAACTTGAGTGACTAGTTATAATGGATCATCTCTCACATCAAGTCTATTTGGTTCATTTGGTGGTCCATTGCACAGTGACAAATGGGCCCTCAAATAGATCATTGGCTTGACTGCAAAGGCCAAAAGTGTTTGTGTTCAGTAGCCTACTGCACTATACCTCTCTAACACCAGCAAGCTATAGCCTAGATAATTCTGCTAGCCCAGATTCAGTGTGCATGAGTGTCCTGTAAGCTGCATCACCCTGTTGTCCATTGCAGGGTGTTGCGTCCTCCGGGAGGCGGCTCCAACATCTCCTTTGGCACAGATGAGGACAAGCAGCCCACCCGCAAGAACAAAATGGCCTCCAGCATCTTTGCTGAGCCGGAAGACCCCCACGCCCACAGAAGGAACAACCCTCCTGGTAATGACCGTTGTTTTTTGTGTGTGTGCTGTTCCAGAGCATCATCAAGTTGTATTATGTGGCGACCATCCATTGTGTGTGTGTGTGTGGCAATGAACACACACGTGCACACATGCACGCGCACACTCACACACACGTGTCCTTGCTTAAAGCTCAACAAACTTCAACATAATTCAAGTTGTCCAGACCAACAGTACCCAACCCAAAATGTGCCCAGTAAATGCGTTGGGGGCAGATGACCAAAAGGACAGCAGCTTACTTCGAGGCACCAGGCCAGCCCAATCAGGTGTCTGACAAACCGCTCATGTGTGGAAGTCAGCTCCCAGCAATGTTCAACCACCAGGCAAGCAAAATAGGAAATGAACACGCAAACATTAATACAAAAAGACTGTTCGTCAGGGAACAAGCAATGGGGTCAAAATTTCTTGACTGACTTGGTCATTACAATTAAACCGGTGGCTAGCACATATACCTTCCAATGGTCAAAATGAATCCCCCTTCACCAGCCTCGGCTTCATGGCTTTCAAGTGGCCCAGTGACCCAGAAGTGAACTGATGCCCCCTTGTGGTTGAGTTGGGTACAGTAAAATGTGAAGATGTGCTCAAGTGCCACTCGCACCCCTCAAAACACTTTAAAAATTACCTAAAATTCACCAAAGTGCAAAAATGATATTCAATTCCGTCAAGTGGACACTTTTAGCTTGATGCTAATGGTACCATGTACTTCCAGTGATTGTGCTAAGCTATGCTAACAATGTCAATCTAAGTACTGAAAATTATATGCATTTTCTTGAATAATACTTGGGCATAATACAAATACATAAATATCAAAAAAGGTGGCGTGTTCCTTTAACTGATTTTAACCCATTTTTAAAGAATATTGACAAATTAATTATCAATATAAAATATCAAGATTTTTCTTTCAGCTGTCACTCAAATCTTTGTCAGCGACATAACTGTATTTTGTGCTGGCCCAAACAAGGACAGAGCTTCTGAACCACCATTGTGTTGAACACAGTAGAGTTGCTGAACTTTCTTTTGTGTGTGGAACAATCCATCTGATCTATTAACCACCTCCAGCCCACCTCGGAGGTTTGCAAACGAGCCTCAAGAGTGCATGCTTGTCCTGAGGATCACTCAGTCGGTGGAAGGTCATTGAAACAATGTTGGCTTCCAGCCTCTGTGTCAACGACACAACACTCACTGGTCTGTGGCCCTGTGTTGTGGGCTTAAGAGCCCCACCCAACTGTGGTTGGCACAAGTGCAGCACGAGTGAATTGTTTTTTCCAACAGACCACAAGATCCGTCAGAGGTTTGCCGTGTCTTTGTCTTGGTCCCAGTTTTATTTTCGCTTTTGTGTGAACAGCATCTTTTGTGTCCTGGGCTGCAGTGTGAGCTTTCAGTTGTTAGATCAGTACTTCAGTACATAAATAACCCAGGGATTAACTGCTGCAACACACACTTTTAGTGGTTTTATTTTATTATTATAATAATCTAAAATTATATATAAATAATTGTGTGTGTGTCTGTGTGTGTGTAAAACCCAGCATCACATTTTATTGATCAACTGATTGATTTATTAAGTAAGAATAACAGCCGGCGAGGTGTGCTGTTAAACAGAATTAATGAATGAGGTGGAAGTGTCACTTCATGGCGGCGCTAGCCGGAACTTTTGAACTTTGCTTCCCCCACTTTCATTAATTCCGTGTAACATCACACCTCTAAGTCTGTTATTCTGCTTATCACAGGGTTGCAACTCATGCTCAGGCTATAAAGAATGAGCGTCAGTTGAAATTATAGGCTACAAAAGGGTGCAGCTCAATAAACAAACCTGTTCAGTTGCTGTACTACTTTCTTTTCAGTGTTGGTTATCGCTAGTAACAGCTGATTCCATTGTAGCTTGCAAGTTCAACTGGCTTTTACTATTGTTGGAATGGTTACCATTCAAAAGAACATTGGTGATTAAATGTTTTCACCAGATCTACTTCATAGGTGTGCATTATGAAGAATTAACACACACCCTGATGGCCAATCAGAATTCAGTATTCCATTTCACAGTGTGATAATGTTGACGAATGCAGGTATTGTTACTGCCAGTGATCACATTTCAGTGTCAACAGACAAATTTGACATTACCTGACTTAAGCATGTATTTTGGGTGAAAAACGGCAAAAAGGTAATGTCGAATTCACCTACTTATCCCCCTCTCGTTTTTGCTTGACATGTCATCCTGGAGTGTAAGGGACGTTGAGCTGAGCACTTTGAAGTCCGAGATGCAGGCGGCAGGTGGAGTCAGGTTCTGAAGTGATGTTTGAGACTGTGTGCTATTCTCTGCTCTGCTGTGCCGGCAGGTGGGAAGCCTACTGGGGTGCTCTGTGGGGAGTCTTCAGCCCCCCTGCGGCGATGCCAGACCCAGAACAACCAGGAGAACAGCCAGGATGGCCCGGCCCAGGTGAACTCTGCTGAGGTGAGCAGGGGAACGTCCCAGTCCCACACACCCTTATTCACTTCTTCACATGGAAAACTTGGGGGCAATGCTGTAAGAGAGCTTAAAGGAGAGGTTTGTTTTTTAACACTAAAACCTTGTTTTCAGATCGTTTCTGACAAAATACAATCGTTACAATGTTAATTCTGAAACGTGTTTCTGTTAGGAGAATTTCAGGTTTTTGCTGCAGTCTTCAGAATGGCAGCAATGTGCATTTCCCAAATTGCTCCTAAAACGCATTAAACATTCGTTTGTAAACACATGAAACTCTCCATGGGGTTAGTAATGTTCACGGATGCACTGACACAAAAATCATCACAAACTGTGACTTCCTTCATTACTTTTACTACTACTAAATTCTTAGGTGGATGGATACAGGTGTGAAAATAGGTCCACAATTGAGAATAAATGGTCAAAAACGGAAACGGTCAAATCGGAAACCATGCAGTTTGCAGCAGTATTTATGTCAGCACATCAGTGAACATTAATGACCACCCGGTAAGTTTGACATCTTTACAAACGAATGTTTAATGCGTTTAAGGAGCAATTCAGAGAGTGCACGTAGCTGCCATTCTAAAGGGGACGGGGGAGCAACAGCAGCACATGGAAATTCTTGTAATAGTATTATGATTCAAAATATAAATCTTACTCATTGTATTTAATCAAAAACGATCTGGAAACAAGTGTCAAAAAACAAACTTTTGCTTTAAAAGGTTGTATCGGCAATTCTCAGCAAAGCGCGTTCAGGGCGTCTCTACACACAATCCACAAGCTACTTTCAGGCTGTGAAAAACTCTGATATGTGAACAGCCTGTCACTACCTTAAGAGGGGCACGTCCCCAGTGAACGTATCAGTTCCCCCCCAAACTCCAACAAACCCTTTTTTGTCCATGTTCAGACCAATCAGAGAAGATTACGTACTTCTGTGCACGTGGAGACGACAATGCGTGCTCTCGAAGAAACAAATCACCTTTACAAGCTTTTCTTAAATGTAACTTCATTTTAGATGACTTGGCTGTCCTTGACAGTCCTCTTTGTTTTGGAGCGAGATGATGTGTGCTTATTTGTGTTTTTGCGGTTTGCTTCCCTGTTGAAAACCTCAGAGATATTTTTCTGGCTGTTGCATCAGAAAACACCCCAACACTGAGTTGAAGTCACAGTCCAATTTTAAGATGATAGAACCTGGCAAACCAGTCATGGATGCTCATTCATGTCATTGTCTTGATGAAATGTCCATTTCATTAGCTTTTTCTTTTCTGCAAAACCCAATCTCTAAAAGTTTTGTAATTGGTGTTCTATTCTTACTGATCCATTGTCCCATCCTCTTGATATCATTGTTTCCGGTGCCATGCTTAAGGTCTTAACGGTGTACTGCATCTTAAATTTGACAACCACTAGGACAGATCTTTTGAGCTTTGTTGTCAAATCTTGTTTTGAGTTTCGAGTTAAGGTGTCTTCAATCCCCTGACCCTATGTCCATTGAAAACTTGTGGAATGGCATGAGGCTCAATATAGCACAATAATCTGGTGTATTTCACTAACATAATGACTTTTTTTGTTTGTGTTTGTGTTTCCTCCTCTTCCTGCTCGTCAGGATGGTGAACATGAGACGGTGAATGCAGGTTAGTAGTTGTTGTATTATGCTGTGCTCAATGTAATGCAGTAGACCAGGGCTATTCAAGCTCTGTACCAAGAGGACCGCATGGAAAAATTACTGGGTTTCGTGGGTCCGCATAAAATAAGACATGGCAAAAAATTCTATCCTTTGATGAAGTCAGAGTAAACAAACACTGAATATGATGCCAAATAAGAATGTGGAGAAATGTAATGTGATTTCAAAGATGAATTACGCAGGAAGTGCTAATAATAGAGGAATGCTATATAACACCTTTAGAATCAATGAGATCAGTTGGAAATGTCAGGTTGTGCAGTTTCAGGTGATGTGTGTGATGTCTGTGTGATGAAAACTCAGCTAGTAATATAATGAAGAAGAATAGGTGTATCAAATGGGTATAGCGCTAAAGTGCTACTTGGCAATTACTGCCAAAGATTTTATTTGTCATATCATTCTCATGGCAACAAGACAAGTCTGTTGCTGGGCCGCATCTGGCCCGCGGGCCGCTAGTTGAGTAGGCCTGCAGCGGACATTCTGTCAATGCTAGACAATACACAAAGACCTGCCCTGTTTAGAAGCTTTTGCCCTTTGTACACAATGCTTAAGTATGGAATGTGGATGTTTGCTTTCATAAGGCCTTCCATTCACGTAATCTAAATAGAATGCCTGTTTAGGACTTGGTTCATGTGCAGGCGTATGAAGTCCATGCAGCTGTGAAAGTTTGTTTTGGATAGTTGCGATCTGATCTGACCATCTTCCTTTCCTGACCTATTTTCCCAGCAGAGAGCACAGAGGAGCCCGAGGCCCTGGAGAGGGAGGAGACGGCGCCCTCTGGTGGCGGCGGCTCCACCCAAGCAGCTGGAGTCCCATCTGGCCGCAGGAACCCCCCTGGGGGCAAGTCCAGCCTGATCCTGGGCTGAGTGCCACCCCCCCTCTCTGTCCCTCCTCCAGAAATGCCTCCATTTTCTCTGCGATTGATTGATTGATTGTTTCCGTTGTTTTTTTTGTATTAATATTGAGATAAGGAAAAAAAAAACATGCTGCCATTCTCACCCAAACCGTAATCTTTGTGAGTCTCAGACCCCCCCGACACTTGACCCAACCCCACCCCACCCCACCCGAGCCGTGGCCCACCTCATCCTATCCACTGGTCGTCATTGTTTTGATATGCCTTTTTTAATTTTATACTTTTTGTTGATCAAAGCACTTTATGTACTGTATTTTCACTGGTTCTGTCTTGAGCTGTACTGTGCCAGGCCTGCTGGTAAAGGCATTCGGTTCGTTTCCTCTCCATCCCTCCCATAAGCCCCAGACAGTGGACACGGGGAGACAACCACCACCACCACAATTGCGTGCTGTATTTCTAAGAACATTAAAGGTATTGATATGACAATAATGGTTTGTGTTTCATATGCAAGTCAGTCTTCTCAAAACAAATGTACACGAGTACACGTGGATTAAAGCAAGTTTAGAAACGTAAAACTTTTCAGCTGATCAAGTGAGGATATGAATTAACAACTTGGAGGTTACTGTTCAGTCTTTTTTTTACCGAAAAAAAGTTCACCAGTGTTCAACAGATTTATTTCAAGACATCGCTGCACAAGAGTTGCAGACATTTACCATTAGTATTAACTTTTTAAACCATCAGCTTTAAGTACTTCACAGATCTACCCTACAAAACATTTACCTAAAGCAACAAATTGAGAGACTGGTATATTATGCCAGGATATCACAAAACTTGATATGCCTAGCATTTCCCATTGAAATGAATGGGGGCGGGACCTGTTCACTTTCTCCAGTTCTTATAATACTGTACCTTCAGAGAAATGCTAGGCTAATTAGGAACAAGTGTGGTCCAGGTGGCATATATCCAAACTCCTGACTCGCCTCCTCCCCCGCCTCTTCCTTACATCCCGTCCCTCCTCCACCCCCACCCCAACCCAGTGTTCTCGCTCGCACGCACATACACACATACACACACACACACAAAAAAGAGGGCCCAAAATAAAAGCTTACTTCCATTCATTTCAGACTGTTGGCAGGTGCAGGGTTCCCACGGTCATTGAAATCCTGGAAAAGTCATGGAAATTGAAAATGAAATGTAATTTTCCAGGCCTGGAAAAGTCATGGAATTTTGTAAATTCACTGAAAGTTTTGGAAAATTCTTGGAATTTTAGTTTGTCTTTAACGCAACTATAGTGTTCTGTTAAGTTATCATTTGCTGTTATGATTACTGTATTTCCGAATGTGTGCACCAGCTGCTCCAGCATGAATGTGACTCATGACAGGGAAGTTGTCTCTACAACCATTGACAGTATTTTGAAAATGATACCATACCATAAGGTGTGTGGAAAGAGTTAACATCTCACATTTATCCCTAAAAGTGCTAAATTCTACACATTTAGGATGCAGTAAAGTAATGGAAAATTCACTTTAGGTCATGAAAAAGTCATGGAAAAGTTTTGGAAATTTTGTCAGTAAAAAAGAACCCTGCAGGTGACAATGAACTGAGGTTGACAAGGCTGACCAAAGAACACTTGGGAAGGAAAGGCACATCCTAATTAGCTGCGCGTTTTTATGGTGATTATGTAATATTAATGTAACAGGCCACATAAAAATTTGTTGGCGGGCTGCATATTACAGAGCAGAAGGCAAACAGTCCATTATTTGGATGAGCAGAGCCCTTCAGAATCTTTTTGGCCCTTAGAAGTACTCTCCTGGAATAATTGTCTTGCAGGGCAGGGGGTTGAGCTCTGATTGTGCGTTCAGCTGAACGTACTACTCTCTGCAGAGTACTACAATCTCTGACTGTGGAGTTCCCATCCCAGGTGATGATGCTACCTGTGAGCACACTCTCAACAGCAGAAGTGTAGAAGGCCTTCAAGATTGATGTTGAAACCTTGTGGTATGGTCAAATCAGTGGGATCTCCCCCAGAATTATTATTTTTTTTATGAGATGCAATTTCCAGCATTGTGATACATTCTATAGCAATTCATTCACTGGCTCCTTCTGTGGTCACTACGAGTGCTCCCTGTGAGGAGCCTGAAATTTTTGATTTTGCACCAAAAAGTAGTAGGCCTATTGCCAGACAACACCAGATTGCAAAATACTATTGCCACAATACATGCAATACTGGCGATGGCAGCCTCGCTTCACTAAAACAGGCACGTACTAAGTTGGCCTATGCTATTAAATTGTTTGGAACTACAGGTTTATTAAGGATCCAGGTAAAACCCGTGGTTGTGATGAATGAATTGAAATGACCCCAAAACCCCGATAGGCCTATAGAAAATGTATGTGGGAGGGTAGCTTCTGTGATGCAGTGAGGTAGGGGTGTGTGTGTTGGGAGGGGCAGTGTGCTGGGTAATGTCCAATGTAACGCCGAAGGGTGGGTACTCAAGGATGGACACGGAGATCCAAAGCCAACCCAGACAGGTTTATTGTCTATAAATTTAACAAACTAGCAAGGGCAGTAGGAGGTGTCCTCTCAAAAACAACAAGCCTCAACTACTAATAAATAACTCCCACTAATAAAAATTCTCTCTCACACACAAATCTCACTCAGCACACAACACATCTCTCACTCATATCACTGGTCTCATCGCACTCACACACACACACACACCTGACTGTAGCAAAACTGCAAAAGTTTTTTTTTTATTTTAACCTTCTTGGTGGAGGCATTTGATGCAGAAATTGCTGTTTCGTTGTTTGTATTTTCCAATTTGACATCCAAAATTCAGTGCAGAATCAATATGCTAACGGTTAGCATTTACAAACTAATTCAACATATAGTAGGCTACTTATTTTCATTCATTAACCAAGATCTACATTCGGAATAGTCTCATTAGTAAAGTCACACAGCAACTGAACACAAAACTACTTACAGGCAAATACTTTTTCTGTCCCTATCACTCACCTTTATGCTAGCTTGTCAGGGAATACTGCATACTTTTTAAAAATTCCGCCGCGGACTCCTCGGACCACACTTTGAGTAACACCGAAGATCATGGAATATAGCCTGGGCTTGCCCATACTTCCTGTGACACTGCACAAAATTTCATGTTCAAGTCAGTATGGCCAAGCTGCCTA
>JASCQY010000104.1:3116509-3126648 GCA_030264315.1 Sardinella tawilis | reverse complement strand
GTGTGTGTGTGTGTGTGTGTGTGTGTGTGTGTGTGTGTGTGTGTGTGTGTGTGTGTGTGTGTGTGTGTGATGATGATGATGATGATGAGAGGGACACCAGTCTACTTGTGGCAGATGAGTCAGAGCAGCAGTAAGCTGTCAGAGTGTTTGAGCTGGGAGGTGTATGTGTGTGTGTGCGTGTGTGTGTGTGTGTGTGTTTGTGGTGTGTGTGCTGGGGGGGGGGTAGAATATGGAGTTGAGGAGTTTGGAGATGAGCTCATCCATTGGGGCTATGACGAGCTTCCCAACTTGTGATCTCACCCTCTTTCTCTCTCTCTCTCTCTCTCTCTCTCTTTCACCTCTCTTTCTCTCTCTCCTCTGTCCTCCCTTCTGTCTGCCTCTCCCTTTCTTTATATCTGCTAGCACACCTCTTACACCAATAGCGCTTCTGTGTGTGTTTGCATCTGTATTATTTTATGTGTGCTTGTGAGTGTGCGCTCTGTATGTGTGCCTGTGTATAGGCCTACTGTGTGTGTGTGTGTGTGTGTGTGTGTGTGTGTGTGTATGTGTGTGTGTGTGTTGCATGTGTGTCAGCTTCCAGGAGCCCCAGGGGTGTGTTCTCTCACAGATGTGAGCCTCCCATATCCAGGACACAGTCGCCTCCCTCCTCTCTGTGTCTCTCTCTCTCCCTCTCTCTCTCTCTCTCTCTCTGTACACTCTTTCTTTTCATGCTTTTGTTTTCCCCCTCCCCCCTCCGTGACCCTCTTTCCTCTTTTCACTACCTCTCCTCTGATTCCTCCTCTCTCTTCTTTCATCTTCTTTCCGGACTGTTCCGTGTGCTTGGCTGGCCTCGGCTGCCCATCAGGCCTGCCTCCAGTGCTGGTTGGTCCGCTGCGCGGCCGCTTGACCATTATGTAAGCCAATCTGCATGCTTGAGTCATGCGTTTGTTCATAGGTCATGTTCCAAAGTGACGGTCTCCATTAATGCAAACCTCTGAGGGCTTTTTTATTTTTATGTTTCACAGTGTGTGTTTGTATGTGCGCAGGCACACGTGTGTGTGTGTGTGTGTTATGCACATGAATGCACTGACGCACGTGTCCGCCTGTGTCTCTTCTCTTCCCCATCTGTTCTAGTGCCTAACATCAAACAACCATAGTGTGTGTGTGTGTATGTTTGTGCCTTTTTGTATATCTGCCAGCCTATTTGTGTCTCTTTGTGTGTGTGTGTGTATATGTGTGTGTGTGTTTTTTTGTATGTCTGCATGTGACTATTTGTGTCTCTGTTTGTCTGTGTATTTGTGTATTTGTGTCTGTGTGTCCTTGACTACACGTTTCACTGTGTGTGCTCACATCTGAGGACAAGTGGATACACTTATGTCTGTGTGTCTGAGAGACTGTGTGTATGTTTGTGTGTGTGTGTGTGTGCGTGTGTGTGCGTGCGTGTGTATGCGTGTGTGTGTATGCGTGTGTGCATACAGTATGTGTGCTTGTGTTGTGTGTGTGTGTGTGTGTGTGTGTGTGTGTGTGCGTGTGTGTGTATGCGTGTGTGCATACAGTATGTGTGCTTGTGTTGTGTGTTGTGTGTGAATGTGTGTTTACAGGATGTACACTCATGCGAGAGGAATCTGCCTGGCTAACAGGCCGAGAAGGAGCTTTGGGGGGGTTGGTGGTGTGTGTGTGTGTGTGTGTGATTGTGTGTGTGTGTGATTGTGTGTGTGTATGCACTGTGTGCTGGAGAAAGCAGAGCAGGTTGGCCCTGAGGACGTGTTGAAAGGTATGAGCGAGGCCTTACGCTGCACAGATAAAGCCAGGGGGGTCCTCCTCCTCCTCCTCCTCCTCCTCCTCCTCCTCCAGCTGCGGCCTCCACTCAGTAAGAGGCCGATAAAGATGAGTCAGATGCAGTCAGAAACTATTCCTACTTCTCCATCTGCATCCCATTGGCTGCACTTCCCTCGTCTGTCTCACCTTGAAGAAACGTCTCCATTCTTCTCTCTCTCTCGCCTTATAATCGCTCTAATGGCCGACTTCGTGGAACTGTTAATGGACGTGGCCCTCCTGATTGGACAGGGCCATAATCACCGCAATTTCTTCAAGCCTGCGAGAAAAACTTCCCCATTCGTGAAATTCCACGGGCGAATTTCGGCCATCTGCCTGCCTTTATAGTGCCTCCGCGCTAATACGTCTCTATCCTCAGCAACAGTTCATTCTGTGCGGTTTGAAAGGCCCCCTTTTCATAAACATGGTGTGGTGTGGAGCACGCGTAATATGAAGGTATGTGGGGACTACACCTATCATTAAGGGAAGCGTGGCATCTGTGTATGATGGTGGCAATGACCACCAAGGTGCACCAGATGTACATATTTAGAGCGGAAATAGACACAGACTCCGTTTGAGTCACATGTGGCTAACAGCCATTTGAAAATAGTAACCCCCTTTTTCCTACATTACCTTTGGCTACTAAAACACACTGCTGACCCACCCCCCTCCCCCATAGAGCCTGCATAATGTACATTTCACACTCAATTTCTCTCCATCCCTCTCTTCCTCTTTCACTGTCAGACACAAACTCTCTCTTTCGCTCTCCCTCCCCCTCTCTTGTGCTCTGTATCTCTCTCTCTCTCTCTCTCTGTCTGATGCCCCATATTTGGAAGGCCCTGCTCTTGGGCCTCCATGAGAAGAGAGAGAGAGAGAGAGAAAGAGTGAAAAAGAGAGAGAGAGTGAAAAAGAGAGAGAGAGGGGATGGGCGGCCGGGCGTGGTTCAAACACACAGAGGTGGGGGAGTGCTCGTCCTGGGTTCGCACCAGGCCATGTGGTTTCATTTGAACTCCTCAAAGTCCCATCAACCTGGCTCTTTTATTTAACATGGCAGCGCCTTTTACTAGCGCCAGGGCCCGGGGAATAGCTGGGGCTGGACATCAAAGACCACGGGACTCTCTTAAACTGGGCCTGCCTTGACACATACAGTACGGCAGATAGAGGCTCTTCCATTACTGTACAGTATGTCAGCCTTAAGCTGTGGATCACGCTAACAGGGAAACACTGAAGATTTCAAGCTGGCCAATAGCAGATACTGTATTTTACTACTCGTTGAAACTTGGCAAGTCAAAGCATTTCCCACAGTTGCCTTGCCTGCTTTTCCCAACAATAATAAAATGGGTTGATTATCAGTTAGGTCAGAGGCAGAGGTGAAGCCGGGCGTCCAGCTCTGCACTGCTGGTCAAATGAAGACTTGGTCAGGAAAGGTAGTAGGACTTTTCCCATCTATTGCATTCATGTACTGCTAAGGGCAGAGGAGCTGTTTACTACACTAGAAGCTTCTCTGATGCGATTTCCCACATGATCATATTGACATGTTTTTCCCATGTTTTTTTGGCTGCAGGGATGGTGTGTGTGGGCTCAGAATGCATCAACGCGCTGTTCAATTAACTCACATGGGCAGACCCTTCAGGCACAGGGTGGCCTTGCGTGTGTGTGTGTGTGTGTGTGTGTCTGTGCATGTGTCTGTGTGTGTGTCTGTGTGTGCGCAGTCTGAACAATCCAAAACCATGGGAAAGGAATGGGGAAGAGGAAGCCCAGTTTTGTAACCTGGCGACTCTGACATAAACAAGGGTGTGTTTGCCAACGCCGGAACCCTGCCTCAGCGGCTGACCCCTGACCTTGCACTTTGAGAGTGGGGAAGGGTGCCACGGGTCAGAGGTTGGCGCTGCCGTCTCGTCTTGGATAGGTGTAATCTGAATTGGGGAAGGCTCCGGAATGCAGAGGGTGGTCTAAGTGCCTCGGCTCTGTTTGTTTTGACTGATAAATGAGGAACCTTCGTGCCAAAATTAGGCCCCACTTTCCACAAGCACTTCAGAGGTGAGCTTTAGCACGACTTTCCCAAGGGATGAGGGATGAGGCGGGAATAACCTCACCTCAGTGTGTGGGTCTGCATGCGCCTCAGTATCCCAGTGGCTAGCATTTAGCATGAAAACTTTGAGAATATTAAAGGTGCACTATGAGATCTTGCATGGTTTTTAGCACAATATCATTTACGTCTCAAATCACAGTCATCTCCCCTTGCTTGCTGCCTGCTAGCTGAATACATTGTGAAAAATTCCCGTCTCTGGAGACAACACGGGCTGTAAAACGTCAAACAAACACTAGGGCACAGGTTGTGCACCAAAACATAACAAACCGGTTTTCAGCCAAAGATGGTTATTGAAGGGGTGGGGGTTAGTGAGCATGCACATATTGGTGGGGGGCAGTGATAAAAGTTGATTTAGTAGTGTGAAATTCAAGAGTAGCATTTTGTTTGTTTACGTGGAACATCAACAGAAGTGACATCATTCAGGATCCCATAGTGCACCTTTAATATCCAGGGCAACTTTTAAGGTTGTAATTAATGCAAATGTGTATTCAGGTGTTGGTTTCCCAACTAACTAACTAGCTAGCTAACTAACTAGCTGACTAACTAACAAGCTAACTGAGTAAGCAAGGTTGATTTTTGCAATGCAATTGCTTCTAACCACTGAAGTTGCTAACTAGTTTGGCAGTTATGCCAGGTTTTTCTTAGTACATGTAAACATGTATTCCGAATATGAATTGGGATAAAACTCCAAGATGCAGTCAGTGTCTCTGTTTGGCCCTGTGGGAATGCCTCATAGCCCAGTAAGCCTTAGCATGGAATCAGCCAGTGTGATGAGGGAGTGAGTGAGTGAGGATGTATGCTTGAAATGGTGACTCCCTGAAGCGTAAGTGCTGTTGGTTATTTTTGAGTTGGCCTGTTAAAGAGTCACATGGCCGGGGTCTCTGTTTCTAAAGACACAATACTGCTTTAGTGTCAGTGGAGGGGAAGAGGAGGAAGAGGGGGAACAAGGAGAAGGGCAAATAGGAAGAGGAGGAGGAAGAGGAGGAGGAGGGGGAAAAGGTCTGAAAGAAAAACATATGAACAGCACATGGCAGTGCAGTTATCTGGGATGCTCTCAGTATGACAGCACACTGAAGACATTAAACTCACAGACAGAAAGGAAGGCAGAGAGAGAGAACAGAAAAGAGGCTTTGGGGAGAAGGAGAGAGAGAGAGAGAATACATGTTAGAGGCATTCAGAGGGAGGGAAAGAGGGAGGGAGAAAGAGAGAGAGAGGGACTAAGTGCGGCGAGACCGAGAGCGGAGAAAAGGGGAAGTCTGTAGAAAGAGGGGAGAGGAGGGAGGGAAAAGGCACACGCTACATGTGGCTATTTGACGTTACCATAAAGTTATGGAGAGAGACAAAATAGCTGGTAAGTTCAAGGCTTCTTTTTCATGTCTTTTTTTATGTTGATGTGGACTGTAGGTGAAGCCCAACTTGTGGAAGAGTTCAAAAACGTTTTGCTCCAGAGAGAGAGAGAGAGAGAGAGAGAGAGAGAGTCTTTCTAAGTTTTGAATTTTGCTGTCAGGGGATTTCAGCTGACCACAGTAGACTGGTCGGCAGGGACTGACTGCTTTTGCACGCATGTCTCCAGGGCTGTTCTTCTCACCTCAGCTTTGACTCTCACTAATGCTGTGGTAAATGAATGATACTCTTTGAGTTGAGGCTTGTGATGAAAATCATAACTTTTTTTTACTGACCTAAGAGTTGCTTTTGATGAAAGCCAAACTGCTGGAGATGTATTCAGTTCAGTGTTGAATGAGCAACAGGCAGCATTGTAGACTTGAGCAGCAGTGTGCTGGTGACAAAACTATTTTTGGGCCCGAGACATTTGACAGGAAATCTTAAAGACGCCTTTTGTTGAAGCAGCAGCAGCAGATAAGCTCAAGCTCTCAAGTAAGTGGAGATTTCTTTCCCACTCTGAGAAGGTTCTAGATTTCATTCTTCCATTTCTGGGATTGTATTGAATGTCTTGCACTATGTCTCTGGACATTCCTAGTGTGTGGAGACTTATGGAATGATCCGGTCATCCAGTCCTCTAGATCCCAGTAGTGTTAATGGCCCTCTGTCACAACACACTCATAGTGAAAAGTCTGGAGAGCTGTTGGAGCGGAGGTGTCCAGTCGCAGTTCACTGTTGCGGAACTCTCCGGAGGACGCGGCTGGGTGTGAGAGACCACAAACGCCAACTGTCCCGGGAGGGGCAGCTAATAATATGGGATGGCTGGAATGGATCAAGGTCCCCGCTGTTGCTATGGCAAAATCCTCAGCTGTCCAGAAGGATTCTATTGACACTGTATATGGGCACTTCCTGTCTGCTCTGAGGCGGTTAACCCTGTGCCCGTTTAACGGGAAGAGCTGTCAGACACACGAGTAAGATGATCCCACCAGTAAACTGGGCTTGACTGGACATGAGTTGTCATCCAGCCCGCTGGGCATGGATAATTTATTATGCAGTATCATAAGTGTTGACTTTAGTGTGGATATTGCAGTATCCATATTGCAGTAAAAGATACACAAAGTATATGAATTGAGATACTTAACTTAACTTGGGCCTGAGATTGAGCCTAGCTTTACAACAAACATTGGATCTCCAGGACTCCGGGGAGCTCCCCAGACTTTATGGAACTATGACGAAGGTGTCATCACCTTCGGTGTGGTGCAGTGGCTATAGGAATGGGGATGGGATGGGATGGTGGCTGATTTCATTTACAGTCTCTTCTATACCCCCAACTAGAACATAACAGGCAGGATGTGCCCTAATCTACATTGATTTCCTGTTACTGGTCACACCATGGCTTTTCTTAGCCAATGTTGGCCTGTCTGTCATCCGGAACTCATAATCACGCTTGAGGCGCGGCCGTCCACCCAGAGCGATAAGACTAATCTCTGACAGGGGTGATTGCAGAGGCCTCGATGATGGACTAATGGGACCAGAGGGCTTTTATTTTGTTTATTTAACAGACACCCACAGAGTGGGGGGACAAGACACAGCACACAGTCTGGGCTTCACCCATGAGTGAGTTGCAGTACCGCTCGTGGCCACTGAGTGGTGCTGGAGCGCTTGGGTTTCTGAAGACCCCTGTGGGCTCAGTGTGGTCATTTAACTACTTGCACTTCAACTCTTGAGTCTGTGGAAGACTGTAGTTAAAGATGCCCCTTTTTGAAAATCAGTTTCTGTGCTTGTGTGAGTTTCTGTGTGTGTGTGTGTGTATGTGTGTTTGTGCAATTGAACTTCGGGTCTCTGAATCCTGAGTGGAACATACTTTTTTATCAAGGAAGCCATGGGCAGAGCAACTTCCTGGTCCTGTTCGCCTGTGCGTTTGGTCCAGTTGCCTTGACAACGCACTCCAAAGCGTAACAGATCGGCCGTGTTTTGAAAGCGATATGGTGGAGAATTCTGGAAGCTCCCGAGCCCTGGTGTTTCCTTTGGCTCTCACTTTACCGCGTAACAGCTACACTGGATGTCCTCGCTTTTTTTGCAGGATTATGTTAATGTTTCCAATATGGCAAGCCATCGATCATCACTCCATATGGCAAGCCACTGATCATCACTCCATATGGCTAACACATGGGAAGGTAGATGAATCAGTGGTCCCGTTTTCATGGAAAATAAACACTAAGAGCTCCACTGATGAGACGAGATCAAACTCCCGGCCCCGTGGGTCTGTCCCACACACACACACACACACACACAAACAGTAGTGCACGTCTGTGGGAACCAGCGCCTTAAAGACAAGCTGTGTGTGTGTGAGTGTGTGTGTGTCTGACAGAGACATCAAGAAAATGTGGCTGGAGATATCCAATCAGCTCCCTGAAGAACAGTAGATGGCCTCTTCCAGCCAGTGTCCAGCATCCTCCTTACAGTATATATTAAGACATTCAGAAGGATTTAAGATTCAACTGTATTGAAAGAAATGTATTCGTCATTTGTAAAAAAAAAACAGGGACAAAGAGCAGTGAAATGGGGATTGTGATGATTAATTCTCCCACTGTGGAAGGAAGAATGTCTAAGCACGTAACAGAGGGCAGCCTTTGAAAGACAATGTGGTAGTGTGAGTCTTTGAGGATTCTATTTGCCATAGTTCCTGCATCTTGTAAATATTCATGAATCTTGTGAATACTCCCTGTAACCCTATAAGCCAGAGTAGTGGAGGACTAATGTGCAGGGTGGCCTTGTTATGTTGTGGGAGTTACAATTTCCATACCAGGAAGTGATATTTCCAGCAATTACAGACTCTATGGAGGTAGAATAGAAAGTCCTTTGCAGCTCATTTGAGAACTTCCTTAGCCTGCTGAGGTGGTATGGGTGCTGCCTGGCCTTTTTGCACCAGGATGGAGACATCTGTACTTCAAGACACAGTACAGAACAGTTTAGGCCCACAAACATAGTGCTTGAATGTTCAGTTTCTTGAATGTTCAGCTTGAAACAGTGTATAGTTAGACAGTGCAGAACCAGCAGGTTTTGAGCTGGTCTTCTAGCACTAGTCCTTGGCTGATGGGGCAGTGAGGAGGGAGCTACGCTACACTAGCACTAGCTCCAGATGAAGGGGCGCTTTGGCTGATGATTATTGGGAATGATCCCAGTCCCAGTGGGAGAGATGTTCTCAGGATGGTAGTGTGTGTGTGTGTGTGTGTGTGTGTGTGCGTGTGTGTGAATGTGTGTGTGTGTGTGTATGTGTGTGTGTGTGCATCTGTAGGGTGAGAAAGAAGACAAACTGGATGTAAGAAAGATGCTGAAGTTGTGCAGACAGTAATATACCATGGCGTCCGTCAACCCTCCACCTATGGAACAGTGTTTCCCAGTGTGATTCCTTATTTTGATTCCAGCGGCATGATGCACATTGTGTGGGGTTACTGAGGCTGACTGAGTGCAAGGCGAACCCTCAGTGCTGGTGCTCCAGTGGTGCCGTAAAGTTGGGAACATGCTGATCCCAGGCCTGTGTGCAGGAAGCCTGCCTACTGTCCAGCGTTCCATAAAGGGACTACATGGGATATCCTCCTCCGCTGTGAGTCATGATTGGGCCCCCGGTGTACCCGCGCTATTAACCGCCAATTATTATTCTTCTTAATGTCGTAAGAATAGAATATGAGAAACGTTAACATTTAGACTGGCTCTATCGCGCAGGAAGCCCGAGTTCTTTGGAAACCGCACCTTTGGCGAAGGATATGCACTTTTGGCCACTGCTGCCGCTTCCGCTGTTGTTGTCCAGTCCATGGTGCCGTAGCGATGGGCAGGAGTGTTAATGTGGGAAGGGGCTGCCCAACCCCTGTCTGAGGGGCATGTCATATGGGGACCCGTTTATTTTCAGATGTTGTGCCACTGTGTGTGAGTGTGTGTGTGTGTGTGTGTGTGTGTGTGTGTGTGTGTGTGTGTGTGTGTGTATGTGTGAGTGTGTGTGTGTGTGTGTGTGTGTGTGTGTATGCATGAGTGTGTGTGTGTGTGTGTGTGTGTGTGTGTGTGTGTGTGTGTGTGTGTGTGTGTGTGGATGGGAGGCCTGGCATACACAGAATGGGTGTGGCCATATTTGTCTGATATCAGAAGCAGCAGGACAAGTAAGCGAAAGCTCCCTTCGCTACAGACATATCCACTCTAAAACGTGCAAGTCTGAAACTTTACCATCCCTTCAGGCTGCACTGTTTCCCTGCTTAGGACATTTTAAAGCTTCTTTTTATGACAAGAGCACCAGCGTGGAGAAATTATTTAATACTGTCTGGAGTTTGGAAAAGGTCAGAACAATCAAGTTTATAAAACAAACAGCCTGAATTTGTCCAAGGAGGGCGACAGTAAATCCCCCTCCTTTTGCTGAAGCGGAAACCAAAACACACTTCCATGATTGTTGGGTAATTTAGCCTGTCACGCAGAACGGAATTATGGGTACTGACGACATCGCATTTACTGCGATTACGTCCGAAGCTGCTACTGCTGCTGCAGCTTGTGAAGGCGTCCGTGTGGTTGATTTGTGAGCGAGCGGGGCGGCGAAACAGGGGGGCATGGGTAGAGGGGTGCTTGTTTTGGAGCCATGCTCACTGGATGTGCTGCTGGAATCCAAATTGCTGTTTCATCAGATATGAGAAAAAAATTGGTTGAGCCAAGCACCAAACAGCACTGGCTTGGCCTCACCTCAAGCACAACTAGAGAATGTAATTCCAGGGAATTACGAGTGCATGAAAATGCAAGATGCAGTTGCATGATAGCATATAGGTCCATTATGATATTGTTGACTTGGTTGGAAGTAGGATAGTAATCATGTCAGTTGTCATGTTGGTTGCTA
>JASCQY010000104.1:3085553-3097850 GCA_030264315.1 Sardinella tawilis | reverse complement strand
CTCTCTCTCTCTCTCTCTCTCTCTCTCTCTCTCTCTCTCTCTCTCTCTCTCTCTCTCTCTCTCTCTCTCTCGGTGTCATCACTTCATACATTTCACCTCGTGTGTATGTGTGGGGCATATGTTTTACCATTCCACATGTGTGTGTGTTGGTGGTGTGTGTGTGTGTGTGTGTGTGTGTGTGAAATGTGTCGGGTTGTTGTTGAAGACGAGCTCTGACTGATCAGGTATGCTCGTGTGTCCTGACATGGGCCAGTCACGGCCCTGGAAACATCATCATCAGGCATCTGGTTCTCCTATGAAGGGGGCCCGGCCGAGCGAGAGACGGCCATTTGTCTGCTGTCATTGTAATGAGCTTCCACGGTGAATCTCCTGCCATGTCCCATGTAACCAAAGCTTCCATATATCTGCTGAGAGACAGCGCGGGACATAAAACTTTTACGATCAACTTCCTCCTTCGAGTGCACCCTAGGAGTCGGGGACATGCTCTTTCGCATGGACCAGCTGATCGGAATGCGCAGGCAACAAAACAAACTGATCTGGTATCAGTGGAGACGCTGTCCTTTGGGGCCATTGGCATTAAAAACACACATGTTTCTTTCTGGCTTGTCACCAGAAAACAGATGTCTCATCTTACAGTGGACTTACTGAGACTTGATTGATGGGAGTGCATCTCAGATGCTTTTGCTTATAGGAATCTTCAATCATCTTGTCAAATTTGCTTATTCTGATCCCATAGATTTACTGAGCTTATAATTTCATCTGTTTAAATCCTCTAAGTTGTCTTTTAAAACCATAACTGGCTAAAAACTCCCCTTTTACAGCAAACTAGCCATGGTCCAGCAGACCTGATATTGGCCACCGTCGTCAAAAACCATTAGAAGGCCTGAGCAGATCAGCCCATGCATTACAGTATCTCTGAGAGAACTAGATCAATTTAGGAGTGGCTTTGCCATGTTTGGTGGTCTGCAGACAGTCCAGAGACAGATGTTGAGAGTCCAGTCCCACACAACTCAAGATGACAAGCCCAAGCCCTGGATTGGGTGAAAGACGGAAATGAATCATTGTCCTGCTAATGCCTAACACGCTGCCCCCCCCCCCCCCTGTGGTCTGTCAGGTCCGCATAGTTGTGTGAGGCTCGGTCAGTCTCGGGACGGACAAGCCCACTTTTTTGCGGCTGGTGCTCACAATGAAATGGGAAACAGGAAATCAACAATGTGTGGACTTGCGTCTGGTCAAAGGGAGTCTTGCATAGAGTGGAAACAAAATGGAGTCGCACAAAACAAGCATGATGAATTAGACTCATGTGGTTGTGGTTGGTTTTTGGTCAGGGGTTTTGGGATCATTGTAATATGGTGTGGGGGGATTGAAAAATATGGATCATGGTAATTGTTCACCAGATCAAGCAGTGGATTTAGACTTTTCCTGGGAAATCTTTTTTTTGTTTTGTTTTTCAACGTCATGGAGAGATTCAAGAATAGGACGTCAATCTGACTTACCACACACTAATCTACTTGGACTTTTATCACCATGGAGAGCAATTTTAGTCTGTCTGTGTCTGGAAATACTGCATGTAGACCAAATGATCACATGTGAGTGAGCAAACAGTAATATCTATATATGCAGCATGTCTGTGTCAGATGCTGCATGGTTTCCTGTTGTTGGGAGCGGAGCACTCTCTTCAGATGAGCTAGCATCACACAAACCACAGGCTTGCTGTCGTGACGCTGTGCAGATCGCTTGTGGCAGCCTACACATGTTGTCGTCGGTCAGTGATGTGATGTGTGTTTCAGACATCCTCAACTGTATATTTATCTTATTCAGGATTCAGTTCGGTGTCTTTTCATCTTTCATCACACATTCTCAACAGGAAACACTACAGTACGCACAAAGCAATCGGATTACTGCTGAGGTGCATGAACAAGGGGCACGGCGGAGCGTGTTTCTACTGTGTACCACACACACACAGGCCCATGTGGTGGAGTGGTTTACTGGGGCATGTGTCTGAGCAAGCCCACAGGTAGTGTATGTCACCAGCACCTTATGAATCTGTGTGTGTGAATCTGTGTCTTGGTGCACAGATCGCTGTATACTGTAGGCCTACACCTGCACAGCTGCTTCCTAGACAGATGCAGGTAATGGGTAGATTCTAGACAGATCTGGAACCCTTTGGCTGAAGTGGAAACATGAAGTAAAAGTCATATCTAGCCAGGTCTGCCCCTTGAAAGGGAACCAAGCACTTTTAGGCTAATGTGGTTCCCACCAGTGCTGTGCTCTTCCGTATCAGTGAGAAAGTGGGCATTCTGTCTCCCATGACGGCCATTTCTGCAGCATGTTTCACACGATTACTCCTCTCTTTCACACCCTGGGCCTAATTCACTCCCTATCTTTCTCTCTCTCTCTCCCTCTTCCTCTCTATCTCCCTCTTCCTCGCTCTCTCTCTCCCTCTCTTTCTTTCTCTCCCTCTTTCTCTCTGTCTTTCTTTCTCCAGTTGGCGGCTATCATGTAGCAGATGATGCGCTGCATGTGTTGGCAGTTGGTGCCCAGACCAGAAGGGTTATACTGTGAGCAATCCTGAGCAGGGTGGCACCAGTGCCCGTTTCTATGACCAGTATCGCATTGGCATTGTCAAGATGTCTATAAGATGGAATTTAAACTCTATATGTCCCACAGCTGAACATACCGTGTGCCAATCCCCTGTGCCACATAGTTAGTTCCCAGGTGCTAGCATGCTAGTCATTTTTATGGCATAATTGTGTAGGGTTTGCCTGGAAGGGGGGAAGCAGTGCTGAATAAAGATGGGGATATTTGGCAGCGCTGTGAGCTCTGGCTTGAGAGCCCTGGCCTCTAACTAGGTCAGCGTGTGGATTTCATCTTTGATTGAACACTCTACCATTAATGTTGGGCTAATGGTAGAAAATAAGGGAGTACTGAGGCTTGACGGAGCCTGAAGGAAGGGGGGTGGGGGGAATGGAGCCAGTGATGGTGAGGTTTATTGATTGATTCATTTCAGTTTGAGGAGGTTCAACTGGAGCCCCCTCTCCACCACTCCTACCTCACTCACTCTCCAGCTCTCTCCATCTCCCTCCACCTCATCTTGGGGAAGTTTCGGGCCAAGGCTGAGCAGTGAATCACAGACCTCATCAATCATGTGTGTGTCTGGAGGTCGGCGTTTGGTTGGAGAAGAAGCTGAGTGAGAGGTGGGGCCTGTGGAGCCCTTGGCCTCCCCCCCCCCCCCCTCTCTTTTTCTTTTTCTCTCTCTCTCTCAAGGCCCTTTGTGTCTCCCAGATCTGCGGGTGAGGCAGAAAATCCCATTCAGTGTAAAGGGCCAGGCTCAATTGGCATTTCACATCAAACTCATGGGAACCATTCATCTTCTGTGTGTGTGTGTGTGTGTGTGTGTGTGTGTGTGTGTGTGTGTGTGTGTCTGCGTGCGCATGCATGTGTAAAACATTTTACAAGAGTGGCCTGGTCTGTTATTGAATGGGCGCCCTCCTCATTCACCATCATATCCTTCTGTGTGTGTGCGTGTGTGTGTGTGTGTGTGTGTGTGTGCGTGTGTGTGTGAATGTGAGGCGGCAGTGCGGTTTATTAGCAGCCCGGTTCCCAGGATTAAGTGTCAGGGAGAGCGAGGTGGACCACAGTCCTCCAGAGAGACGCCTGAGGTTCACAGGCCATAAAGAGAGGAATGGGTATAATTACTCTGGGCCTCCCTCCCCCACCCCATCCGTAACCCCCCCTGGTCGCCCCTCTCACCCCGCGCCTTTTATTTGGCTTAACACCAGCTGTCCCACGCCGGGGAAGTCCATAGCCAGCTTTAAGGTGAGACTTTAACAGCAGCCTCACCTGGAAGCAATTCTATTTTTAGCCGTGATGATGCAGACAGACGCTGTGGAGAATGGAGTTTTGATGTCCATTAATGGTGGCAATGACTCCATGCCAGCTCATAAATGGAGATGCACAATAGAGTTCAATAGAGAGGCGCCTCTCAGCTTTAGAGAGGGTGGCTGGTGGTTCTGTGCCAACATGCGTAGAGGGGATGGTTTAGTTTAGTTGAGTAGCATGTGATAAGAGCTGCAGAAATAGGATTGTTTTTGTGCTGTGTGTATCTATCAGCCAGTGACAGGAAATGAGGCCCAGGGTTAAGACTGTAAACACGACTTCCTGTGTGAGAGCAGGGAGGGAGGGAGGGAGACAGAGAGAGAGAGAGAGAATATGAGAGTGAGAAAAAAAGAGAGAGAAGAGAGAGTGAGAGGAGCAGAGGAGGAGGCTAATATTGAGAGAGGAGAGGAGGAGGAGAGTTCTACATACAGACAGGGTTTGATGCATGCATGCATACACACACGCACGCGCGCACCGCAGAGCTTTTTGCCGTTATTGGGCATGTTTGATGACTTCCAGTGCGACTTCAAAAAGCGCCATTTGTCAGTCTGTTCGCCTTGAGCGAGTTAGTAAGTTAGCGCGCGCTGTGGGTGGTTGAAAATGTGTGAGAGTTGAGTTGACTGAAAATGGCAGGAAACCAGAACAGCTATGCAGATAAACCCCCACTGCTAACGTCTATGAAGGGGGGGAAAAACACAAGCCCTCGTAAACACACTTAAATGGAACACCATTCTGTCAGATTTTCCTGGTTCACCCAGCCTGACCAGTCCTTGTTGATCAAAACAGCTGCCACTCTCAGAGCTTAACACCCCCACCCCCACCCCCTGCCTCAATGTGTGTGTGTGTGTGTGAGCGTGTGTGTGTGTGAGAGAGAGAGGGCCTGTTCTGTGTTGTGATCTCTGCAGATTGTGCTGGCGAAGCACACCTACCTCTGTTTACATGCTCTCATATGCTATCAGTTTTCCCTGGTGTTTACCAGAACCTGCTTGCACATATGCATATTTCTTTCACCCTTAACTGATGGTGTGCGTCTGCACATGCCTGTGTGTGTGTGTGTATGTGTGTAGGTGTTTCTGGTGTTCTGTTAGAGTGTTAGGAATCTGTAGATATGTATCCGTTTGCAGAATGCTGAGAAGCTAGTTTGATCTGATTAAGGTGGACTGAGCAGAACAAGAACCCGTTACAGCCATTGGATCTGATTAAATGAGAATCAGAGAATCTGTGGTCGTTTACCTGAGTCTGTTTTCCCCCAGTACTGTACACCTCCCCTATTCTGTCTCCTATTCCTTCCTCTCGTGCCCTCCATGTGGGTTTGTTCTGTGTGTGTGTGTGTGTGTGTGTGTGTGTGTGTCTCTCTTTGCATGCATGCATCTGCGTGTGTGTGTGTGTGAGAGGAGATTGCAACGGAAACCACAGTTCTGTTGAACCCTCACACAGACACGCTCCAACGGTATGTCTGCACTTCTTGCTACAACTTTTTTCAAAATTTCTTCTCTTTCTCTTTTTTTTTCTTTTCTTCCACACGCTACCTCTCTCTCTCTCTTACTCTCGCTCTCTCCGGTAAGTTGATCTTTCATTCTTGTCCTTTGAGTGCTTGTCTAGGCTAGGCAGCATTAAAATCTGCCGCTCCTCACATTCTCCAGCATGCTTCTGCCTCTTAATGGGCTCCCATGTGGGGCCATGCTGTCCGACAGACAGGCAGCAAAGACAGGCAGGATCTTGATTCAGATGTTGTCTCCTCTTTAGCATAATCTCCCTGTTCATAAAAAGTTATGGTTGCCTTATCACTGCAGGCTATGAGCGCAGAAACATGTTAGCTTTTAGCTTTTATGTATCGTGCAGCAGGCTAGGACAGTTTCAGCGTTGCGGGTAGCAGGGGACACGTCTCTTGGCTCTCGGCCAATGAGAGAGGGGCTTTTTGCATGATGGAATGCGAGCTGATTGGACCGCGGGGATCCGGGGGGGGCCCCCTCCGGGCCCAGCTGGACTCTGGCACGCCGGAGCACCAGAGACAAGAGATGGGGCTTCTCCAGGCAGTCAGGCAAGCAGGCTGGCTTAGGCTTAACACAGATGTCAGCTGCGCCATTTAATGTGAAATTGATACTGACTTCAAGGCCTCTGGTTGGAGCTTCTCCTCTTGCAGCCTAAAGAATGTATTCATACACTGGGCACTAGGAGGAGATTTACTGTGGGGGGAATGAGACACCCTGTATTGCACTGAGTGGTGACTGGCAGTGATATTACTTTCTTTGGGTTTCTCCTCACTGTTCACTTTTTCAAACAATAACATATTCAGTTTGGAAACTCCAATATGCTGTCTTGGAAAAAAAAAACCTTCATTGCATAGCAGTATGATGATGACCCTATCACACACATGGCTTTTCTACCATTCACCACCACCCCCCACTGCACCTGCCTAGTTATGCTTTAGCTATGAAGATTAGAGTCAATAAAAAACTTAATCTCTCAGTTATGTCAGATCATCAAATACATTTTGGAAGCATTCAGTGATTTTTCAATAGAGACTTTTGTTGCTATTTTGCTTTAGTCTGGTGCTAGGCTAATCTAAATAATGTGAAGGCAACAAACTTTAAAAACTCTTTAGTGTGGTCAAAAAGCTGATCCTCTGTTCTTTTCCTCTGTTGTGTCTTAGGGTCAGAGGTCATCACAAGCTTCTACGGGACAATGTCGGACTCACCGAAGGCGCCCCAGCACGCGCCCGCTGCCCAGGGGGGCAAGGCTGGCACAGACTTCAGTTACGTGGGCATCGATGCCATCCTGGAGCAGATGCGGAGGAAGGCCATGAAGCAGGGTTTCGAGCTCAACATCATGGTGGTTGGTGAGTCAGTGACTGTAGGAAATGACTGTCTCAAAAGAGCATCAACAATCACATTGCCAGCTACGTGTATGCCTATACACTTTTTGAACATACTGTACAGTTTTATGAAAGTGACTGATGTACTATGCACTGTAGAGTTTTACTATGGATGAATAAGCTAATCGTCATTGGAAAACACGGTCTTAAAGAACAGTAAGAATCATAGTTCTAGCATTAATGTCTAAACACACTTTAAACATTTGTATGCAAAGTGGTTGTAGTGTGTGTAGTGTGTGTAGTGTGTATTTGTGCGCGTGCGCATGCTTGTGGGCATCCTCTCTGGCAAGAGAGAAGTGGTGAGTGTTTGAGTGAGTGATTGAGTGAGTGAGTGAGTGCTTTGTCTCTCTCCTGCACCAATCAGGGCCCCTCTGTCTCTGGAGTGAAGCTGAAAGGTTCCAATCTAATCAGTGCAGTGCACATTAAATGCCGTTTAACTGCCCCATGGTTTGGGGGCTGTGGTGAAGCGGGCCTTTCTGTGCAGTCTGCCTGACTACAGCTGACTTCAGTTCAACGACTACCCATCTGTAGTGGCAAATTATGGAGAGCCCTCTGTTTTTGTTTTTTTGTTGTTGTGGAACAGGACCATGGTGATTGAGAGAAATATATAACACACACACATACATACATAGCGCACGAGAGAGAGAGAAAGAAAGAAAGAGAGTCTTTCTTTAATAGCAGTTTTGTAGGGAGAGGGAAGGTAGATTTATGTCCCTCTTCATTCTGTGTGTCTGATAACACACGTCATCCCTATCATCACCATCGCTAGGTGAGTTTTTATTGGCACTCTGCGGTCCAGAGCGTGTGCCTTCATGCACCGACTGACAGAAATGAACGCTGGCAGTCGCTCAACCTGCCCAACTGTACACTGCGCTTGTAAACAGGACGGGACCTTAGAGCTCCCACAGAATGACATTCCAATGCTCTGCAGTTTTTTAACATTTGCAAAGTCAAAGCAGTAGGCCTATGCATCTTTTTTTTTTTTTTAAACCAGACTGAAGTGTTTTGGAAACACTGGTCTCACATTTCCTCTGTGTGGTTGATGTTGACTCTAATTGTCATTATTGTTAAGCAGAGAGAGAGAGGACATCGGCTGGCTCTTTGACTGCTCTTTTTTTTTTTTTTTTTTTTTTTGCTGTGTGCTGAGGATGTGTTTTGGTCAGAGTGGCATTCTGGCTAATTAGGATGATCAAACTTAATTGAGAAGCCCGAAGCTTCAAGGCCTGAGAGTATAAACATGTTGTTGTTGTTTACTCTACACCTTCTAAGCTTGACTTAGGATGGCAGCGTGTTTATGTTTGTGTTTATGTTTGTGGTGACAGCTGACAGGAAAGAGTCAGACAAAGGAAGACTCGTTTTAATGATCACTGGCAAGTCGGAAAAATCTGTGTGGGTATGCTTCTTGGAAACAAACTCATCTAACACACACACACACACACACACACACATACATGCATACTGTGTACACACACACACACACACTCTTTCTCACTCTCACTCTCACACTCACACACACACACACACACACACACAAACACATACACACAAGACTCTCATGCAAACACGGCATGGTTGGGAAGTTAGCCAGTGGCTGTGTTAGCTGTGTTTGTGTGGTTCCCTTGGGCTGCTGTTCAAAGGTGGATTAAAGGAGAAGTTCGGTGTGAATCAATCCATAGCCCTGTTGTTCAAGGTCACTGAATGCTGTTTATAGGAAAAGGAACGAAAACATTTGATACAACATAGGCTGAATAATGAACTGGGCAACTAACACTAAGTTAATGGGGCATAGCGTCTTACTTTCAGTTTCATTTCGCTATGCCCCATTCAGTTAACAATAGTTATTGGTTTACAACTCGGTCTATGTTGCATACATTTTTTTCGTTCTTTTTGCTACAGACAGCATTCAGTGACCACTAATAACAGGGCTATGGATTCATTCACACCGAACTTCTCCTTTAAAAGGCCAATCGTTAGCTTCAGCTTTATGAGGTGCCGCCATTACAGATGGAGAGAGAGATAGAGAGAGAGAGAGAGAGGGGGGGGGGGGGGAAGGGAGAAAGCATTAAGTAGGAGATAGGAGTGGTTGGGCCTTTGTGTTGTTGTGGTGGTGGTGGTCTTCTGGTCTTGTGACGCCTCGTATCCAAAGGGGGTCGGGTGCATCCGGATGTTTCTGAGATGTCCCATCCCACACATCTCCCAGCAAGCCTGTGGATCAGCCTGATGCACCATCACACAAGACTCTCTTTTTCTTCTTCTCTCTCTCTCTCTCTCCCTCCCTTTCTTTCTCTCTCTCCCTGCCTTTCTCTCTCTCTTCTCCTCTGTCTCCAGTGCTGGTTTGCATTGCAGATTTGCAGCTCTTGATGGGTCTCAGAGCACCGGTGGGAATGAAGTCATCCTGACCACACAATAATGAATGGCTCTCCTCTCCGGCGGGGCTGTCTGCCCAGAACTCGGGACACCTGCAGCCTCCAACATGTCCAGGCTGAGCAGTAGAACACTCAGAAGAGCATTCAGCCTCAACCTAGCATAGCATAGCATAGCATAGCGTAGCGTAGCATAACTCCCAGCTACTCTGGCAGCCCCCCAGTGTAAGCACTCTGTGAAGTGGCCATTCACTTAAAAAATGGTGTGTGTGTGTGAGAACTGTTAGCCGTGGTTAGCCTGGCTGCTAAACGAGCTGGCTGGTGTCCAGCAGCTATCCTTTGTTGGAGGCCTGTAGTGATGGATGTCAGTGGGGAGGTGAACCGTGTGTCTCTCTCTCCTCTCCTCTCCCTCCCTCAGGGAGCAACACTGGGGGCTTTCATAGCTCTGAAGCTGCCTGCTGCTCTGCCATTGTATGTTTGCGTGTGTGTGTGTGTGTGGGTGTGTGTAAGGGTGTGTGTGTGTGTGTGTGTGTGTAAGGGTGTGTGTGTGTGGGTGTGTGTGTTTGCCCATCTGTGAGTAGGTCACAAGCTGGGTTGACCCCTGCCTGACCCTGGCCTCTCTTGTGCTTGAGGAGTACACCCAGTGGTAATTTTTATGTGGTACCAGTGTGTGTGTGTGTGTGTGTGTGTGTGTGTGTGGAGCTACTGCCTCAGTCTGTAGGACTATTGTGCTCCTCCTTAAGTACATGGCATTAGTGCAGTGGTATGAAAACCTGTGTGTGTGTGTGCTGTACATACGTACACGTGCATGTCTGTGGCTAAGGGCAGTGGTCAGTGTGAATGTGTGTGTACACCGTTCCATAGGAGCCACGCTGTGTGTGTGTGTGTGTGTGCGGCGCGCTGGTGAGGCCTCCTCCTCCCAGTCCCCCAGATGGCTTTGGGGTTAGTTGTATGTCTGTGTGTCTGTGTGTGTGTGTGTGTGTGTGTGTGTGTGTGTGTGTGTGTCTATTCTGGGCCTGAACTAATGCCCTCTGTCTCTCTGTGTGTCCCCGGGCAGGCCAGAGCGGTCTGGGCAAGTCCACCCTGATGAACACCCTCTTCAAGTCCAAAGTCAGCCGCAAGTCGGTGCTCACCGCAGAGGAGGAGAGGATCCCAAAGACCATCGAGATCAAGTCCATCAGTCACGGTGCGCCACATAGCCCTGCCTGACGAGAACCAGACTCTCAATAAGCCATAGGCCTACAGAATGTGCAGTGCAATCAAATATGTACGCTAACTGCTGACAGTTAGATATGCTGGCAGTTATATCCTCTAATACAGTTATATGTGCTAACCTAGTGAACAGTTGTTGGCTATTTGCTAAGCTTGCCAATACAGTAGCTGGATTTGCTAACCTTGCTAACAGTTGTTTTTGCTTAACTTGCTAATAGTTATATTCGCTAACCTTGCTAAAAGTTCTTTTTGCTAGACTTGTTAATAGTTACATTTGCTAAGCTTGCTAATTGCTATATTTGCTAGGCTTGCTAACAGTGGTACAGTACCTGCTAATACATTCTGCACTGTCCTGTGTAGACATTGAAGAAAAAGGCGTGAGGATGAAACTTACGGTAATCGACACTCCAGGCTTTGGGGACCAGATCAACAACGAGAACTGGTGAGTGTAGTCTCCAGCAGCAGCCCCAACAGTCTTTTCCCATTGGTCAGTGCTCGCTGTTGAACTCCATTTCCCATGTGCCCCGTGTCCCAGCTGGCAGCCCATCATGAAGTTCATCAATGCCCAGTATGAGCAGTACCTGCAGGAGGAGATCAACATCAACAGGAAGAAGAGGATCCCCGACTCCAGAGTGCACTGCTGCATCTACTTCATCCCCCCCACAGGACACTGGTGAGACACACACACACACACACACACACACACACACACACACACACACACACACACACACACATATGCACACACATATGCACACACACACACACACACACACACACATATGCACACATATGCACATGCGCACACTCACACACACACACATGCACATACACACACACGCACTCACACGCATATGCACACACACGCATATGCACACATTCAGAGCGCATCAGGCTAACAGACCCTGTCAGTCAGTCTCTGGTCAGCTTTGGTCTCTTTTGAGGGGCTGGGGGATAACCTCAGGCAAGCAGGCATCAGCTGTGTTCTCTCTTTATGTGTGTGTGTGTTTGTGTGTGTGTGTGCTTGTATGTGTGTGTATGAGTGTGTGTGTGTGTGTGTCCTCCATCTCCCCTGTCATGTGTACTGCAGCTGTGCTGGCGTGGCGGGAGCTGCATCTCATGGTGTGTGTTCTATTAGTATCTCCCATAGTATCATGCAGAGGTGAGGAGGCTCTGAGGCAGAGAGGGGACTCAATGGGGCTGATTTACACGCTCACCAGGGTGGTGGCTCAATAACACAGTGTGGAATTGTGTCTTGGGTTTGCCCCAGGGTGAGGAACACAGCCTTTGTCAGTGTCTTTTGAACACAGCTGGATGTGTGTGTGTGTGTGTGTGTGTGTGTGTGTGTGTGCGTGCGTGCGTGCGTGTGTGTGTGTGTGTGTGTGTGTGTGTGCGTGCGTGCGTGTGTGTAAAGTAAAGCAGGTTGTTTCCTTTACAGTGCTCCTCTGCACCTTGCTCAGCACGCACACACAGCCAACACACACAAACATACTCATGAACATGTGGTCATACCAAGCACCATGACCTCAGTGTGTGTGTGTGTGTGTGTGTCTTTGTGCGCTTGATTAGGGTAGAAATCCTTCTCCATGAGTAAATCTCTTTGTGTGAGTTATGTGTGTGTGTGTGTGTGTCACTGGATACAGTCCCCTATATCTTGTGCCTCCTGCCACAGCTGTTGCCTGAGAAGAGTGTGTGTGTGTGTGTGTGTGTGTGTATGTGAGAGAAAGAGAGAGAGAGAGAGAGAGTACTTTCTAACAGAATGTACTAAATATAAAGAAATTAGGAAATCCTTTTTCACTAAATTTATCTCAACAATTCCTGAATTCCCAACACTTACAAACGAAGCCAAATTGCCATACATCCTAGGAGAGAACAAGGATGTGGCCACTCTAGCTGCAAAATTCGTGACAGCTTGCCATAACCTGAGGGACAGCCAGTGACTCCTCATATGTTTCATGTTTTTTTTTT
>JASCQY010000104.1:3067662-3078159 GCA_030264315.1 Sardinella tawilis | reverse complement strand
TGTGTGTGTGTGTGTGTGTGTGTGTGTGTGTGTGTGCGTGTGTGTGTGTGTGTGTGTGTGTGTGTGTATCGTGGCCTATTAGGAGATGATCCCATTCGCAGTGGTGGGGAGTGATCAGGAGTACCAAGTGAATGGAAAGAGGCTTCTGGGAAGGAAAACCAAATGGGGGACCATAGAAGGTAAGCTTGCAGCCCACACTATGCACACACGCGCCGCACACACACACACACACACACACGGGGGGGGGTGAACTCAAAGGCCGTAGATACTTTGCCATGGCAGTGTCAGATAGATGGATGGAGCGTTTGATAGGCCAACACACACATTCTCAGATGTCTGGCTGCCTGAGACCCCCGTGTCGTCTGTCTGCCGACCCCCACCACTGTTTACCTCCATTTTACTGCCACTTCCACCACCACCACCAGCAGCAGCAGCAGCAGCAGCGCCGCATGTGATTTAGGACCGTCTGACAAGCCCATGAGCTTCACACTACGCTCCAACCACATGACATCATGGAGAAGTGAAGACTTGCAGAGAGAGAGAGAGAGAGAGAGAAAGAGAGAGAGAGATGAGCTGTAGAAGAGTGAGAGAAGACGGAGAAATTGACAGAGTGAGCACACACCAGCACCCTCACATGTTGACTAAGAGCTGCTACGGTGCCAAGAGCTGAGAGCTCAGGGGTCTACTGTATAATGGAGCCATCTTGGCTGCTCCTGTGGGAGAGTTTGTGGGGCTCGGGGACTTTACTGGGATCAGTAAACAGCCCAAGCAGGGCTGGGAAACCTGGAATGTCACAGCGTCTGACTCTGGGCTGGCCACAGGCCAGTCTCAGGCCCAGACTAGCCCAGTGTCCAAACCACCTACTGTACACTATAGGGCAATAGGAAGCTAACAAATCTCCCACTTAACACAGTAACACTGAGCAGTTGACACTAGTGTGTGCTTTTCAGTCTCTATAGTAGGATGACCTCATCTGCGTGTGTGAGAATATGTGTGTGTGTGTGTGTGTGTGTGTGTGTGTGTGTGTGTGTGTGTGTGTGTGTGTGTGTTCACACTTGACAGACCAGGCTGCTGTGCTAAGCACTCACGCTCTTCCCTGAAGCTACCCCTTCCCCCCTCCTCCTCCTCCCCCACCCCTCCCAAGGAATTGTAGAACATTCTGGGCACAATTTGTTAGCTAGCTTGTGGAATGTGGCGTGCGGTTCAATAGCCCTGATCAAATAAGAGTCTGCAGCCTAATCTCACAGAGGAGCGCAGTGGAGAACAGCACGACACAGAGCGGAGCGGAGCCCTTGCATGGATCTCGGCAAACAAGCGGCTCGGAAAGCCCCATTAGCAAGACAAATTCGGAGAGAAGGACGAGGAGAGCCCAAAAAAAGGGGCGTCGTGGTGGTGGGAAAGAAAAGGGGGGGAATGAAAGCAGGGCAGGGCAGGAAACAATGCAGCTATTCTGGGGCACGTAGTACTACAGCACTCGTGTGAGTCAGTCGGTCGGCCTGGCGGGCGGGCGGGGGGCGAGCGCAGTGCTCGAGCGCCCGCTATAAATTTGGCAACGCGGCCTCTGAAGAAAGAGCGTGCGCCTGCGGGCCTCGTGTTCCCATGCCGAGGTCTCTTCTCTCCTCCTCTCCGCGATCGCTCTCCTCCCTCCTTCCCTCCATCTCTCCCTCCTTTTTTGTTATTTTTCATCTCCCGGTTCTCTCCCTCCGTCGTCGCCCCGTGTGATCGAAGGCACTCTGCATTCCTCGGGGGGATGGGGGGGGGGCTCAGGCTAGGCTCCCCGCTGCGGCGGCTGCCGATGACTCATCTCGGCCGACAGGAAACCAGCGAGCCAATCAGTAGAAAAAAAAGGAAGACGGGAAAACATTCTGGTCTTTTCTGGGCATTGCTCTGATGTTGTTGATGATGTTTCTCTAACACACGCTGGCTGTTCATTAAACCGCCAGGAATGATGTATGAGGTGCACATTATCAAAGCTAGTATTGACACATGTACGTTCCACCCGTGTGTGTGTGTGTGTGTGTGTGTGTGTGTGTGTGTGTGTTACATTTAGGCAATTGACTGTACAGCTCAATTGAATATCCTATGCTGTATGTTTATATACATTCAATTTGAATATTGAGTATATATTTACACACTCAATTGAATATCCATCCATTCACCCCACATGATGTCACGTTTGCTTTGTGTGTGTGTGTGTGTGTGTCAGTCAGCGAGAGGGAGAGTGCTGACATGTCCACAGTTGTTACCCTGTCATCAGCTCAGCCAGTTCTCACACACACACACACACACACACACAGACACACACACACAGTGTTTTGAGCTAAAAGCAAGAAGCAGCTCTGCTAATCAACACACGCCACTTCATTCCTGTGCCTCTGCGGCTCGCCCTCCCAGCGCTCAAATAGAATTTAATTTCCTGTGCCGGAATTTCAAAGCGCCTGCTCTCCGCCGCCGCCGTCACATAAAGAGTGCTCCTTTTCTCATTTGTGAACCTGACATAATCTATAATTCAGACACGTGTTCCCCCACATTTAGCCTCCCGCTAAATTGTCATGGAGAATTTGTTAAGCTTTCAGCCCGCTTTTAAGGAGGCCTTTTAATATATTATGGGCCTTGAAGTGGCTGTTGTAATCCTGGGTTAAAGGAATCGCTTGCCTGCTGTAGCCGTCAAGTCAGGTTCCATCATCCCGCCTCACTCGTGTGCTGCTACACTGCCCTCTGCTGGCCATCAGGCATATCGATGTATTTTATTTTATTTCTTTATTTCTTTTTTAATTGTGTTCAGTGGGGTTTCCATTGGCATTGTAATGCTCACTAGGGGGTTAGATTACATGCTGCAAACTTAATGTTGTGTAACTCTTGAGCTTACTCTTGTGGAGCTTAATTTGCCATTTCGTTTTTCATGCCATCTCAGTTCTTGTGTGGTGGCGGCCCCTTCTCTGGGGTTGGCAGTTAGGAGTCTCTCTCTCTCTTTCTCTTTCTCTCGCTCGCTCTCTCTCTCTCCCCTCTGAATGAATGCAAAAGTGACCATCCATCCCCAATCGCACGTTCACATTACCATCCTATTAAATGGGACTGTCGGTTTAGCCTCTGCCAAACGTATTTATAAAGGGCCTCCTTACTATTGCAGTCAAAGTCTCCTTCAAAATGTCCAGTTGTTGTATGATGCTGAATTTATGTGTTTGTTCTTTTCGCAGTTGAGAATATTGCGCACTGTGAGTTTGCCTACTTGCGTGATCTGCTCATCAGGTAATGACATCTCCCTGTTCATTTTTTTTTCCTGCTGTCAGTGATTATTTTGCATGATGTTTGTCATCTCCTAATTGCTACTGATTGCTCTTCTTGCTAACTGTATGACTCTATGTGCTATGTGTGTGTTTTATCTAGAACGCACATGCAGAACTTAAAGGACATCACAGGGAGCATCCACTATGAGATGTACCGCGTCCGTCGGCTCAACGAGAACAACACGCAACCCACCGGCCAGCCCAACGGTCAGCCTCCACCGCAGGCCAATGGCGTCCCGGGTCCTGAGGCCCTGTCCCACGAGATGTAGCCGTCCAGCCGCTCGCCTGGCCGACTATCACACAAAACCTGACGAAAGCCCCTTCATGGCCAACTTGTCCACTGCCTACAGGCCAATCCTCCCCGCCTGCCCCTGACAATGCACTCCAGAGAGGCTGTGGACCCTGCACACAGGAACCAGTGTTCCTCCAGATTTAAAACCATCATGTAATCATCATATCTTAAGTGTTTCCAATCAGTAGTATTCATTTAGGGAGGGGGGCTCGCCATCTCTTCCTTCTGTTTGTGCCATTTCGTTAAGAACAAAAGCCTCTGTCCCTTCCTTAGTCTCGTGTAATAAATGTCTGTCTCAGTCTTTGGACGCTTGTCTTATTTCCATCAGTGTCCACTAGAGCCCACTCCCTGACGGTAGTTTGTAGATGTGGAGGTGCCAACCACTCACAGCAGGTCTTGTGTTTTCCCGTGCCACTGAAGTCCATCATTGCCAATTTAATGTTTACAAAACCGACTAATTTAAGAAGTGATGCCATATCCGGTCTGACGGCTGACAAGGACACACAAACTGTTGTATTCAAAGGTGTATTCAAAGAGTGAAGTGCAACTGTGGCAGGTCATCGCCGGCGTCCAACCATGTGTTCCAGAAATGTATATCCTGTAACAGTATACATATGCAATGTGTAAAATATACTGTATGTATATCCCCAAAATATAACACCTCACAGTTTGCACGAGATTATTATTATTATTATTATTATTATTTTTCTAAATAAATGAACAAAGTAGGATGTGGGTGTGTAGTTGTTCAGTACTGTGCTGTGTGGCAGTGTGTGGTGTAGCGGTTGCAGAAACACACACATCTCCTCTGGCCATTGCAGATGACTGCAGTGTGTAGCGGCCCGCTTCGATGCTTCCTCTCCACCCATGATAGGCCTATTCCTCCCTCTGTGTTGTGTTTGCATTGTCGTCACTGATATTGTTGTTGTTGATGTGGTTGTTTTTGAGGACAGTAGGCATAACATATTGGACTTAATTCCCCTGTGCCTACTGTACTCCCTGTACACCAAATAAATGTGCTTTCTGTTCTAAAGAGAAGCAGCAACATAGAATTGATTTGTGAAATAAATATTTATGTCATTGTACTAGGTTCAAATGTACACCCACTCCATTCTGTTGGTGGCTTCCCTTACCATCACCGCCACGCCCCCACATACACACACACACACACACACACACACACACACACACACACACACACTTTCACCCCCAAAACAAACATTCATACAACACAAAACATGACACACAGAAACATGTGCCATTAAAATGCACATCCAGTAGCCTACTCCATCATGCAATAGTTAGTTTGTGGGCGTTGCTGTCTTATTGTTCCTCGCCTCATGTCGTTCCATAATTTATGTCTGAATGCAAGCAGCGTCCCTGGCCTGATCTGCAGGGTAGACTATGTGTTATTGAATTGGTTTTGATGTAAACATAGGAAACAGAGCCTTTAATCCCCCAATCCATCCCCAGCCTCCTGGGCTAAAGCACACAGACATGCTCACAACCAGACAGAGGACAGAGACTTTGGAAAGAACGGTCCTGTGCATACTGTCTGATGAAATGACACATCACATGTTTAAGTCATGAAACAAGTGACACAAGTGAAGTCCTACAAGTCTCTTTGTTCTGAATGAGGTTAGGGTAACCGAAGTAACAACTCCTCAGTGTAAAAGGCAAACCTTTTCATTTCAAGCCTGTAACCTATGCTATTCATAGGTAGTTTTAGAGAACCCCTGTCTATCATCAAATTTGCTGTTGAATGCCATCATTTAATAAACATAAAGTCATTGGTTTGAAGGTAAAAGGAAATATTTTTTTCCTGTTTCATGTTGTATAGTCTACCTATTGTGATATTTCTTCTGGCATACAGTAATGAGATATATCTTTGATATGTTATTATTCGAAGAAATAAAGATGGCTATTTTATTGTTATCTGAGCTTTGTTATTTCAACTCTAAAACATTATTTTGCCTTCTTAGAAAAATCGAAGCACCACCACACAGGGAACAAACATAGGCCTACAGTTCACAAACTCTGTCTATTAAAACCTGAAGGCCACTTCAGTAGACCTACAGGTAGGTCCAACAGTATGTAGCCCGGGTGCAAATGAAAAGGACACACTGGATGTTTCATCATGAAAACGTGCACTGGAAGTTTACATTAATTATTATAGTAGACTCAGCTGTGAATCAGCTGTTTTCTCGGTTGCCTGGAGTGATTCCTGAACCAGAGCGCTCTAGAACATATGGGATGAAATAAAGATTCTTGATGGAATGCCATTTAATTGTGATGCTCTAGCCATCATTCTCTTCTGGAGAAAAACAGAATGACAGCTAGTGCTAGTCAGACTCTCGGTTCATTTATTCGGATTGTCTTATTTTCAAATTAGCTAGCAAGCTAGTTGGCAAAAATGGACGAGAATTTGAAGTTGAAGGATAAACAATCAAATCCTGTAGAATTACCTTATTCCATACAGGTCGCGTTACAGACCATAGACTATGGAAAAGTGTCACGAGCTAGAGCGGTAAGTGGTTTTCTAAATGAAAAACCAAGAACTTAACAGAAAATGATTTCAAACATGTCTTGCTTGAATGAAAGTTTTACTGAGTTTCAATGACAGGTCAATGACAGGCAGGGTGTAGGCTAGGCGACCAGTTTTTCATTTGTATATTTGTAAAACTAGGCAGCAAAAAGGCCCCAGACAGGTTGTCAGTCAGTTATAGGAGTGATTTTTGCCATTTCAGGAAGTCGCGGACAGACTTGAGGTCATTCTCAGCAGTGTGAACAATGCTGTACAGCGCCTCCATCTGGCTGCTATTGTACAGGCTGAGGAAGAGGCAGACATTGAAGATGACGGAGGTGTCCCATCCCAGGACGTGACCACCAGGCGGGAGCTTGCACGCTCCACCATTGAAACCTTCTTTCTTTCCAGCTACAATAAGACAGAACACCTGAACAAAGTCCTCCACTGGCTCGAGGACACTGGTGAGTTAGGTGCTCCTGACACTTAGAAAGTCACAAGTACCCCTGCAGTTGCTGCTGTTTGTCATTGATGCAAACCCTGTAAGAGTCAGTGCCTTGGTACCTCTCCATTAAGTATTGTAACGACCTGTATTGTTGTGAGTGTGCATTTACTGTATAGTGTCCATTAAGTATTATATCCGTCATGATTTCAGAACTTGATTCTAGATGAATGTGTTCAAGCAAGGTAGTTGGGTTTTTAGGTCATTTGATGGTTGAGAATGGTGTCAAGGAGGAACAGTACATCTTCTGGAGCATTTTGAAGAATAGAGAAATTAGGCCTGCTGTTAATAGGCTGTTGGAGAGCTATGTTTTCTGCTCTGTTTTTCTGCGATGCTCCTGAAGACCGTGACCTGGAGTTGGCTCAGCAGAATGAGGATGACCTGGCAGACATCACACAGGAGTGGGTGGAGGAGATGGAGGAGAAGATTGAATCATCTCTAGTGGATGTAGAGACACACGTTCAGCGCCTGCATCAGCTTTGTAGACGGATTTTAACAGCCGAGGCCAATAACACCAAGTCACCAACTACAGGTAAGAACAAGGTTGATTGGTACAAGATTCTAAAAAAAAAAGACTTAGCCTGTCCTCAGGGACAAAAAGTAATGAGTATTTTAAACACTTCATTCAGCTGTTTCTGAAACAATGAGCCAAAATAGTTGTGACTACTGTGTATTACTAGGTAGACTAGAATTTTCCCTCTGTGAAATGATTTTTGTTGTCCTATAAATCAATGCACCCAGATAAGGATGGTGCTTGGCGCTGGTGGAGAGAGGCTAAAGTCAGTGCCCAGACTGTTCTGAAGATCCAGCAGTTTCATCCGCCTTCGGTGGAGCTGCTGTTGGACGACGGCTCTCAAGCAGCCGAGAGCACCAGCAACCTTTGCTTCATGTTAAAGGACATGACTAAGTTCTTGTCCTGCAAGAAAGCAATGTGCATGGCCTTCAGCTTTGCCCAAGCTGGCCTCAGGAACATGTGTGCGGCTTTGGCAGAGCGCACGCAGGAAGTAGAGCATCTCCGCGAGGAGTTGGAGAGCCTGAAGGCTGCAGGCAACCAGGAGATCAAGCATGTGGACACAAGCGAACAGCTGTACATCTCCCGACTCAAGACAGACCTCGACAGCAAGAGCAAGCACATTTCCCAGATGAAGTTGCAAATATCTGGCCTGGAGCAAGACAACGCCTCCCTGTTGCTGGAGGTCAAGAGACTTCAGAAGGCTGCCACCACCACCACCCCTGTTTACATCCCTCAGCCTGTCAAGCAGCCCTCGGTGATAGTGGTTCCCTCCCCTAAGGCCTCTGTACCCTCAGTTGTCTCAGATGAGGAGGAGGAGGAGGAAGAGGAGGAGGAAAGTGAACCTGAACCAGAGGCTCAGTCTAGTTCGGAATCTGATGAAGAGGCAGCGCCACCGGCTAAAGAGTTAGTGCATCACGTGTCAAAGGTGAGGGTGTCGACTCGACTCATCACCCCATCGGAGCGCCCCGCCATTCCTGAGGTCAAAGCAGCTGAGCCGCCCACTCCAAAGGCCGTCCCTGTCAAAGCTCCTCTGGAGAGGTCAAATAGAGTCACTAAGGTCCAGCCCCCCTCTCAGCCTCTTCTCCCAGGGCCCACTGAAAAGCCGCCCTCTGTGACCTCCATACCGGAGCCAGTGTTGAGCCCGGAGTGCGTGTCTGCCCACTCCTCTGTCCACTCTTTGGATGTTGACAAGGAGGAAGTGGAGCCTAGGCCGGAGACTCCTCAGCCCAAACCCAAGGTGGAGAGAGCCCCTGACCGAGCATCAACTCCAAGGAGAAGAAGCCCAACGCTTCAGGTGAAGCCAGCCTCTATGCCGTCTTTTCAAACCCTGTCTCCGGTGGTCCAGTTCATGGAGGAAGACTTGGAGCGCTACACGGAGGACTTAATGGAGGGTGAGGGGGAGAGCATCCACAGGGAGATGAGAGCAGTGAGGCACCGCTTGAGTGTCGATGCTCAGAGAACCAACCTGAAGCTGTTGCATCAGGCAGCCCTAAGTGAGGACATCTCCCCCAAGCTCTACCACATGGCAAAGCACACCATCAAGTACTGTCTGAACACTTCGGACCTACGTCTGGCCTGCCTCATGAGGAAGTACATCGCCTATAGGGCACTCATGCACGTTAGGTGAGCAACATGGGGATGGGCTATTGTAACATTGCAGGAGGTTCAGTCAAGACTGTTCTGAATTTTTTCTCCTACTGAACGTTCTTTTTTAGTCCTAGCTAGTATGTCTTCCTAAAGGTTCAGGACACTGCTTGATGTTGGAGGCTTTTGTTTGTTTTCCGTGTCATCGGATGACATTTTTGTGCTTGTAACTTCTGTTCGTTTGCACTCTTCGATCCAGACACAATCTCAATGTTGAGCTGCAATATGCTCGAGAGTTCAATGATGGCCAAGCACTGAGTGATGTGTACACCTTCCTGTCCAAACTGGAGAGGTACGAGAGGGCTGTGATGAACCGTTTCTGCGCCAGGCAGGCTACTGCCGAAGAGGACCGCTTCATGCACCTCACACGCACCACCTGCCTCTTTAAACAGGTGAGAACAGTGAAAGGGTCTTTTGCATTCACCTCTGCAGCAACCTCAAGGCCATTTGTGCAAAAAGGATTTGCTGCAGCCACACTATTCTCAATTGATTTGGAGCATCGAAGCAGATTCAGCCATTTCTGATAAAAATAGGCTAGTTTTCATTTTGTATTATCTTGATCGCATTGCTTAAGGTACATCTAAGTCACATTGTAAAATTATAAATAATGTTTAAAATGATTTGGTCACAATTATGATTTTAGTCTCTATTGCAAGTTTTTTTGATATAATGTGACCAGTGTACAGTAACAGTTTTAAAGCCCTTTATGAAAAGCTAAAATCTGGTTTTAGATCAGAGAGGGTTGTGGGGTGCATGTGATCCTGCCGTACCCCAGCGGCTGTGACTCCCAGGGGAAGCTTGCTCTGACCATCAGGTCTCAGAAGCTGGTGGTGGCTCCGAGGCCGGGGTCACGACCCCGTCTGCAGCGCCCCCCCACCGCCCCTGCCCGCATGGTGCATCAGTGCTCAGAGGACACCCTCCTCATGTGCGGGTATGATTGAGAGAGAGAGAGAGAGAGAGATAGAGAAAGAGATAGAGCTGTTCATCAAACAAGGTTTTCAAACATGAAGACTTCGTTTGAAACATCAAGGCCCACTGGGTCTGTGGATTTGTGTGTTTTGTGGGTGTTGTATCAGATGAACCCTTTTGATCATGGTCAGTGAAATATGTACTGTAGGTATACATAGGTTTTTCATATCTCATGTCTTTTCATATCTTTGAAGACGCATACAGTATATTCTATTTTTAGACACTTTTGTTGTTGTTGTTGTTGTTGTTGTTAGATTTGTACATTTCTCATCATATATGCAAATTCTAGAGACAATCTGGATAATAATTTAGCTCATGGCTTCCCAAAGCTCATTGTCAGATGCCTCCACTTTGTACATTGGATGTCAAAACAAGAATCAGAGCATGGGTTTGGCTGTAGGGTTTTTTTTCTCAGTAATTAAAAGGCTCAGTTTGGGCAGTGGATGCTAATGAGCGCTGTGCCCTGTTAGCCCGGTGGCCCGGAGGCTGGTGAGGAGCGAACCCGAGGCCAGGCCCGTGTGGGACATGAGGAGCGCCCTGCACAACATGGAGCTCGCCCGCAAGACCCCCGTGCCACCCGCCACCCTGCCCATCCTGCCACGCCTGCTGGAGATGGACATCACCCAGAGGAGAGTCAAGGCTTTTCGCATGGCACAGTCCAGGTGGGCAGGATGCCTGCACACACCCAATGAACACACACACACACGCACACACACACACACACACACACACACACACACACACACACACACACACACACACACA
>JASCQY010000104.1:2976194-2991704 GCA_030264315.1 Sardinella tawilis | reverse complement strand
CCAATGTATCTCGTCACATAGGGGTTCAGATACAGCACTTTCTGCATGGTGCTCTATTCAGGCCAATAGGGGCTCCCTCCCATAGTACTGTACTTGATGACCTGGACAGACTATACATTTTATAGTCAGTGCTTTACATTTCTAGTCAGTAGTGTATACTGGGGAGAAACAGCATTTCAAAAGCCTCTTGTCCCCTTATTTTATCCACCTGATCCTAATCATGCACACAGTTGTTTTGTTTTGGATTTCTCTTCTGATTTGGATTTGTCTTCTACCCCCCGGATTGGCCCCAGTGATTTGTGTAAAGACACCAAGTGACCTTGTGGTCCCATTTGTGTTTGATGCTGGTGTAGCACAGTGTGGTCCTGCCAAGAGTGTCCAGCATTCATGGAGCACCTGACATGACTCACTCAGACTGAGGGTTAGCCTCGTGCTAGTGGGGCAGGTAGGAGGAATAACGGATTATAGGCCTAGCAGGCAGCTAACCTATAGGCTATAACCTTGTGATACTGCATAGCCTAGCCCAGTATTGACAAAGTTGCCTAATGCTCCTATTTGTGAAATTGCTAGGAGAAGCAAGCTAACGTTTCTTTTCTGCGTGTGCCTGTGAAGCACAAAATAAATAGCCTAGCTGAATTTCTTCAAAAAATCTCTTTGACGTTCTCTTCGTCTTTCATGTCAGCATGTGAATGAGACATCATATTATATCTTCTCAAGTTACCAGCACTACAGAACCTCTTTTAACCAAGACGTGGATCAACTGCTCTCAGTAGCCTATGAGGTGCCAGCGAGTTCTCCGGACTCGCCGTACTCTCAGGCTTAAACTAAGACTAAAGAGCTTCCCGGGGAAGATTCCCACCACCCGCTCATCTCGGGATTGGAAGCAGAGCTTTCATCCGAGCGCAGTCTGTCAACAAATATTTAAGGTTAATATTCCATAATGTGGATTTAGGATAACGCCTCGGTTAAGTTAACCTCTCAGCGGGATTGTTGGTAGATCCGTCGGTTTACCAACCCCACTGTCTTTCCATCTATTTACCCAGGAGCTGCCAGAGAGAAAAATATGTTGCTTTGTTCAATATATAGAGGCTAGAGGCTGCAAACAATCGTTGAGGGCTATTTTAAGCTGGGACTACCTCCCTGCACAGCACAGCACAGCACAGCAGCACAAAGAATAAGTTCCCTATCGGAAGATTTTTTTAAAAAACAAATATATGTATAAACATTAAAATGAAAGGTAATACCCGTATTTCTTCAACAGCCTTTGCTGGAAAATAGCTAGTCAGCTTGGGTTAGGCTATTAACAGCTGGAAAGACAGCTTCTGGAAAATTCCAGCACACAAAGGGTTCTGGATATTTTTAAAGGCGATCCTGTGTCCCCTTCCACAAAACTCATGGGGGGAGAAATTTCAAAACAGCGCTCACATGCCAGCTTACCATCCCCCAGTTTTTGGCCCAGAGCCAGCGCGTATCAGAGGGGGGGAGGAAATGCCCGTCAGTCAAGCCCCGCCGTGTGATTGGGTAGCGGCGCTGGAGATGGCACAGGCCAGCCAATCGGCTTCCCCAAAAAAGCTGCTGCGAAGCAGGGGAGGCTGAGATCAGAACGGGGCCGGTTAATGGGCAGATCTCGCCGTTTCTCGGTTACGAGCTCGACGTAACGCTGCCTTCAGCAGCGGCAGCATTCTTCTGTGGAGCTCCCTCCCCCCCCCCCCCTCCTAAGTCTGCCTCTCCGCTGTCACTCACCGCCCCTCCGCTGCTGATGATTGACACCTCCTCCCTGCCTAAACCGCCAGCACAGCGGGACACACTCCCCTTCATTCCGGTTTCGACTGCACACTAATGTATTCATCCTCCAGCTGCTGCTGCCTCCGCCGCCACGCTTACTGTATAGCGTCCTCCCCACGCACCAGAGCATTCAGTGGGATGGAGAGCGAGAGCTCGGTCGGCAAGCCAGGCAGCCACACTGCCAGAGGACGGTGGCGAGCTCGCCGAGGGGGGCGGAGGATTGGAATGGGGGGGGTGGGGGGTGGCTCTGGGACAGAATGTGTCGATTTTGAGATTTGTGTCCCTCCGTTGGCCGAGGACAAAGCACAATGCCTCATTGTGCCGGCCAGGCGGTCTGGGCCCCTCGCTGTGCAGCAGCGTGAACAATGGGGGCGATAGCAGCAGCGGTTGAGCCCAACAACATCAGCCAGAGCAGGGAGAGAGAGAGAGAGAGAGAGAGATGGGATGGGGGGGTGGTGCCAGTGGAGAGTCAGGATTATGGGCAAGATCATGGCAAACACATAGGATCAAAGGCCCAGATACCAGCCTGATGGGAGAGAGAGAGATGGGGACAAAACATGGGATGATCATCAAACTGAATATATGGAGACAGATATGTTATGCTGCCAAAGTTTTTCTGGATGGCAAACCAAAACGATGAGTTGTTCCAAGTCTTCAGATTTGGGTTACCTTAATCTGTTTTGGTTGCTGGTGGGGATTATAGTCCCAAGATTGATAGCGGGAGTGTGTCAGTCGAGCAGTCCCAAACTGAGATTATTTTGTCATAAGCTTGCCCCTATGTAGATTTCGTGAGCAGGGGGCAATGCACAGAAAGATGCTGCTGTTTAGTTGGTCAGTGAAAGTTTGTTGTTGAGCTCTGTGCTCAGCTCATGTCCTTTTTCTATTCCACGCCTGCTTCCTCAGCGATGTATCCGATATTCCGCGCACTTGCTCCCATTTACACGGAATAGTGCCGAGCGAGCGCTTTAATCCCGGAGCAGTAGGGAGAGAGAGACGACAGGGCCGCGTGGCCGGGTGCCGACCTTGAGCTCCCTGGCCCTCTCCGCCAGTGTCCACTTGCTCCCGCTCCCCTCTCTCCTCGTGCCTTCCATAGTTTCCAGGAACACACCGCCTCAGCACAGCCAAAGGAAATAAAAGGTTGAAATAAAAATCTTTGCCTGCCCCTTCAGGTACTTGATCTTGATCTCACCCCCCCCCCCCCCACACACACACACACCAACACACACACACACCAACACACACACACACACACGCCCCTTGGACGGGCAGAGAGCGTTTTCACTCTGTCCATGAAGGAAATTGCATCTTAGGGACTGTAGTCTTTGGCTTTGACTAGCCATTTGCCTGAGGGAGGGTTTCGGGGAGCTTTTCCGTTTGCCTCTTAACAGGTATCTGGTTGGGTTTGTTTAAGACTCTCCTGACAGGCCGTCTGTGCTGGGCTGCAGCTTGCTATCTCTTAAATAATATATTCTCTCTCTTTTCCTTGGCAGCTGAGGGAAGCTAGAGACACAAGGAGAGAACCATTTGATGGAAGAAAAGAAAAAGAAAAAGCAAGAAGAAAAGTCAAAGAAGGAAGCTGCTCAGAAAAAGGTGTGTAGCATCCTTCCTTCCCTATACCCTATACATCCCTCTTTTTCTCACGAGATCAGTCGCTTCACCAGATTATAATAGTGCGGGCGAATTCATTGGTACCTTTTAGATATTCACATCTGTCCCATAAAGCCTAAACATTTTTGAAGCGATCGAGACTCAAGCAGTCACTGTTCTACCCAAACGTCCTCCCGCTCCTCACTTCCCGCTCGAAGTGATTCAATAGCATCGTAATCTGATTTTTCTCGCGCCGTTCTGAAACGGAGATGAATTAGCCCATATTACATGGCGCCGGTGGTGCCAGCACGTTCCCTCTGGTCAGGTTGCTGCCGGGGCGTCTCCAGGAGACGCGAGTGGCCACGAGTGCTCCTCACCCAGCCCTCCAACAGGTGTCCTGGCAGATTAGCGGCATTACTGGGGTGAGGATGGTGTTAAGGAGTTTAGCAGGCCAGCTAACTAGCACGCTGCCCTTGCCCCGTTTAGGCCGCTCCCTCACTCCCTCCCCGTGGCCTCTCTCGGCTCTCGCCCGCCCGTCAATCCGTCCGTCTGTCCACCAGCCTCCCTGCCCCCACCCCCTCCCCCCACACACACACTCTCCTCTCGCATAGAGCACCATTTGTGATCTATTTTCATTCGATTACCAGGCTGCCAGTCGTGCCAGGGCCTTTTTTTCTCCCCCCCTCTCTACAGGATGTGCTGCAGGAGCCTGGGCCTCCTATTTGGACTATAAGGCAGGGTGTTCTAGAGCCTTGAAGTCACGGCGTGCTTTTTTTCTGCCTCTCCACACCACCACCACCACTCTCTCCCCCTCCTCTTCTTCCTCCTCCTCCTCCTCCTCCACCCTCTCTTGTCCCCTTTTTCAGCAGTGCATGTCGAGTCACGCCGAGAGGCTGCGCAGTCTGCCTTTTGTGTCTCGCTCATCATCATAGACGTGCATTTGCGCGTCTCCCTCTCGTGCCAGTTCGAGTCCCGGCCGTGCTGACTGCTGCGCCCTCCCTTTCCCTTCGCTTGCCGCTGCTGCTGACGGCGGCATCTTTGTGGCAGTGCCAACACGCCGCACATTTGTACGAGCTATATTCACGTCCATCTAGTGACCGGACCAGTGAACCGAATAAAAATTCTGTCGTTGTGCCCCAGCAGTTCATTTCCGCGTGCACACAAAACTGGAGTCAGGTTTTTTTTTTCCTTCTTTTTTTTTTTGAAACACCCTATCTCTCACTCGTGCAATGAGCGCAAATGTTAGCGCCCGTGTTTGTGGACCTGTCTGACTGCTGCTTCATAAATATTCAGCCGTGGGCATGCAAATGCCATGTAAATAATGTATGTGAAGTGTGTTTACACGTGAAGCCTGAGAAACATGCCTGTGTCCTTCTCTTTCAGGTTGCTGAACAGAAAACCAAAGGTGAGTGTTTCATCCTCCCCCACATGCTTGTGTGTGTGTGTGTGTGTGTGTGTGTGTGTGTGTGTGTGTGCGTATGATGGTGTGGTGTTTGTTTGTGTGTGTGTGCGTATGATGGTGTGGTGTTTGTGTGTGTGCGTATGATGGTGTGGTATTTGTGTGTGTGTGTGTGTGCGTTTGATGGTGTGGTGATTGTGTGTGTGTGCGTATGATGGTGTGGTGTTTGTGTGTGTGTATGTGTGTATGATGGTGTGGTGTTTGTATGTATGTGCATGTGTGAGTCTGTGTGTGTGTGTGTGTGTGTGTGTGTGTGTGTGTGTGTTGGTTTGTGTTTGTGATAAGCTGTCTAAAAATATCCAGAAATGATTCACACCCTTATCAGCTCCGATAAGGCAGGTTGTGTAGAGCTGCCAGATAGTGTAGAAGAGGCAGGTCTGGTCTCTCTTACTTTGCTTAAAGTCTGTCTGCCTCCACTCCCCTCTCTCTCTCTCTCTCTTTCTCTCTCTCTCTCAGAGGCTGGCATAGCGTTCGCTTGCCTCTTGTACATTAATGCCTGCTGACGCGTGTGCATAATTCCATTAGCATATGCTCGCTTGCACGAAGGCAAGCCCAGACGAGCGTGCGGGGCTTCAGCAGTGCTATCAGGCGCTCCGTTGCCCTCTTTGCCCCCTCATGTACACGAGCATTCCCGTGACCCCCCCTCCCCCAGCCGTCTCACCCCGACCCTACCCCTGGTGGACCCCCAGCCGTCATTCCTGTCATGGTTTGTGATTTTCACCATGCAGATTGTTCCTGCCCAGGCCGAGCAGAGGTTGCTGTGTGACAGTCTAGCTGCTGCAAGGAAAGGGGAACTGGACGGCTGACATGCTCCCATATTTGACGATATGAATGTGACTTGCGTGGCCACATGCCCTCCTTGGTCAAGGCTCAGTGCTCCTGGCCCGGGGCTGCTTGCTGGTTGTGGGCGTGGGCCTCCGCAGGGCAGTTCCCCTCCCGTTCTGTTTCGTATCAATGCCAGGCATCCCAGATAAGATAAGATCAACTCGCCGTCCCCAAGGCAGGAAATTCATCTCAGACACATGGTGTCTGTTTTCCTAAGACGTGGGAAGCGTGGAGCGTATCAGAAACAAGCTGCAGGACAGATGGAAACGAGCCCCTGCAGCCCAGGACGAGGTTTCCTCCTCCTCCCCCTTCCTCCTTCCTCCTTATGGAGCATCTGTTGCGGAGCCCTTCCATCCACACACCACACCACACCACACCACACCACACCTGGCCAGCAGCTCTGCAGTCGTGCTAGTGTGGAAGCACCAGGCCCATCCAGTTAGCACACACACGGATTGGCATTCAGGTTAATGCTTCTGGTTGGGTTGAGGACTGGGTGGAGTTTTAGTACTGCCCTACTCGGAAGTGCTTCCTCACACTTGGGTTTTCCCAACAAATACCCCATAGAGAACTATCAAAATTCCATCTCTGCAATTCGTTGAAGGAATCAACCCAGGAACAGAATGGAATAAAAAGTGTCGTCATAATATGAAAAAAAGAGTTATGTGTGTTTCAGTGACCGATTTGAAACGTTGCGCAATTACGACTGAGTCCGACTGAATCAAACATGTTTGATATGATCTTAACCAGTCCGTTATATGGTCATTATGATGCCTATTATGACATTAACATGCAGACGAGTCAGTCGTTAGGTTTGTGTTCATCAACAACTCCCAATCGTAACCGGTCGTAACACAACGAGTTGGTAGGTTTGGCTCACTTCTAACCGTAAACGACTGAAAAATTTGGTATGTCTGTTCCCAGCTTAAGACATGCACTCTCATACCTTGCCCTTGTCTAAAGGGTAGGTGGCAAAAGTATGTTTGTGTGGCCGGATCCATTGCTGACAGTGTCATAAGCATCATCGCTGTGAGATGCAAGATGCGCTTTGACTGAGGTGTTGGCACTTCACACCACGGCTCAGCTTGTCCCATGAGATGGCGAGTCTGGCCGTGCGCCAGACAGCCTCCGATGGAGCAAGTGACCGCACAGGCACTGCCCGGAGAGGCCAGGAAGGACCACAGGAAGAGAGAGTCAGCCATACAGGAACACTGGAAAGAGGGCGAGTAGAAGAGTGGAGCGAGAGGTGAAAGAATGAGGAAGGTGACGACAGGCAAAGAGAGTTTGGATGTCGCCGTGGCGTCGGGTGGTGGCGCACAGCGTGTGGGCAGAGAGGGGAGGAAGGGGCGGGACGGTGGGTGGGTGGGATGGGTGGGTATGGTTGGTGTGGGGGAAAGGAAGGGCGGGGGTGGGGGCAAACTCCAGTCTGCAGCGGTGGCTAATGGGCGCTCTGGGGGCTGTATATCCTCCGATGGCTGACATCACAAGCTGCCTCAGCCTCTGCTACACTCGAGTGCACAGCAGCAGTGCAGTGCGGCGTGGAACGCGCTGATAAAGTCCTCTACATATGCTCAACGGCACCAACCGCTGCCAAAACAGCCCGCACTCCTAACGCAAACCGACTGCATGAATAAGAAATGGGAGTTTCAACTCCGGAGTCGAGAGTAATCACTGCAGTGAGTGCGCTCTTCTCAGCGGTGTCGCCGAGGTGGAGGTCACGCGTTGGGGAAACAGAGCATGGATCGCTACCGCTCGCTCGGTGGTGAACAATGGTGCGCTGGGGACCAACCAAACCCCCCCACTCCGCCCCCACCCCCTCTCGGCGGCTCTGGCTCTAAATCACGGCTGCCCTTCTTTAGCATTTCGGCTTGTTTGCGGTAATCGATCCTGCCTGCCGTTGCCATGCGCATGAAAATGAGATAAACCCCGAGCCACGGCTGCATTAACTTCAGTGCCCCCCATTAACTGGAGCAGCGCATATATGCACATAGCCAAACACACACACACACACACACGTATGCAAATACACACCATATACCAAAGGCACCTCCCTAGATTGCGGTCTTGATGCAGACTTGGCCAGGCCTAAGAGGGAGGCCTATTAGCCGGAAGGCGAGATGATTTTCCACCCCTCACCCAATCAACACACACACACACACACACACACACACACACACACACACATTCACACACATTCTCATACACACACGCACCCCACACACACCCCGTGACTGACTGGAGGGCGCTGAGGCCAGTGCTAGTCTCCTCTCCAGCACCACTAGTGAAGCCAACACCCTCAGACTGTAATTGCTTGCTGGGGGCTGGAGGGCTGGAGGATAATGCCCTTTCTTTACTTATACACACACACACATGCACACACACACACGAAGAGCACAAGTAAATGTACATGACCATAAATTATGGAAATCCACAGACTGGAGAAATCGGAATGTGAAATGTTAATAGAGGAAAAAGGGCCACTGGGGTGCACAGCCAAAGCCAGAATAATTGCAGCGCGTATCCGTTTCTTTTGCTTCTCTGCGTCTTCAGTTGTGAATCAGAAAACAGGCTGGGTCCGCTAGTTGTGCTGCCTGTGCACTTTGCAGGGTGAAGGGAGGGACAAATGCAGCTCTTGTCAATCCTTCATTCCGCTTTTCCCCCTTACTCCGCTCTTTTCCGCCCCCCCCCCCAGAGACTCAGGCCACAGTTGGCACTCGCAGGCTCATATTTACACGGTGTCACAAACGATAACGGCGTTATCCCCCCCAAACACACACACACACACACACACACACACACACACACACACACAGCCTCACCCGGGACGTCGTAAACTCCAGATTGGATTAATTTGCAATTTCACATTCAATTAATTGCGTCAACACTCGAGTCCGATTCTCATGAATCGCAATCTAATTAGCTGCTCATTTGCTCTGGAAAGGGTGACGGTGGTGTCGCCTTTAATGGCGACATTTATAAATACTCTATAAATTAATCGGCGAACAAGTTTGAATCACGTCCGTTGGATTTATTATTTTGAAAGAAAAACCCCCACCCCAACCCACCCCTTTAATTGTTTTGTGTTTCTCACATAATGCTGCAGACAAATGAGAAGCGGGATCTCAATGACCCGTGTTTCAAAAACCTTGTAGTGCTCAGCAGTCTTGAAGAAGCTACTAATGCGCGTGCTGCTTACGGCTAAAGATCACCTAGTCGTGCCCATTTTTTTAACATTATGCCAGAGACACAAGACCATGATTAGAGAATGCTTGGAGTGTACCAAGTATGCACATTAAGTATAGGGATGAACTGACCCCCCCCCCCCTTCCCTCAGATACACCCCACCCCACCCCACCCCACAGCCCCCCAAGAGAGAAACATATTGTGTTACTTCTGCTCAACACACAACACGTCATTTTTCTTAGAGGAATCCTCTTGATCAGATAAGGCTGTCGTGTGCTCTTTTCAAATCATTAAAATATTAATTTCGGCAATTAGGCAGGAGCTGTCTGTTGCGGCAGCTCAGTGTATCATGATGACGGATGAAAATGGTGTCATTAGATTAAGTTAATTAAGTAGTGCTTGTTCTCCCAGCTCGTCGGCACCGGCTCCACCTGTGGCTGTCGTCTTAAGAGGTCACAAGTAATTAGTGTTTGCTATTTTTATGCCATTGTACGTGCAACAGTGATGCTTGTGTTCATTTCAACGCTACCGTTTGCTTGTGCTAGTGTGTAAAAGATGCGCGTCACAATTTTAATGCCATAATATTGGGTTCATCGTTTTTAGCAAATTCAGAAGACTGTGTTGTCCATAGACAGTGATGTCCATAATATCCTGGCTTGGCTTTCAACCACCCCAGCTTATCAACACGCTCAGGAGCAAATAAAGGCTATTTGATTGGCTGTTGAGCTGTGCGCAACTGCAACCGAACTTCAGACCTGTCTTCTCAGATCAGTCACAGATAAAGGCGACCACAGACTGCCTCTTTAAATCAATCACAGATATAAGCGACCACAGACTGCCTCGTTAAGTCAGTCGCAGTCACAGATATGCAGTGAATTGCCCAATTGCCCGGCATCCCCATAGCAACACGCAGACACCGGAGGGGTGAGGGGTTAGAGGCTGCGTCTGGGCCGCCGTGGCCCCCTTTGCTCGCTCAAGCCCTGACAGATGGGCTCAGCCTGGCCCTCCCAGACGAACCCCTCCCCCCACCCAACACCTCCCGACCCCTGAGCCTCACAGCCTCAACCCCCACAGTCTCAGTGCTGGGGTCTGTCTGGAGGCCATAGAGTTCGCCCAGCTCCATAGACACACACACACACACACACACACACAGTGGCAGTGTGCCTTCTAGCTGCCACCCAGAGCGACAGAGGGCCTTCCTACTCCTGTATTTTCTGGCCTCTTACCTTCCCCCACTCTCTCTCCTTGTCTTAATGCCTCTCTCCCAGTCTGCCACCCTTCATCTCTCTCTCCCCTCCTCACCTCTCTCTCTCTCTCTCTCTCTATCTCTATCTCTCTCTATTTCTGTGTCTTTCTCCTCCTCCAAACACTGGCGTCCTTGGGGCCTCTGGCTCATATTGTGTGGGCGCTGGAGACGGGGGATGTCTGCGGAGCCCTGTGTGTCTGGGCTGCTCCGGCTTAACTGTGCCCGAGATGCCACCTGCATATTCTCTCATTTGCCGTCATGTCCAAATCCCTCCCTGATGTGTGTCCAGCTTCTGATCCTGTAAAGAGAGAGAAAGGGAGAGAGAGACAGAGACAGGGAGGTAGAGAGAGAGGGGACGAAAGAGAAGGAGACACACAGCTTTGCAGTGGTGCAATCTTTTTCCTACCATAGCCGACCCCCACCTCACCACCACCCCCCCCCCAACCGTGGTTGTGTGTGTGTGTGCCGACGCATTTAAATGGTGTCTCAGACAAAAGCCTTGCGTTCACCTCGAAGACTGAGCTGGAACGCTCTCACCGGGGGGACGGCTCTTGGAAGCTGGAGGCGCCGCACGGCGTGCTGCTCCCAGAGCCTGGATCCCGGATCCCTGTGCTTTTCTCTGTTTAATTAACCATTCATCTTCGCGCGGCCGTAATTACAGGCTGGCTGGCTGATTGCAGAGAGTACCTCAGTCAGATGGTTTAATGGAATTTACAGTGCTCTCGTTACAATAATTCATTTAATCACCACCTTTCAACTTCAATTAAAATTAGTCATTTTTTTCCGTCCTCTTCCTCCCTTTTTTTTTTTTTTTAAATGGCACACCTGAAACTGCTCTGCTTTCTTTTTTTTTGGGTGTGTGTGTTAGTGTGTGTGTTAGTGTGTGTGTCAGTGTGTGTGTCAGTATATGTGTTATAGTGTATGTGTGTTATAGTGTGTGTGTGTGTGTGTGTGTTGGTGTGTGTGCCACAGCCCCATACCCAGTAGGTGTGTGATGCTATCTGAGGCCTTTGTCTCCCCCCAACACACACACACTGTCTTATCCCCTCTCTGCACACATGATGAAACAGGAGAGCAAGGCCCACAGCCTTGTTTTGGAGTGGCTCCTTTGATGGCCGCGTCGACACCGGCTAGATAATTCATGGGAAACGCTTCACGCCGCGCGCCCGCACCGCTTTAATAAAAGCGCCCCATCAGCACTTCACGGCTCACATATTAAATCATTTGTGTGAACCCAGAGAGTATTTTCTGTGTAATTTATATCAAAACGATTGGGCTTTCACTGAGACGCCAGGCTTTTTGATGTACAAGTGCGCGTGGCACACTGACCCAAAGCTCTGCTGTCTGAAGGAGGATTTTTAAATGGAGGAAATGCCACTTACTCCTGGACTCCCTCTATTATAAAATAGAAAGATTAAAAAAAAAGTCAACAAGGTTACCCTAAATTAGAACTCTACTGAGGGAACAGTGGTTGACAGAGTAATTGGAGAAATGGACAGAAACACACACACACACAGCCTCACACTCACAGAAGTATTATTTTTTTTCCAAAGGTGAAAAAGCTGACTGCCCAGCTTTCTTCCTGGTGTGAAGGTGTGCAAATCTTGATGAGGCGAGTTGAGGGTTGAGATTGGAGTGTGTTTTGGGGGCAGTGGAGGAGGAGGGTGAAGGTAGAGGGAGTAGAGGAAGGGAAGGGAAGGGAAGGGGAGGGGGGTGTGGAGTGCAGACTGCCTGCACTGTGAGCTTGCTGTGAGAACCTCCCAAAGCCCCAGTGTCCATCTGCTTCCTGTAATGGATTCACAACAGCCCTGAACAATGAGGACAGTGAACAAGCGGAGGGAGGAGAGTGGAGCTGAGCAGGGGAGAGGAGAGGAAAGGAGAGAGGAGGGGGGAAGAGAGAGAGAGGAGAGGCGAGGGGGAAGAGAGAGAGGAGAGGGGAGGGGAGGGGTATGCAGAGACGCAGCCCTCTGCGCGCTGATTGGCCGAGAGAGCGTCAGGCTGGCTGAGCTGAATTTAATCAGCAATCTGCGTCACCAGCTGCAGCTCGCAGCCAGGCCGCGCTGGAGGGCTGTGTGTGCGTGTGTGTGTGTTCGTGCGTGCTTGTGTGCTGTTTGTCAGCAGTGCAGAGCAAGAAGCTTCCTGACAGGCGCTGCTTCGATTTAAGGGCATTTTCAGGAGAGGTTCTGGAGTGATTCACTCCGTGTTTTTTTTTTTTTTTTTTTTTTTTGGCGTCAAACGGGAAGGCAGATAACAGTGTGTCTGTGAAGCTTCCAACAGAATAGGGGCCATTTAAACAATACCCCCCCAACAGTGTCAAGAAAAAACATTTTGTGTCAAATTGGTACAGTCAGTATCAAAGTGACTGAGGTTTTTGTTGAGAGTAGGACCACTTAAACGCAGGATCTCTGCGTCTGAAATCACCTGTTCGGTATCTTCTCTGCTTCCAACACCACCAGTGTGTGTGCGCCGTGTCGAGGGAGGGACACGTTGCCTGGTTGCTAATCCCCAGCACAGCAGGGGGACTCTGGGTAAACCGTTTTTTTTTTCCTCAGCCAATTCCAGGTGGCCCACCTGCCTGTTGTTTTTAAAGCAGCCCCAAGTATCCCCTCGATACCCAACAAGCCTGTGTGTGTGTGTGTGTGTGTGTGTGTGTGTGTTTGTGTGTACAAGACAATACCGTATTTACATTTTGCCAGACCAGCCCCTCATTCGCTGAGGAAGCCAGTGGAGCCACAGTGTTATGCGCGCTATGTGCAAATCCTTCCCACAAATAGCAGAAGGGATCGTGGTGGGATGGGTGATGGCTCATGGGGGGAAGGGATGTGTGTGTGTGTGTGTGTGTGTGTGTGTGTGTGTGAGTGAGGTTTCACTCCCCGTGTCATCAAAAACATGTAATGCGCTATGCCAGGCATGTTTATCATTTCCCCCCATTGCCTCTTAGAGCACCACTCTGTGAGCCTGCCCTGCCCACTGTCCCTTCTCTCCCCGCTGGAGAGGTCCAGGGCTCCAGGCTAGCCCTCCCTAGCGCCCCCCTCTTCTCTCCTCTCCTGGAGCCTCATGCCTAGCAGGCCAAGGCCTCTCTGTGTTGTTAGGGGCTAATGCCAGTGTTGGCGCTTGATTAGAGCCCCTGCGTACACAGAGAGAGGGAGTCGGAGCGGAGGAATGCGGAGGGGTCAGGGGGAGGTGAGGATCTCGGCAGGGGGCATAATCGCCCGAGCGCAGACGGCGGACAAAGATTTCATGCTTTCAAGCGGAGAGCGGCGCTTGTGTTTGTTGTGGTTTTTTTTTGTTTGTTTGTTTTGTTTTTTTTTTCTCCATCACGCCCCTAAAGACCACAGGGCGGATCACAGCCAGGGAGCGCTCGGAGAGATGTTCAGCTCTGTGGGGAAGTGGAGAAATGTTTTTCCTTGTTTGGGAGGTGGGGGTGGGAGTCGGGCTAGGGGGGTGTGCTTCGGGGCTGAAATCGGATGCCCACACTTTCTCCTCACTTCACACTTGTCAAGCAAACAACGGGGTGGCGGCAGAGAGAGAGAGACGGAGATCTATAATGCAGTCCAGTACATCCGAATTAACGCCATAGACCTGAGGAGGCAGTGCGGCCACTAGGGCTCGATCATATGGCAGCACCGTAAGCAGCGTCTGTAACATGCACACGACAGTGTGTGACGATTTGGACATATTTCTCCTTTAAAAGGCTTAGTTTTGCCCTTTGATGTGTTAAATCCCATCAGTGCAACGATTCTTCCAATCCCTGCTGACTAGACTACAGTATAAAAACCATCCAAGCATTGATGAGGTTTCCTGGTGGCATTGATTACAAGCTTTGAAAGTGATGTGGTGTGTGTGTGTGTGTGTGTGTGTGTGTGTGTGCGTTTGTGTTTGTGTGTGTGTGTGTGTGCGTGCACTGATGTTTCCCCACTGTGTCACTAACCTGGTGTGCCCGCTCTTCTCTGTGTCCCCCTCCTCCCTTGCTGTGTTTGCCCCGCAGTGCCAGACTCTGCCAAGCCCAGCCCCAGTGCGCCCCCTGCCAGCCCCAGCCTGACCCTCTCCCTGTCCGCGGCTAGCAGCAGTGGCAATGGCAAGCGTGCCCCCCCCAGTGCCCAGCAGCAGCAGCAGCAGCAGCAGCCAACGCCCGGCCCGCGCTACCCGCCCCGAGAGGTGCCCCCGCGTTTCCGCCAGCAGGAGCACAAGCAGCTTTTGAAGAGGGGCCAGCCATTGCCCGCGGGCACCCTGCCTCTCGCCGTTTCCTCTTCCTCAGCCTCCTCCTCCTCTGCCTCTGCCTCCACGCAGCTTGGGACCAGCTCCCCTCCTCAAACCCCTTCAAGCAAGCGGCACACAGGTCAGAACCCACCTCTCTTTTTTTCACACCGCACCGGCACACGCACCCTGCCGCTCGCCTCTGTTCTGTAGCCTGCCCCTGAAGCCAGCCATCTGCAGTGTAGTTATGTGTGGTCATCCTCTTGGTCAAGATTGTAGCTAAGATTGTACATAGCCAGAACCTTCCCCAGTATTATTAGTTATGACACAAATAGCGACATAAATTATAAGTCACAGTGCACAAAAGTTAAAATTATAGCACAAAAGTCAACAAAAAAGTCACAATGTTAAAATGGTACATGAAACACACTGTACTTAATAGACAGGCACATACTAGTAAAACATTAGTGTGGCGGTGATGCCACGTTTAGTTGAGGCTCTGAATGTTGGCTGTGTGGAGTAACTATACTCCATTAGCTGTCCTTTGTCAAGGCTTTTATAGTTCTTAATGCCACAAGACCTACACACTGGTTTTGTTTATCGCAGCTTTCTTTTCAATTATTGAACATGGCAGCCATTATAAATTGCATTGCTACTGTCCACTAGAGGGCTTTTATTTTGACTTAAATTGTTTGACCTTTGGATTGGCAGTTCTGAGTTGAATGTATTGGTACTTTAAAAAAATTTTGGTTGTAAAATTAAAAAGTTCACTGCAGAGGGCAGATACATCATTTGGGCTAAATTGTCATTTCTGGAACTCATTCAGATTGTGGAAGCTGTCTTGGAAGTAGATGGCTTTTTCTGCTTTGTTTTGTTTGGTTTTTAAGCCATTTATTACAGAATACTCAGAACCTAGACTGACAGACGCGATTAAATACAAATGTAGGATTTAGTTTAAAATGAGTGTTTTAGTCTGCTGCTGAGATATTCTGTTGTCCTTGGAGACACAAAGACCCACCCCAAGGCTCCTTTTATTTGTTTGTTTTACTACGAGACTGTTACTGTTATTCCCTAAGTTTACGGGTTCAGGGGTCATGGGAGTTCCTTGGCCTGAGTGCCTTTTGGCCCATTGTTTTTGCACTGATTAGTATTTACACACGGAGCAGCTGCTGAGCCAGCCCGCCCACCCGACCGTCTGCCTTCACCCCCCCACCCCCACCACCCCTCT
>JASCQY010000104.1:2940352-2973874 GCA_030264315.1 Sardinella tawilis | reverse complement strand
TTCCTTAACGTCTTGTGATATATCAGGGGCATTTTATGATTAATTTACATGTATTTCTTACATACGGCTCCTTTAAGGACGGTAAAAATGAATGAATACGTTTTGAAAATAAGTCAATAATAAAGGAAATCAGCCGGCACACTTGTACTGCTAATGCCGCAAACCTTGAGGTGTTCGTAGGCCTATATCAACAATGCAAACTAAACATTTCGGATAGAAATATTTTTCAGCATCAATGTCAGGATAAACCTATTTAGTTGACCATTCTCAAATGTACATATAAAGTGTTTACCAAAATGTGAGCCCAAGGGCGCTGGCTGTTTGATCATTCACCACGGACCTTTCACCTGTAGTTATTTCATCAGAAATTCGTTTTACTAAATTCATGTTTATAGAACTGTTGTCTGCATTCACTAATTGTTTATGTAAGGATAACAACTTACTAGACCCCGACCACAGTCAGTAGGGATATCTGGGATACAGTACATTTCCCTTTCCCGAGTCACGCAGATGATTTAAGTGAGGGACACGCCTATGATAAAGTTCAGAGCGCACTTTAAGAATGTGATGTGGTCTAGCAACCAGCAGGTGGCATCGTTGCATTGCATGAATTTTTTTGGTCCTCAGCGAATATAGAGCTTGTTTCAACTAGGTTCGTCTTAATGTGGTTCATGTTTGTTTAGCTATATTCAGTGTCTCCAGAGGAAGTGTTTAACTTAGAGGGCCTATACTTTTTAGAGGTATAATGAACGGTTACTGAAAGTTACCCCACAATACCTTATTAACTCCATGCAATTAGTAGCCTACATTTAGTCACAATTAAGAAACATAAAAACATTCATTCATAAAAGAGAATATGCAACAGGCTTATGATATGATATATTTATTAACCTGCCCTTTTTCCCTTTTGTGGGGCGATACTTTGGTCTTGCAGTATGTCTTCTGGGACTTTAGGACTTCATAACAGCCTATCTCCTATCGTCCACTGACTGTACTCCATTGGTGTAAAGTTTCTCCATATAACATGCCTTTGGGAGTCATGAAACTGAAAGTGTACAAGTCATCATAGGGCAGTTTTCTCTAGGAGGATGTGACTTGGCTGGGCAGTTCCATGAAGAGTGGAGTAGGCTAGGTGTTGTTTGTTTTGTCACATCCATAAGGCCAATGAAATGCAACTCATCACTAAAGAACAGTTGTGATGTACTGTGATGAGTGTGAGAGTGTTCTGCAAGGAGTACCTTACACACACACACATGTCCTGCAAGAATATCTCAGCTCCGAACCAGCACACACTCATACTCCAATGTCCCTCTAACACTGAGCCCTGAGCCCTGAAAGATTTAAGTGGCACAAATCAACTTTATGGTTACCTGATTAAAGGTTCAGGGCTCAGGGCGTAACCAAGGCTTAAGAGAAAGACTAGGATTCAGTCACACTCACTTCTCAGTCACCTTTCACTCAAGATCCTTCTTCCTGTGCCAGAGAAGGGAAGATCCCCTCCAGTCGTGGACAATCCTGTGAGCAGTCTCAAAAACACTGTATACAGTCTCAGCCACCTCCAACTTCCTCACAGGTATCTCTTATGTGACACTGAGAAGAGACACCAGTTAGAACTGGCTTCCACTCTGCGTCTACGGCAACGCTGCTGCTGCTGCTGAAGAAGAAACTGCCGTACTGGTGTTATGTCAACTGGATTTCTAACTTCCTGTTGTTATGGCAACGGTGCAGGCTATGCAGCTGGCAGAGGAGGAACGGGGAGCCTTACTGGTAAGACTTGTTCTCAAGAGTAGTTTCATATCCTCAATCGCAACTGCTGTGGAGCAACCCGTGAGTGTGAGTGTGAATGTGTGTGTGTGTGTGTGTGTGTGAGAGAGAGAGTGAGAGAGAAAGAGCGAGTCAGCCACAAGAGGGCAGCACTAGGATCTGCTTCTGCAGGGGACACACCCACTCTGAGGTGTGTGAAACCTGATGGTTTGTGCTCACTCCACAAAGTAGTGCAAACACCCAAACCAGATGATGTGTGTTCAGTCTAACCCATGTCAGCTATGGAACAGTTTAAAAATAACATTTAAGTAATTACACCTCTGCTGGCTGTCTTTTCTTCCTCATTTTCATCTCTTCTGAAAAGTAGTGTGCTATTTTTAGATTATCATCTCGATCATCTCATCTGTAATCTGAATGAGATGGACTTCTTATGGTACAGCTACAGTATGTTGTTATGGTAACAGATAGCATTTACATTATCTAACACAAAGGCTAACCTTTTACTAAACGGCACATAAAAAAAAAAACGTATGTGTATTTGAGCAAACTGCACTCTTTGTTTTCATGCAGGCTGGAGAGTCTGATGATATGAGGGTGATGTGTATAAGAAATCAATCAATTTAACCTCATTCTCTTTCTGAGACTCCACTGCTTTGTACAATATAGCAATGCTATTTACATGCCAAACCCAATCAACAGAAAGTGTATTCAATACCTCTCACTCCTCATTCCAATTAAAACTCATTTCTCAGTGGCCAACACCCTGATCAGATATTAAAACACAGAGAGCCATCTTTATCATCGTTGCCAGGATCTGAAATGTATCCCACGGAGGCACCATGAATTGCAACTTTCTAAAATAGAACTAACTTCTTATTACAAAAGGTGTCCAGACACTGCTCTAGAACAGTCGGTTACGATCCCATTAAGCCCCATGAAAGGTTGTTGCTTCAGTAATTGGCATTATCTCTGTAATGGCCCTTGTATATAATTTAATGTCTCTTTCGAAGCAGAGTTTGAAATTAAATTGACAGAAAGTGGTTTCCCATTACAAAGTGAGAGAGAGGTGTTTTTTTTTCCTTTTAACTTCATAAATACAAAAATGTTCTAAACAAATGAATGTGCCAAAGGAATGCACACCCAAGTTCTTGACTCAAGATCATTTAATGCATTTAAAACATTAATCATAGACACAAACAAAATGAAGCAATATTATAGCAAAACATAGCTTATCAATGATTAAAGAAGTGGCATTTTTGAAACCTTGGAACTTGTTCGTTATCTTCAGTTGTCTTACCAAATAAACTTGTTTTGAATCTGAAATGTTGCCTCACTGTTTAAGCATGGTAAGGTAAGGCTGTCTTGTTGCTCATAAAAGCGTACTTTGGACATACGGGGGCTTCCATTAAAACACAAACACTACCATGTGTACATATGGTGTCTTTATGGAAAGTCACCCCCCACCCCACCCCCTCAGGATCAGACTGAAAAAATAAAGAAAGTGAAACAACAGCTTTTGAGTGTTTGCTGCTTAAAATGCCCCCTTATTCGATTATTGAGCTGATCTATTTCAGAACAGAATAGGCTCTTTAATGATGGCACCCTCTTGGCAGAACTTTCAAAAAGAGGTGGGTGGGTGTCACCAGAAAGCAGGTGAGTTGGAAGATAAAACCCTCATCTATCCATGATGTATTTCAATGGGTGTTTACAGTGACTTCTGTAATCGTGTCCTTAACAGAGCTCTGAATTGCTCTATCGTTAGAGGAAGCAATTAACTGAATAAAGTATTATGACAAAGACATTCCTTATGTTTTTTTAAGTATGGTGAGCTTTTATTCAAAAGCAGACAGAGTTATACAGCATTAACATTAATCCATGATCACACCAAGAGAGTCACATAAATGGCAGATGCCCTGTACAGAGTCTTTCGTATGTAAAGAATAATAAAAAAAAAAAATCGCAATAATAGCCCTATATGTCTCTACTCTTCGCCATCCCATAAACGGATTGCCATAACGCAACACTGATGCATACAATGATTGGTAAAGAATGAGAGACAGACAATAATGCATTGTATACCACCCTGTCCTAATATTGCTTCATTCACAATGGCATTAGAGGTCATTAGATGCAACACTGTGAGATTAAGAGCCATGAGTGTAAAAACAAAACGGTTGAAGAGACTGTGACGCTGACAGACGCAAGATGGTGGCGGAGATAAGAGAGTGGAGGACGTGTGCTTAGCTTTGATGTTTCTGCGTTTTGGCACAAGGACTTTTAGCACTACTACAGACCTCTGGTCTTGACCTTCGCCATGTCAGACATGTTTCTTTCTCTCACTCTCTCTCACTTTCTCTCTCACACACACACACACACACACACACACACACACACACTCCACACACAACCACAACTGTCGTTCACAATAACTCTAGTCAGAGATAAAAAAGAACCTTTCACAGTATTAGAAATTACACATAACAACAACTAAAAAACCCAACCCATTGCGTATCGGGTAAATCATGCAGAAAGATTGAACTGGTGAGAAGTTTGCAGTACCAACCTGAACTTTTTCATACTTATAAAAATACATTACCTATTTTCCTTTTTTTTACTGAATATATACTCAATCTAATTATAAAAGTAAATGTTAAAAAAAAAAAGCTCTGATACCTGATTTTATTGGAATCAACTGATGCACATTTTTGCAGCCAGTATCAACATCTCATGGCTTTGGACAATGATGACCACTTTTTGAAGACATTTAAACACAATATTCATTTATCATACGGGACTGTTGCAAAAACAAAATGCACAAACGGAATTATGAGTTAAGTAATTTGAGAATACATTCTGTAAAAAACTGCAATGTATAAGTCTTAAAACACATGGAAATAATCATTATTTTACTAATATAATGGTGAAAAATTGTTTACAGATTGGTGTTGATATTTTTTTTTATTTGTGTGTATACCTATTGAGTTTCATGCCCAGTCAGAAACAAATCCTCTAGCTATCTAAAATTCTAAAACTGGTAACTGGGTATGTTTGGATATGGTGTAGCCTAATAATCAAACTTCATTACTTTACACGTCATTCCAGAAGTAATGTCAGTGATCACATCATACCTGTGAAAATATATACAATTACTTTGGCTATATCAATAGTGTGAAGGTATTTTCTTTTCTTTAGACGTGAGCATGTTTTAAAACTTGCATAAACAAGCGTGTGTCCAAAGAAAAACAATGGCACTAAGATAGCAAGTGTATAAAGCTAGCATTATGTATATTTTACATTTTAAACAATGTTTCTTTTATTACTTTAACTTAGTTTTTGAGATATAATCAGGTATTCATGTTTCCTATTGTTTGCTAACAGGTTGTTACACACAGTTATATGCATCACCCCTGAGGAGCAGACGAATGCAAGTTAAGACATTAAAGAAAGGAAAGACTAAAATATTAGGGTAAATATTGTTCCCTGTTTGTTGGTAAACATGCCATACATAGCATTAACACAAGAGGGGGGCATTTTGCCATACATACATCTGTTACACTGACATATGGAGGCCAACGGCAATTTGAGCTGATGGTGGCCGACTTGTGTGTGTGTGTGTGTGTGTGTGTGGGGTGGGGTTGGGTTGGGTTGGGGGGGGGGTGAGTGCAATATATCAGCAAAAACAATATATTGTTCCCTCTCAAGATTTTCAACACAGCTCACTCTAAAATTGCAACTTGACCTTTCAGCAAATTTGCCAATGTGTAACATAACCGTTTGGGTGAGGAGGTGAGAGGTGGGGAGGGGGGTGTATGCAAGAGCTTGACTGTGTTAGTCTTATTTTCAAAGCCTTTTAAAATCACATCCCTCTCCCTCTACAAGTTCACAATGGACATATAGCCCGGCCAGAAACAGCCATGCTCTCTCCTGCCGAGTAATCAGTGCTTGACTCAACTTCCTAGAATACCTCAGGAATGGGCATCACTCCTCTGACCGCCATTTTGTGCCCTGAAATCTCTCCCATAAAGCAGCTGTGCCACTTGAGCAAAGTGCAGACACTGTAGAAGGTCTAAGACCAGATACTCAGCAACAGATCACTAATTCATACATTTCATATAGTGATTTCAAACTTGTATTAAAGTTAAAAGTCATACAAATGCATCACTGACTGAAACATGGTGTCCGTTTCTGGACACGTTAAGGAGATCACATGAGCTACATGTGCGTAATATTACGAGGGCTTGAGGAACAGTTCTCAATATTACACCCCTAAACATCTCCACATGCCAAAGGATAAAGAAATACACACTAAAACAGTCCATATTTCCATTCATTTAGATAAGGCCTATTTCCGTATCCCGACAGGCCACAATAGAATGCGCTAACTTTGCATAAAATCAATATATATGTTACGGCATGGCCTTCAGTAGCCATTTGCTCGTAAAATATTTTGGGGGGAATATTTCAGCTAACCAAACTCACACATTCACTTCAAACAGTCATCGTACTGACCAGTTTCTGACCCACCAACAGTTTCCCTCTGAACAACAAATGAAATTAATAGCCCACTTAATACAATTCATGATGTGTGCAGAATGATAATGTGACCATACTTCCTCAACAAGGGCGTTCCACGAGACAATAGGCAAGCGCCTTAACATAGACAGACAATTTGGGTTTTAAATATAGACTTAGTAACCATATTAATCAAATCTAGCCTATATGGAGGCACTTTCTGTGTGATCAAAATTAAACTTGACTTAGTTTGCACCACATTTGAAATAAGGTCAGATAAAACTTGCAGTAGGCTACCCTAGCTGAAAAGTTATGAAAGTTCAACATGTAAGCAAACTGTTTTTTGACGTCAGTCAGTCACGGCCATTTTCTATAGAAAGTCTCCATGCTCGTCATTTCTATCAAGACGTTAAATAAAGTAGCCTAGGCCTGTTTCCCCGAGACCTTGTTTTGAGAATTTAGGTTCCGACAGAACAATTAATCTTATTCTGGATTAGTGGTTTAATCATCGTATCGGCAATTCAATCACACAAAGTTTCAACGTAATTTTCTTTTTTCTTTCCTTTTTGTGTCTTTCAAGAAGGCAGTCATTCAATATGGCGATCAAGACAATAGCATACCTACTCCATACATTTAAAACGGCCGCTGAGCAGAGATGCGTGGGCACAATGGTAAAAACAAATCCATAAAGCGCTATAGAAACTACAGAGACCTCCATCTCACCATTTCACAATTTTGCGCGTACGTTGGTCGCCACTCCTTGACCAGCGGAAACGGATTATTTCCCAGTCTTCCTAGACCACATTGTTTACATTTTAACCAACTCTATAGGTTTTGCTTAAGTTTTCAAACATTTGGAACGACGGTTGCTTTGTTTTTTGCGCGCAGAGATTTGTAGAGGCGGTGAACTCTGCATCGAACGCGACGCTCTCAGGAAAGCCATAGGTAACATAGAGTTGCTAGCCTATAGAATTATTCCATACCGAAGTTATGCAGTGGGCGGAGACGCAGAGACGCCCGCATTCCCTTGCGATAAATTCGCCATAGTTTATAGGCTACTTTTGTCACTACCGAAAATTGACTGAGCAAGATATTTAGGACTTTGATCTATGAAATTTCTTTAAAACGGTAAACTAATTCAGACTACTGAGTAGCCTACTGAACAACACAGAGAGAGAATGCAAATGTATGATACTTTTACTATAATGCGACGCTTTCTTTCGGTAGGACTTTCGCTGCGAGACTGATCTGGCTCACAGTTAGGCAGCATAGACAATGGGTTACAATAGAAAGAAAGTTGACCATTAAACATTGTTTTCAACAACTTTAATTGCCAACTTACTCAGCCGAGTTATAACACATATAGCTATTTGTAATTGCACCAAATCACGATGTTTAATGTACACCCTGTTAGATATCGGTGTTTGTTTACATGAACTGATCAAATTTCCACAGGACAATTAGTCGCTAAGATTTTTTACTTCGCTCAGTCGAATAAATAAAAACCTAATCATATAGAAAACAAACGAAATTGCGCGTTAGTAGGCAGCAGATGAAGTGAATCCCGCCCGTTTCCTGTCCTGGCAGAGACTGTTCCCAATGCGCCTAAACACCTATACAAGCAATTAAAACTGTTGCATAAAACCGCACGTTTTAGTAGTAGAGTAACAGTGTTTATTTCGCGCCTTAAGTATCATAGTATATAGGTTGTTGAAACCCAATGAATGAACGTCCTCCGCTTGAGACAGCGCTTGGAGTAAGGGACAGAGCGAAACGTGCTGTGATTGGACGATTAGTCCTACCAATGGGGGCGCGGTGTGAGAATGCCAGAGGAGAGTTTTATTTGCGCTGTCAGTTCCAGTCAAGCTCGCCTCACTAGTACAGGCAACCAGACTGAATGAACACAATTTACACTATCCAAATTTCAGTATTCACAACCCCACACTAACCCACCAGTCTGCTGCAAAGATGCAGTTATCCGAGGAATTGTTATTTAACTTATTTCTAGCCAAACCATTGAATTTAGATTTTTGCTTTAAAGACCCTCTCATTTCAGGGGGTGTTATTTCATAATGTATAGATACTCTAGGCTATAGTGTGGCGTACGGGGTTGGTAAATGCATCAGATATCACAAAATACCACGCTTAGTATTTGTTGGATAGCAGTGGGGCATGGCAGTAGCCTCGAGGCTTCACTTGACGGACTATTAATACGCTAATTACATTATTAAAAACAACATTCGGCATTTTCATGGGCCGTCTGTGACAGGTATTACTTAAAGGTAAAGTATTTAATTTAGAGTTGGGCTAATTTCAAAATCTTGCATGACGTTGTGAGGCCTTAGAAAAGTGTGGCCCTTCGGGCCTTTCCACCATTTACTCTGCCTCTCTTGTTTTGCTCTTTTATTCTATGGGTCAGCTCGCTGTCTGTGTTCAACCACATTTCAGGTTGTTGGTTACCACATATGTACCACTGCACGCGTCCCAAATCAGCTCCACAGCACGGGGCTCTCTCCTGCTGTTTCCTAGAGTGCACGTGTGCACCGGAAACATGTAGTGGGCAGCCATGTTATCATCAGCTTACGCACACATTCACTATTGGCACGGATAGTAAGAAATCACAGTTATATCCCACAAGAAGTGGCGTAGAGCTGTGAAATGGGTCAGATGGGTTATCGAAATAATTCCGCATGTGTTTGTTAATTTTGGTAAATTCTAACCTTGCAAAAAAGCATATTGCAATGTCAGAGAAAACATGGCACTACTGGGAAGGGTGGCGTGCGGAAGTGGTCATGATGCCTTTGTCGACCATGTAGATGGCCGCACTCTCTCCCAAAGCTACCCATGGAACAGGGGAAGAGTGGGAGACATGGTAGGCTGTGGAGTGGGCTGCGGCGTGTCATAAAAGTGGCAGCCCCACCCCCCAGTTCAATGCTTCAGCCGCGACCACCGTGGAGAGCCGAGGATTTCACACAGACCCAGCGCACTGGGCTTCCCGTACTACAAGGGGGCGTGCGTGAACCGCCGCTTTACTATTTCTCCAACGACCAATGAGATGCTGGAATGGCTGATGGTTGAAAAAAAAGTCGACCGGGCAACGAAGACAACCAAACGATACAGAAAGGTTTGCACGGAATCCCTCTGCGCACGTAGTCGGACCTGACCAGTCCAGCACCACTCCCCTCTCCTCGACCCAGCCCATTTCAGATTGCCCCCACCTCAATCACCCTGTGCCATTAGGCTATACTCAATCCAGAGCCTAATTGAGCAACCGGGATTCCTCACGTGCGGGGGTTGATTTGTACTTTGAACACGTGGCTCATTCAGAGAAGCCGGAATATCCGAGTTTTTTTTTTCTTCAATCTTTTTCCTCTTTTCTTCAGTTATATTTAAAGGCGGTGGTCACAATAACGCATGTGACATTTAAGTCGTGCTGGCAAAGGAGTCCGAAGGAACATCGTCCCGCCATCCTCGGGAGAAACGGAATTAATAATTAAGTTTTTTTTCGCAAGGGAGAGGGCGAGCGAACGCTACCACGGTCAGCACGTCCATCAAATATCTCCGGTAGTGCGGTCTGATTGGGGAGTATACGAGCGAGCCACTCCGTTCGGCTTTAGTGCAGTTCGTTAGACAACCCTTCCGCGAGCACCGACAAAGGATTTTCTCTCCCTCGTGCACTAAAGGTCGGCTTTAAGGTGCAGCAACATGAACAAGCTTTATATCGGTAACGTGAGCGAAGAGGCCAGTGCGGTCGACTTGGAAAGTATCTTTGAGCAGTGGAAGATCCCTTATAGCGGACCGTTTCTAGTTAAAACAGGGTACGCGTTTGTAGATTGCCCGGATGAAAAGGTAGCGATGAAGGCCATCGACACTCTCTCAGGTGAGTTTAAATTGTGTTTAAATTGTATTCCTTTTTATAACGGACAAGCAGCACTTGACCCTTTTAATGTTGGCGCTGCTAAAAAGTCACCTATGCGAGGATAGGGATGATTCCTGGTCTTTGGAAGGCTGTGGTGTTACGGCGGTCCTTCCCTCATTGAAATATCATGCAGCGCCTGGTCCACTTCTCCCTCTTTCAAAATTAAATGTAGGCAACGTGTGTGATTGAGACCCTACACGACCAAGCAAGTAGCATGGAGCATGTACAATTGGTGTTACAGCCCAAACAGTGCTTGGGCTTCAGTTAACTAACTGTCCTAATATTGTTGTTATCTGTATTGTCGTTCGAGTTTAGATTAATTCGACCTGTTCCCAACATCCTCACCGTTCATCTTTAGAGGGTAGCAAAGTAGGCCACAGTATGGTTCGTAAAGTGATACAATTTAACAAGAAGTCATTATATTGTATCAGCCCCGTTTTAGTCTGCAGGGCAATGGCACACAGCCTGTTTGCGAAAGGTAGGCTAGCCTACTCTAGGCCCAGGAAGAATTCCTTTCGGATATTTTAATAAATTGAAGTGATTATTTGGATATTTAGGGGTGCAACACATTTAGTTAGGTTTGTGATTTTTCTGCCAGTCGTAAAACACTCAGATTTCAAGCGTTTTGTGAATTTTCATATACGGGCCTTAGTGATCCTCTGGCGAAGGAGGAGGGAGCAAGTTTTGTCAACCATATTTAACCTTTGGGAATTCGTTGAACTCTCTTTTTTTAAGCCGCCTGTTGAAATGCAAAAACTTTGGGGAAAAGTTGATATATTCACACAATCGTCCAAACGTAAACCATGGAAGGTTATACTTATGACATTTGAAGGTATAGGTAATGTAACGTGACTGTATTTTGTCTTAAACTAGGCTTCGTTTTTTTTATTCCAAGAAATTTGAGAAAAATGTTATTTTTTCTAGGTAAAGTAGAACTTCACGGAAAACTACTAGAAGTGGAACATTCTGTACCCAAACGACAAAGGTAAATTAATTCGCCATCAGTCTAATTGAAGTTGATTATGTAGTCCTGTGCCATAGGCCATCGTGTCTTTTTTTTTTTTTTTAATTGATGATTGATAGTAAAAATTGCGTAAAATGGCGAGAATTCCTGGCATCTAATTTTCTATTTTGATTCTAGTTAAAATTGATGAATGGAATACCTGTGTGGCTATTGTATTTTTTTTATTATTATTTAACCTCACGTAAGCCTGTAGACATGATTACGTGCTAAGGCAATGGCTGTGTGTAGGGGAGGTTTACAGGAAATGCCTCCTGAAGATGTCTGTGTTAATTTTACCAGGGACATTTCTACGAGGTATATAGCCTAACCTAACCGGTGTGCGTGTGTGTGTAGGGTTATGGGTGTGTTCGTGAATTATGAAGTGACACTGGTATATTGGACACAGAGTAGTGACTTTTATTGACGTCTTTATTTATATAAAAATACGAGAGATTGGAGAGAATTGAGGGATATTAAAACCAATCTGGTCAGTTGGCTATGGCTGCGTGGAATCTGCGAGTCAGAAAGGGTATTGTGAGCACGCTCGTGTGTGTGTGTGTGTGTGTGTGTGTGTAGTTACAGGCCCCATGCTCGTGCTTGGCGTCCATTTGTAAGAAAGAAGACCTCCGTCATTCATGCAGCCTTGTGCTTCCGCCCCTGTTACACATCCCCCTTCCCCCCTCACGCAGTCGACTCTTCGTTCTATACACGAAATGGATTCAGCAGCATGAGTGGAACGGTAGGGTCGAGGCCTGTCACGAAAACCTGCTGCAGTGGGCTTCCACCGAGGGCCTAAACCATGGGGCACGATCCAGCACAACATGTGCACACAGCGAGTCTTGGTCGACGTGTAATGGCGTCACCGGCCTTTAATTCAACCTTGCTTTGATAAAATACTGTTTTTTCACACCATAGGCTCCGCGCCAGCATCCCCTATAGTCTACACATTAGTCGCCGCCTTGGGTGGTTAAGACGAAGCGGAGTCTACGTTCTATTTCACACAGCACTTCTATGACAAAAAAACTAGGAAATTAATGAAATTAGCCTACTGTAATTAGTTGCATGCGAAAATGGTCAGGAAACCTTTGTGCATTACTTTATATGTTTCTTATTGAACATTGAGCTCTTTTAGTCTACGGATCTCATTAACGGAGTGTCGGAATCCACATGTGCATCAGCTAGTCCTCACATACTTTCTTTTTGAAAAATAAACAAGCCAGTTGGATAGACTGAAATGACCGGAGAAATGAATGGTACCCGCCACGGTGTGTTTTATGAATTAACATTAGAGCTTAAATGGGCCTATAGTACTAGGAAAATAATTTGAATGTCGTTGTCTGCAGTGTAAAAAACAATCACGTATAGCTGTTGAATAATATTGAAATTATTGCACAAGTTGCTTTGATGTAGGAAATTTTAATAATCAAGAAATTTTCAATAGGCCCGACTGAGCGCACAGGGAAATTCCCATCCAGCAAGCGTGTGTGTGTCTCGCTCAGGTCAGAGGGCATGACTGTTAACGTTGCCTGGCGTTGGGAACCAATGAAAGCCGGAGATTCAAGCCCACGCCCATTTGCAGCAATGCATGTTGGGAAGTCCATACATCCATTCGTGTTGCCCCCACCCACTCTCTGCAGTCCATGGCTCAGTCGCCACGCTTCAGGGGCGTGGGCTTCTCCGCAGAGAACAATGAATTTTGGCGTACTGTTCACTTGTTGGGGGAAGGAGGGCATACAGTGTTTTAACTTTAATGTATTTAGCTGACTTGAAGCTTCTTTTGGTCATTTTTTTCATAAAACGAATACTGTACAGCAAGGGCGTGCGTGCATGTGTGTGCGCCGAGAGTGTAATAAATGAGGGGTGTTTGACCTGTGTTTGACGGCGAGCGAGTAATTCCGCAATACAGCAAAAAATGGAATGTAGCGTAGTTAAAGATGCCAGAATATGTATGCAAGCATACGTCGCCAGCTTGGGCAGTATGGAATTCTGAGTTATGTAGGTCATAGGTCGTACAGCCCATACGGCTGTCCTCCTCACATCACGGGTTTATTTTGACACATGGCTTTAAATAATTAAACAAAATGTTTTGGAAAGAAATCGAATATGCTACATTGGAATTTATTTCTCCTGGCTAGTGGGCCTGTTATTGTTGTCTACAATATGGGAATTGGGTTGCTGGATTTGCTGGGGAAAAAAAATCTTTAGGTACTAGTGGTGTCCCAGTACCTTCATAGAAATGCATGTGGGCCTACTTGCATTACACACACGTACATACACCAAACACACACACACACACACATACCGTACACAGAGTGGATTTACAAGGCCACATTTTGACCTTTTTAAAATCAGCTTCTTTCTACTTTTGGTTGAACTTGTGAAGGTATTCAGTCTATTTTATTTGTGTGTGTGAGTGTTTGTGTTTGCATGTACCAGTGCAACTGGACATTCTTCCTACAGCATGAATCGGTCTTCTCGTGTACCCAGGCTGCATTTCCTCTCGCCCCGCCCCCACCCCATGTGTTGCCTGGACTTGAGGGGTTTTTTTTTTCCCATGGGTCGCCTCTATAGGAGTCCCCCCCTGCTTATAGCTTAATCCTGCATTCCGGAGCACATTCCCACCACGGAGTACGGCCTGGATTGGGAAAACCTGGAATGCTGTTGCTCAGATGGCCTGAAGTTTCTTTTTTTTCCGCATCACCTTTTTATTTATTCATTTAATGGGGACAAATCAAATGCAGGGACATTTTTACCATTTAATTTAAGAATTTTATTTCGAATTCATTTTATTTCCATCACACTCTACAGAGTGCGCAAAACTTCAGACATGTTTCTGAACAGACGTACAAGCGCGAGTTTAAACACACACACACACACACACACCTGGAACAGCAAATATGGTAGTTCCCATGGCATCATGCAAGTTTTTTTTTTTTTCTTGGTGTGTGTGTTGACTGGCTGCTTTCTGTGTGCTTTAAGCGAGATGAGAATAGATAAAAAATATGGTTGGTGTAGTTGAGAGCTAAGTATTGGCCTGAAGCCAACAGCATGTTCTAGCTTACCACTTCACATGAAGACATGTGTACACGCCTTTCTGCGTGTCTACACTTTCTCCTAGCAGTTTGCAGTCTGGGACAATGTTCACTGATTATAGAATGCCCCTGCATGAGTTTATGAGTTAAAAACGATACATAGTAGGAAAAAGCTTGTTGACTAAATGACAATTAATTGCAATGGCATCGCCCACACTGTTCTGCCCCTACTAAATCACAGTAAATAGCCCAAAATGTTAGCTAAACATCCCCAGTTGTGTAATCCTTAGCATGTTTTCATGCGGCGAGTTATCTGTTTCTTGGAGGCCATATAAGCAGTTATTGGAATTTAGTGAGAAACATATAACTCTACTGCTTTTATTCACTAAATTGGTCTAGCATGCAAGTATTGTATTTTAGTTGCTCAAAATGAGTAATGAAAGTATGCTATGAAATTATTTTGCATTTTAAGTAATAACAGGTGTATAGACAAGTTTGTTTGGATTGTAGTGCCATGTTTTGATTGTTTGTATATATTCATTATCTGATAGACAACTAGGATCCACACTTCCTCTGGCATCAAAGCAGAAAAAAAAGAATGTTGAAAATAGGCAGGAGGTGTACTCAACTGTGTAATATATTTTGGACTGAAAAAGTCATAAGTTGTAGGGATTGTTTCTTTATTTCTGTTGTTTAAATAAAACATAGCACCACATTTCCTCCAGATGTTCCTAACCGAGTAAGGCCACTTTCAGTCGCTCCACTTCACTGTGGAGAGCAGCTCACTAGTGAGGGGTTAAAGTTGAGCTGTGTGTGTGTGTCACTCTGTACATTCTGTTCCATGGCCAGGTGAGGGTATCAACACTTATACACACACATGCTCGACTTTGCACCCACCGGCTGTTTCATAAATGTGTGGTGGTTGGTTATAGACAGTAATGCACATTATATCTCCCGTTTCTCTTTGTTCATGTCAAGACTAGTGAGGCCTCCCCAAGTGGTTGGGTTAAAATTGATGATTTTTTTTTTCCTCTCTTCCCCCCCCCCCCTTTTTTCCCCTCTCTGTCTTCTTAAAGAGAAGCTCCCTAAATGCTGATAGGGAAGAGATTATGCTACCCTGGTCGTCTTATTTATTTTGTGTATTTAACTGCTTTTGAAGACTGCATTGGCCGTTACTGCAAGACTTGTGTGGGTTAGCTGACGGGAGTATGAAGTTGGCCTTCTAAACGAGCACCAATATCAGAGGTGCTCATGAGGTCGTTTTCATTGAACCATGAGGAATGTATGTAATGTATGGATAGGTTAGCCAAAATTAACCATATACATGTAGCTCTCTTGGCTTCAAAATATAGCCCTCCTGAAGTTGTTATATATTTCAGATTTGTGTATGTCTATGTGTGTGTGTGTGGGTGTGTGTTAGATGTAGCTAGTTCATAGCTTAATCATGTCCACATTTCTCACCTGTGTGGGGAGAAAAAAGAAAAAAAATCTGCACCTTTTATCTGTTGGTAGTTGTTATACATTGGTTCAGTGTTGTCCCAGCTCCACACCGGCTCAAGGTGGTTGCTTTGCCTCGTTTTCATGGCGGACGTGCTCCTTTAGCCTCTGACGTCTGGCCACCACTGGCAAATTTTAGAATGGCTAGGAAATGGTGGTGTTGGCCCAGGCCGTTCAGAAGGTCAAGGTTGTTATTTCAGCGCATCATGGGACTTGCTTTGTGGGGGGAAAAAAATGTTTTCTTGTGATCTCAGGATTTTGTTCTGATCATGAAACCTAGCTTAATCCGGCTTGAAATAAAGTATTGTGTATTGGCCTTAAGTCACGTCTAGAGACACAATACTCTTGACTCCTCGTGCTAAATTGAAAGTTATGGAGAAAAACCTATAGTGGTTTGCTATGCCTTGTATAATAAATATCAGTGCATTTTTCCATATTTTGCCTAACTGTAGAAGTGTGTGCATTCTTCATGGAAATGAAAAGAGCAACACCTCTTATGCCATGAATATAATTAGATATCCATTCATGGTTCAGACGCTGAGCAATAGCCTAGCTTTAGGACGAAAGACTAGAATTGGCATTTGCTTTAAACCAATGACTCTCACAAAAAACTGTCATGTCCAATGCCAACGCAATGATATGGTGTGATGTGACTGATTACTTGAAATTTGAGCATTCACTCTTCTTGACTATTGAACTTGTATGAAAAACTTAACATTATCAGTCATATCATAGAAATACCGTGTATGTGTATAGAACCATTGGTTTGAATAGTCTATGAAGCCTGTACACAAGTAACCTTAAAGGACTGGCCTCTGTGTGAATATGTAGTTTCCATCGTTGTGAACTTTTGGTCGGCAATGTTTTATAGTTGTTGCCGACGGTGGGATATGGACTATTTAATCTTGTGTGGGCTTTAGGCCTTTCTTTAACTGCACCCATGGCCTGGGCAGACTTGAGGACCTACAATATGTAGCAAAATATTTAATTTAACAGAAACAGAGATGTGCATACTGCTTTGTTGTCCACGTAAGCACAGCAGAGAGGGCAATTGCTTGCTTGTTTTGTTGTTGAGCCTGATTAAATTCATAAAATGGTTTATTTTCTCTTCAGTGTTTCACCCTCATCATTTATAGTAAATGACTAAGTAGGTACGATTTGTTTTGTTTTTGTATGTTTGTGTTTTTCCCTAAATGTGGTGGGTTTTGTAAACCTGTAGAGGCTGATGGGATGGTTACTCCGATATACCCACCAAACGGTAAAAAAAAAAATCAAAAGCCGGTTGCAAAAATGCATTGCACAATGAATGTTGTGACCAAATGTGTGTTCACTCTGGAAACTGTAGAAAACTAAAGGAAAACGTTGAACTTGGCCCTGGTTGTGTGTGCACTGTGCATGTGCTCCGCTGACTTGGTGTGGAAGGTTCCTAGTTGAGGGTGAGGTTGGCTTTAAATGTCTTGGTGAAGATGTCTAGATTCCACCTTCATCTGTAGCACCACTCCACTGACCTTAGTCTCTCATAATCCAAGCATCTTTATAGAACATGCAGATTTGCATTGGCTAAACATGGAGTTGTCTTGGTGGCGGACACTTGCTGAAGGCAATGCTTCCGACAATTACAAAACTTTCCCTTTGACCTCAGTGGTTTTGCAGTGATTTGTGACCTCATGGTTTGAATGGCCTAGCAGCCCCCCCCCCACTCCCTCCCCTTTTGGATTAGCTTTATTATCTAGAGTTGTGTCTGTCGCCACTGGTGTAAAAATTGAAATGGACAGTTATTAGTAAGCACATAGTTGCCATGAGTCTACCAACTGTAAGTGTGTGTGTGTGTTTCAGTCAAGCATGTGTCTTGTAATGAGGCAACATGCTAAGACATGACGACAATGACATACAGTATAAACTGGCTGATGCTTGGAATCTCTTCATGACTAAATTCACATCTGTTCTGTACAGTTCAGTTTTATAGTTGCATCTGAAATTATGAAAGACCTGCAGCAGCTGGTATAGTAGCAATAAATAAGATGAGCACACCCAGTAGGCAATACTGAAGTGTCTCTTAAATAGTGTGTACTATAAATATGGATGAATAGATTTGGACTCACTAAAATGTATGCCATGAATGTATGCCATGAATGGCAAGCCAATGTATGAAACGATAGATCCCTTCCCAATGTGTGTATAAAAATGCATTTTAATTGGACAGAAACGACAAATGAATGAAGAATCAAGAAGGGTCAATATAAGAATTCAGCACAGAATTCTCCCATGTGCTTAAGTCTAAAAAAGCACTTAGCTATGTGCTTTTCAGTCAATACTTAGTTATACAAATGACAAGTCAGTCACTTGTGCGCCACAAGGCCAGTTGTACATTCTAGCAACAGACTTAAGTCATTTTTTTGTTTTGTTTTAAAAAAAGACTTAAACACTATAGGCAGAATTCTCCCATGTGTTTAAGTCCTGGGTCCATGGGATGGAACCACAGGTTCAACACGGCGTGGTCATCAGCTTCCTTAGAACACTACATTTCCCATGATGCTGTGCCACAAAGTCCTGATTTATCATTGTCATTGATTCATCCATTGATCTATCATCTGTCTTACTCCTCTTCCTCTCCCGGTCTTCAATGTGGCTTTAGGACACACACACACACATACACATACACACACACACACACACACACACACACACACACACACACGAGTGTAATTGTGTAACTTACGCTTGTGAGGTGTTTTTATTCTAGTTGTGTAGTACATAGACACTGAGGTGTGTCCAGACTATTTATCCCTGTGAGGAGCATGGTCAGCAATGAAAAGTGGAGCAGTCGTTTTGCCAAGATCGTCTTTGGCAATAGAAGGCCATTGCAGACATGTAGCAACAAAAAAAAACATAATGCTTGGGAGATCTGTTGTCTGTCGTTGGGTGGTTGGTTTGTTGTGTGTGTGTGTGTGTGTGTGTGTCTGTGTGTGTGTCTGTGTGTCTGTCTGTTTGTGAACACAACCCAATGCATCCCTACGGAAGGTAACTTGAGCTGAAAATAGCAGTGTAGCTTTGGTCGGTTATGGGCTGGAAAGAGGAACGGCACTGGTGATCTGTTTTGATGGTGGGCTAGGGGCTTCAAACCTAGCCATGGTTATGTCAGTCGGTCGGTCAGTCACTGTGATTAAAATCCAGCGTGCACGTTTGGCCCCTCAGTTACTCCTGCAATTCTAACGGTCTGGACTGACTGTGGAGGGGTTGGATTACATTTGTGTGTGTGTGTGAGTATGCATGCATGCGTGCGTGCGTTGTCCTTGTTACAAACGTGCACAAATAAATAAATAACCTCAAAAGGAATGTAAAAACTTTAAATTAAGGCAGTGGACAAATGTCTAGTTCATGAGTAGACATTATGTATATATGCGTAGTCATGATGTCTCTCTTAAAAATGTCTGCATGTCAAACCCTTTTTTTCTTCTGTTTCTTTTTTATCCTTCTGTCTCTTTCTCAGGAGTTGTAAACTACAGATCAGGAATATCCCCCCTCACATGCAATGGGAGGTGAGTGAAAAATGCCAAGGTCCTGTCGCTGGCTACCGACCAGGCCATGTTTCATGTTTAGGCTGTGTGTGTGTGTGTGTGTTTTTGTGCGTGTGTCTGTCTGTGTCTGTATGCTACTTGAGTGTGAAATGTGTATTACAAAGAATTTTTGTTTTTCTTTGTGGAGTGTTTTAGAAATGACACACATACACACACAGCACACATGCCACATGTAGGACTTTCACCTAGCTGAAGCTTGAACCGTAGATAAGCCGTGTGTGCGCGCATGGCCCACTGCTTTATTGTGTGTGTGTGTGTGTGTGTTGGGGGGTGGTGGTGACTCTTTATATGCATTTTGATTTATTGTGTGAGGAGTGAAGATGTTGACACGCATTTGACTTGAGTGTGCTGGTGTGATCATCTTCTGAGTTTATGTGTGTGTGTGTGTGTGTGTGGTACCCTTGGTCTAGTTAGTCCCCCCCCCCCCCCCATCTTCCTCTTGCCCCTGCAGCTAGGGGCCTCTGGAATGCAGGCCCCGCCCTTGCTTGCATTGTCCTTTGATCAGCAGAACAGGGGCCTCCTTGATTGATAGCTGCTTTGACCAATCGGATGGGACTGCCTGCTTTCAGGGGTACTCTCCCAAGTCTGTGCAGTCAGTTGGGGGCAAGCAAGGGGGATGTGTGTGTGTGTGTGCACGTAGAGGGGCGTGCATACAAGTGGCTGTGTGTGTCTGTGTGGTGTGCATATATGCGTGAATGTGTGTGTATAGTGTGCATACATTTGGCTGTGTGTGGTGTGGGGGGGTGGGGGTTTGCTTCATGGCCTGCTCCTTGACCTCTATGTGAAAAGAGGGAGGGCGTTCAGGTGGCCAGAATGTTATGTCCGTGTGAAGAAGCACATCGAGAAGAGCCAGGGTGACTCCAAACTTTTATCAGTGGCTCTCAACGGCCTCCCAACTAGACTAGCCTAAACCGTGGGCTGGCCACTGGCTGGTTACGTCACCACAGTTAGTTCCATTAGTGTGGGATGGAATAAAATGGCGTTGAACAGCGTGTTCCAATCGTCTGTTGGGTTTAAGCTTGTTCAGCTCGCTGCCCTCACAGATTGTGTGTTGGATGGTTGTGCCTAGACTAGACTAGACGAGACGCCTAGGAAGCCTTTGCTTGAGAAATCTAGAATGGTTGGGATGTATGTCGCTTTAGCTAATGAAATTCATAGCCATGCTTAATGTGTGGTTAGAAATGGTTTTCTTTTGTCAAACAACAAGAAGTATGAATACATTTTTATCTTTTAGTTTTATTATTAATACTAATGTATGCAATTTATGTTCTTGGAGCAAAAACTGATCCATTTTGGAACATCTCAGTTTTGCGTGTATTACCATCTCCACCAAATTGTTTAATCTCTGACATTGCCCGTGTGTGTGTGTGCGTGCACATTTGTTCAGAGGTTGTGAAACATTATTCTCCTACCTCTAAGAATTAAAAAAAATAAAAAAATTTCAATTGGCTGTAGTCAGATATCTATTCCGAGAGTGTGGTAACTGGTCCTCTTACAATTTTGCAATATGTGACAAAAAGACTGATACTCATGAAGGAGGGAAAAATATTCAATATCCTGAAATAGTCAGGTCTGAAAGGCCTCAATATCTCACATGTCAATCAAAGCAAACAGTGTTCAATTGTAAATTGCAAACTTTGTGCAGATTATATTCATCTTGGCTTTTTAGTGTGTGTGTGTGTGTGTGTGTGTGTGTTTGCATGCATGCTTCATGCTGGCCTTGTGTTTTAAATGGCCTATTTACTAGAAGAGGTCTACCCTGTCTAGAAGAATGTTCGCTCCAATGTCGACTCTAAACACTTCAAAGACGTTTCTCACACACTGGTGTTGTGTAAAGTGACCCCAATCATTCTTTATTGACGAAGACAAGGACCTTGTTAGTTACTCTTTAGTATTAGTTACTTGTCTTATTCATTCAGTGTCTGAAACTTGGGGGGGGGGGGGGGAGCTTTAACTACTGACTAAAAGTCCTATGGAGGATCTTAGCTTTGCGGAGGCGGGTGAGGGCTGTCTCTGAGGTTGCTTCAAAAACAGACGGAAGACAGCACTATTAAAGAAGATGGGCACAGTGCCTGTTGATTAAACTATTCTGATAAAAAAAACTCTTTAGCAACACTATGTCATTGAAAGTTGTTTTTTCCCTTGTTTATATATATATAGGCTATATATGTATTTAGTTTAAGAGGTATACATGTAAAGGAAACCATGGCTGAGTTAAGACCCAAGCTATGTAGGTAAATGTTTAGTATACATCAGCTGTAGCAGAGGTGCATTGAATGCTTTGTTTGCGGAGACGCAGCTGACAGGGTCTCTTGGCTTCCTGCATGTTTTGTTTTTGTTTTGTCCCCACCCCTTAGTTCCCCTTTTTCTCTATGCCTTGTTAAATGAGTATAAATACAGATTTTATTTTGTCAACTTTTTACTTAAATAATTTATCTGTAAATGATTGTTATACTGTGTGTTTAATCTTTTGAACATGGCAGATTTTGTTCTGTATATATGCTTCAAAGCTGATACAATGGCTCCCCTCACATAGCAACCAAATTAGAAAGCACTTCAAAAGACAACGTTTCAACCGAACATGTCGTTTATTCAGGAGACCGTAGTTAACTGAAGCAAAGGGTTGTGCCATAGAACCCAGAAGGCCCCAGGGTTTGCGCAGGGTCACATGACCTGCAGACAAGTTTTGGCTTGTATGCCATCATGGGGGCCTTGATACCAGGCCATATTGTGCCCCCATCTTGGAGGTAACAGTGCTGTGTGAAGTGCCAGTTTACAGGGCGATAGCATCACTTGACTTAAAATGGGCAAAAATAATTACCCTGATGCTACTGGTGTCACTGACGTGCTCATCTTGCACAAGTTGAAAAACTGTCAATAGCGTCAGTAAACGGAGAACTAACTTCACCTAGCATACAGGAATTACGAAGGTTGAGAACCAAGTACGGTTGCTGTATACTATGTGGAAACGAAGGGCTGGGCAATTGATTCAACAAAAAATCAAAACAACTTACAGAACCATTGATTAATATAATTTTGTCCATTTCAGTTATTACCATTTTTTTCTCTCTTCTGCTTTTCCTTTAATTATTTTAAACACAAAGATTACATTTACATAACATTTATGCATTTAGAAGACATTTTTGTCCAAAGCGACTTAATCTGAGGCAAAAAAGAAACAACTACTCTTGATGGCGTTAAAATGCCTTACTGTAAGTTAATTAACCAGCTTAGTAGTCACAGGTAGGCCTATTGGGGGGAAAAGAAGGGTGTCTCGGCTGACCCTACTGTACTTGGTGGTAAATCACTTTTGCAAGTTCAGTCTTGGTACCTTGACAAAAAATGTAAGCAATGCTGATATTATTATTATTTATTATTTTTTTTTTACAAGACTGGCATGTCTCCTTAAAACTGGAGCTGGTGGCAACAGCAGCTTCCTGCTGAAGAAATTTCTAGTGTGACATGAGCACAACTGCTACGCGTTACTTATGCACTGCCTGCTGTGTCAATGGGGCCTTGTGCTGGAATTTTGGGCCTTTTTTGGGGGGTTAAGGTTGATTTAAATTAAGATGCATATAATTTAATACTTCATATTTTTTACACCGTTTAAGATGAACACAAACCACAACGTACAGTACGACACAGTATACAGCTCATGCAATTTCAATTCAATTTATTGAGATCAAGACACTCATGCAAAGAAAAGGTTCGGATAATAGGCAGGATGGACAACAGCGAGCAGTTGCATTAAGTTAAAATGGTGTAAAAATATGAGACGGGACATTCCAAAAAAGTGTGTAGTGGAGTGTGAGCGAGAGAGAGAGAGAGTGAGTGAGGGGAAGGAGGGTGTATCGTCATCTAATATCAGACATCAAAATTTAACCCAGGGGGTTGGTTCTTGGAGTTCCCCACCTACCACCCTCTTTCTCCTTTTGGAAACCTATAAGTGTATCAGCCTATGTCCAGGCTAATGTGTGTTCATTTGAATGCGTTTCAGCGTAATATTCTGAAAACGCTGTCTGCTTGTAATTAATCCGGAATAGGATGAGAAGCGGTCTTGTCTGAACACCTGAATCCGCAAGTGTATGAAGACTGTGAGCCTCAATAGGTCACACGCCAGGCACATGACTCATTCATGTGATCTTGTAGGCAAGACTGAGGAAGACGACTGAAAAATGAACTGTTTAATTCTCCTCTAATACTAATATGGCAGCTGCTTGTTTGAAAATTTGCTTAATTTATATGGTCACTTAGAATGAACCATTGTTGGCACAGACATGGCTTTAGTCAAACGCAGCTGATAAGTGGTTGAAGTAGGTGACTCGAAAGCAAGACAAGCCCGCAAAGTCGGGTTTGAGAATTGAAGTGAACCAAACTTGGGTGGGGTGATGTATTGTGATGTATTTTGTATTTCCCAACACTGTTGAGCAGTGCTGTAATCTAGTTTGTACAACACACTTTTTATGTCCGTGCAACCTACCAATGTTGAGTTTTGGATATCTCCCCATTCATGTTGCACGAAGGCATCTCCAATATGGTGGCTGAGTGAAAAGACCTGCCTTGGAAAGACGTACACCTGCATGTCACGTAGACTAACAGCCCTACTGTTGAGGTAGATAGATGAGGTTGCTGAACCTGTTGGTCAAAGAACAAACGGACACTAATTCTAAAAAGGCATAGCCTACTGTGGTGCTACATACTGCAGACGGCATATACTGTATAAGTCCGGGAATGTGTCGCTTTGTATGAAGAGATTGTGTGGCCATTTGACTAATTCTGAGCTCACTTTGTAATTAATTGAAAGATTGAAAGGCTTCATTTTTGTAAAATGAAACGCACTATTTAGTCAAATGAGCACACCCTTCATGGAAATCCTGGAAAAGTCATGGAAATTGAAAATGTAATTTTCCAGGCCTGGAAAAGTCATGGAATTTGGTAAATTCACTGAAAGTTTTGGAAAAGTCATGGAATTTCATTTTGCCTTTAGCACAACTACAGCATTCTGTTCATGTACCATTTGCTATTACGATTACCGCATTTTTGAATGTGTGCACCACCAGCCACTCCAGCATGAAGGGAAGATTACCTCCATTGACAGTATTTTGAATGTTTAAAAATCTGATACCATACCATTAGGTGAGTGGAAAGGGTTAACGCCTCACATTTAGCCCTAAAAGTACACTAAATTCTACACATTTAGGGTGCCGTAAAGTCATGGAATATTCTCTTTAGGTCATGAAAAAGTCATGGAAAAGTTTTGAAATTTTGTCAGTGAAAAAGAGTGGGAACCCTGCTTTTTGTTAGTTTGTTTTATCGGCCTACTGTAAAAAAAAATCTGGAAATGGTGCATTCCAGATAGTATTCATTGTCGCATGTAGTACAGCAAGTTGCCATTTTGGAGATGGTTGTCGTGTTGTAGCCAAAAAACTTGCCTGCTTATCTGGCATGGGGCGGGCTTATAAAATAAGGCGTAGAAGAGCATTAAGTATAGTGAATGACGGTGTCTGCATTAAATCATATGGATGTGTTTCCTTCAAATTGAGTCAACAAATGATTTGGCACAGTAGGTGTGATGCACATTTTTTCCGGTCTGGTTTCACTCCTGAAAAAATGCAAAAAAAAAGGGGTCCCTTCTCTCATTCTCATACCTATTGACAGCAGCATCAAACAGAACTATTGATTGATTCACTCCGGATTTCTCCTTTAACACCTCTGCAAATCGGTCGACTCCAGGCCCACATTCAACTCCAAGCCCTTATTCAAAAATAACGTCTCTGTTTATACTGTGGGCCATCAGCCCAAGAACCTCAGCCCAGGAACTGTGGCCCAGGGTCGAGGTCTTGATGGGTTTAGGTATACTGTAATGCCCCCAGTAGCAGATTGTAAACCCAATCTCATTTATCTATATTAATGGAGCTTATTATCGTCATCTTAAAGTTTGGTCAGAGTTTAGTCAGAACAGAAGCATGGATTTGTGGCGACACACACTCTGATCGTGATATCTTGCATCTCAGAATTTTTAGTAGTCATGCGTATGAGTAATTTCAGTAGTTGTGTGTAGGCTGTATTAATCATGTTCATAACGTCTGCATTTGAATACCACCTGTGTAACCTCCTGAGGAAGATGGAAGTTATCCATCGAAACATGTCAAGGTAAAGAAAAATAAGTCTAAGCATCTGTGCTAAAGGAAAAAAAATTACATTTATTATTTGTGTGTAGGCTATCTGTAGTTTAAGTAGTTATGAGTGGTGATGGTTTGGTTTGCCATACGTATCGGTTGTTTGAGTAGTTGTGTGGAGTGTTGGTTTCAGTAGGTGTGTGCAGTGGTAGTTTCAGTAGTTATGTAGATATTTTACAGTCTAATGAGCAAAATTCTTTGCTTTCTAGTAATCACCATCGTAGCAGAGTTGTCTGTCTGTCTCAGATTCTTGGTTTGGTCCGGACCAAAGTAACAATATGAAGGCAGGAAATCACTTGAAGAGATGAGTACTAGAGATGAGTGTGTGTTCACCTACCACCGAGGGCTGTGGCACAGTGGACAGTGTATCTTTTCTAAGTGAATTACCATTATTCTATTGTCATGAAGTAGTTTTAGCATTGTTATATACTTGTTACATAATACTTTTTTTCTATTAGCTGTTGTAGCAAGTCATTTTTCCCAGCATTCTCGTTGTTCGGCCACCAACAAATATCACTTTTATCTGCCTCCAGTGGTCATCTTAAAAACAAAACAAAAAAAAAGTGCTGCCAATTCCGAAGAGAAATTGGAAAACAAACAAAACAGAAAAAAATGAAGCCAAATGGCTGACTGTAACCTGCCTGCCCGCCCTGCTGCAGTGGTTTGCCATATGCCTCAGTCTTGTCGTCTTCCACAACAACAACAGCAACAACAACAACATGCAAGCAAAAAGCCAAGGAGTTTCGGAGAATAAACAGAATGGTCATGTTTTGTGTTGGCATGGAAAAACTCCTGCATGCATAGGGAACCCCTCTGCGAAAAATCGAAGTGAAGTGCTCTGCCGCTCGTAAAAAGCACAGCCAGTCTCTCTCTCTCTCTCTCTCTCTCTCTCATGCCGTAGATCATTCTACATCGCCATTGCCGCTTTTGTTTGCCGCTTTCCTTGGGTTTGTGCCATGCGCTCGGAGTGGTTGGTGGTCTGGGCAAAGTGTGTGTTTTGTACGCAGGCTGTGAATAAGTGAAGGGGGCCAGGAAACCCAGCAACGGAAGGGAAGAGAGGAGAGGAGAGGAGAGGGGATTCTGTGTTGGACGGATGCCCACTCCGTGTGCTCTCTCGTGTCTGTCTGTCTGTCCGTCCCACCCCTTTTGTAGCAGACCAAACAAGCGCTGTGATGTCTGTAAAACAGATGGGAGTTTGAGTTTCTCTCCCCTCCCCGCTTTTTTTGTTTGCAGCCCAGTCTCTCATTTTCACGTAAAGCCAAGCGGCTCACTGTTGAATGTTTACCGCAATTCATGTCGGGTGTTTGGGCTGCATCCAGGCTCTGTTTACCCTCCCTGCGTCGCCTGCCCTTTGATTTGGGTGAAAAGAGTTAGTCTTATTTGACAGGGGGTTACGGGAGTGGCTAACCAGAGGCTTTTGTCGGTCAGGGTGAAGGTTTTCTCCCTCACTCTCTCTCTCCCTGTATTTGCTCGAGTGTGTGTGAGTGCGCACACACATGCATGCGGATGGGACTTTCTCCAATGATAGACCGTGTGCAGTGGCTGTACTGCAGACTGACGACCCTATGAGATAAGGGGCCTGGGGAGAGCTGATAAGTACATTGAGGAGAAAATTGCTTTTGGAGACTCCCGACAGGAATGTGTTGTGCAGTGCCTTAAGCCACATATTCATCCCACACCTGTCAGATAGCAGTGCTAGCTATGGGATATTTGATAGGCCTTGATTTCTTTTTTTTTCTTTTTTTTTTCCTTTTCTTTTTTTCTCCCTCCCTCCCTCAGGCTTCTTTGTTTCTGACTTAGAAATCTGCTTCCATTATCTTGACGTCTCCTTACAAGACGCGGCTTAAAGGAAATCAGTGGAACTTTGTGTCAGCCATATGAGGTTGATTTTTTTTTTTTAATATGTACATATGCTGTATATAGAGAGCTATTCCAGACTAGCGTTCCTCTTCTTTCCGCATAATATTTCAACCGGTACCAAGCAGAGGGAGAAGTAGGGGCCTGGTTGAATGTCGATGGATGACCTTTATATGGATCACCACAATTCATCTCGGAATGATGGAGCCTGGCCCGTGGCTGGCCTCAGGGCGAAGAGTCAGAGAAGGCAGAGAGTGGAAGATTGTGATTGTGTGTGTGCGTGTGTGTGTGTGTGTGTGTGTGTGTGTGAGCATGCACACGCTTGCTTGGCAGCGATAGAGGAGGGAGCCGCTTTTGCAATGCAGATCAATGCCCTTTCTCCTCTCTCCACCGGCATTAACGCAACATCGATTACCTGCCTGGCTTTGATTGATTATAGCTCGCTAGAATTCACCCTTCTCTCGCCAGGGTTTCTTTTTTTCCCCCACTCTCTTGGTGTGTGCTTAGCTTTCTTTCTGTCTGTGGGTCTGTCTGTACGTGTGAGTGTGTGCGTGTGTTTGTCTGAAAATGTGTGTAAATTGCACATTTGTGTGCGAGGGTGTTACTTTGACTTGCCAGTGTCCTCATACTCCTGGAGTGTGTGTGTTGTGTGAGCTTTGCGGGGACCTGGTGGAGCATAGGGGAGTGATGGATGAGGTCCCGTCCTGGATTCATTCCAATAAATGAGCAGCGTTCCGCCTCGGCTTCCCTTCACCGCAGCGCTGAAGGAGAGCCGAGATGGAGACAGATGGGGCTCCATTTCACCGGCTTACACATGGCTACACCAGACACAGGATATACGGACATGCTTTAGCTAATACGACAAGTGCCATGCTCCGCTGTGCATTCTGATTATGGGAAAGTTTCTAAACGCGGTGCTTCTGCGAGTGGTTTTTGAGGCAGAAAGAATGGGAAAAAAATGAATAATAAACCTGATGAGAGGACAGAATAGGAAGTCCTTTTTGAGACCCTTCCAAGCTAGACACACCGAGAGCTTTCCACAAGTAGACAGGTCTTATTTGATTCCGACTTCACAGCTGTGTTCTCAAGCCTGTGGGTTATGCTAACTCTCCCATTTCTCTGTCTGTCTGTGTTTCCAGAGCTGTCCCATCCCAGTGGCTTGGGAGCCCAGTATGAGAATCCCCACTGGGGTATTTCTAGCAACAGCAGCAGCAGCAACGCCAGCAGTAGCACCGGCTGGGGCCAAGTGATCATCGACGAGAACGACAGCGAAGCCTGGCCCTCCATTTCTGTCGGCAATAGCCACGCGGCCCCAGAATGCCCCGCGGACGCTGAGCGCTCCGCCGACGTCCGCAGCAGTAGCAGCATGAGCATGGCCACAGGAGCTGGTCAGCCAGCCCACTACCCAATCAACAAGAGCAGCGCCAGCCACTCCGCCAGCATGGTCTCCAGCCAGGGCGGCCCCAACAGGGGATGGGGCCCCGAGGGGAAAGCAGACGGCCTGGCCATGGGCGGCCGCGGCCAGCCCAACTGGAGCTCCCCCAACCTCAACCTGAACCCCAACGCCAACCCAGCCGCGTGGCCCATGCTCGGACACGAGGGGCCCAACATGGGCGGTGGAGGGGGCATGGGAGGTTCAAACTCCCTTCCCCCGAACATGTGCGGCGCAGGCGGCGCCCCAAACGGCAATGGCAATATGGGGAACGCCAACGGGAATCTGATGGGTGACAGCACGGGCACGGGCGTCTGGGGGAACCCTGACGGCCCCGAGCAGCGCCAGTCCCCAGCTGCGAATGTGTCTTTCAGCATGGAACCTCCCAACCTTAACACTGATGGACCAAACCACACTAACAAACCAGAGCCTATGAGCCCCGTCCACGGCTGGGGCGGCCAGTCGCCCACCGAGAGCTCGCAGACAAACGGGGACGGCACCGCTATATGGGGCGGCAGCAGCGGTGGGGACTCCAAGGCCAGCGAGCCCAAGGAGTCCGGCTGGGACTCCGGCAGCGTCTCCTGGGGACGCAGAGGCGGGAATGGGAACAGCGGAGGCAGTGGCACTGGGAACTGGGGCGACTGGGAGAAGCAGTCCAGCGGCGAGGCCAGCGGTTGGGACTCAGCTGACACTCCGCAGCAGGAACCGATGAGCTCCTGGAACACCGAGGCGCCCGCCAGCGAAGGCAGCGGCGATAGCAGCGAGGGTCACTCACGGCGCCGAGAGAGGTCGTCCAGTTCGGGCAGCATCCCGCTCTTGCCCCGCCAGGACCTGGACCCGCGTGTGCTCAGCAACACTGGCTGGGGCCAGACCCCCGTGCGCCAACACACTGTGTGGGAGATGGAGGAGATCTGCCCTGAGCGCAAGTCCGAGAGCGGGACCGAAGGCTGGGGATCCTCCTCCTCCGGCGCCAGCCCTGCAGGCCCCCCGCCCATGTCTGCCGGCGGTGCCAACCCCAACCTCGGTGGGGCTCCAAGGCCCGATTCGGGAGGCAAGAATGAGCCCGCAGGCCCGGTGGGCTCCGCCTCTGGGTGGGGAAGCGCACCCCCACCTCCCAAACAGTCAGTCACTGGATGGGGGGAGCCTCCGGCGAGCAAGAAGGTGTCCAATGGGTCGATGAGCGGCTGGGGCGACCCCGTCCCCAGCGGCCCCAACTCCAACGGCCCCAAGAGCAGCCAGTCCTGGGGCTCCGAGGAGAAGTCGCCCAGCTGGGACGACGGCCCAACCCAGTCCAAGCAGCAGCAGCAGCAGCAGCAGCAGGGCTGGGGAGAGCCCTCCAAACAGTCCCAGGGATGGGGCAATGGTAGCGGAGGCGGTGGCAGTGGAGTGGAGTGGGGCGACGCCTCGGAGGTGAAGAAAAACGGCACTGGAAACCCCATGTGGGAGGGAGAAGGGAACAACTGGAAGGAAAACCCTCGCAATGGCGGCGGCAACAACGGCGGTGGAGGTGGTTGGGGCAAACCGGCTCCCAGCATGGGGGGCAACTGGGGTGACGCCTCCCAACGCTCCAATGGCCCAGGCCCAGGCCCAGGGCAGGGATGGGGTGGCAAACCCCAGGAGGGCCCCAGCGGGGGCAACAACGGAGTGGCACCCACCATGGGATCCTGGGGGGGCCCCAACTCTGTGAAGCAGTCAAGCGGCTGGGGGTCCGGAGGCCGCTCGGACAGCGAGGCTACAGGCTGGGAGGAGCCGTCCCCGCCCTCCATCCGCCGCAAGATGGAGATCGACGACGGCACCTCCACCTGGGGTGACCCGAGCGCCTACAGCAAGGCCGTCAACATGTGGGACCGCAACAACCCAACCCAGGGCAACTCGGGACCCGGCAACAATAGCGGCAGCGGCAGCAGCAACAACCACTCGGCACCCAACAACAGCAACAATCACCACCACCACCACCACCACCCACACCACAACCAAGCTCCCATGCAGAATCACTCCAATGGCAGCAACAACAACGGCTCACCCAATCAGCCTGGACCTCCACAGAACAGACCTCCCCTTGTCGCGCCAGGTAAGAGCAAATTCATTTATTCCTCACTCCTTCATGTTGTGCCCATCTTATAAGCAGAGCATTTCAGGCGCATCATTTAGCCTGTTGAGCTTACTTCCCAATGAAAGCCTATTTCAATCTCTTGGGGAGATTGGGGATACAAATTCGGCTGGCAGAATCAATAGCAAAATCAAAAATTATGAAATTCAAAAATTTGCTAAATCTGCAAATATGCAAAAAAAATGCAATTTTGAAATGTATGATATTGTCTCCCCTCAAAATAATGACTTTGTCTCTGTCTTTATTTTGATTCGGTAATTCATTATTTTGACATAGCATCTCAAAATGTTGACAATTTTTGACGAGTCTGGTGGGAACGGGCTTTCGCTCTCCCTCCTACGTTTCCATGTGCAACGTTTTGCATGCTGTTGCAGGGCTGTTGTTTTTTTCCACTGTCTCTTTGCCTGTGACTGCATAAGCAGCTGTTGTTTCTCAACTGCCGCACCTGCCCTCTCTCCTCTTCAGTCATTTCCCTCCGTAGGTGTTAGTGTGTCGTAAAATGGAAGAATGTGTATTGTGAGTTTGTATGTGTGTGTTTCTTGTGTGTTTTTTTCACCTCCTCTCACAACACGGTTCTAATACAAAGTCAGCAGACAGGAAGCCAGTAAAAGGCCCTCAGGCATGCTCTTTTAAATCCGTCCCAGCATGCCGAGCACAGGAAGCCCTTTCATAAACTCGCTGGAGAGTAACAAAGAGTCCAGGGTCCCGTTTAAAGGCAGTTCTGGTGATCCCTCATCATTTCTCAGGGATGGGGGGAGTATCTTGTTGTCGTGGTGCCCAGCGTCCAGTCCAGTCCCCCTGCCCTGACACCCACCCCCCTCCAGTGGAACGGTCTGTGCCGAACGTTCTGATTTTCTGGCCTTGGCACCCACGCCTGCACTGCACTGCTGCCTGGGCCAAGCCAAGCGTTTCGGACACTGGCCAGGAGTTAAATAGACGTGGCTGCCATTCTCTTGGCTGAGCCAGGGCCTTAAAACCCCTGCTGTCGGATCCATGAAAGCGTTTCTATTTCTGTCACTTGGCGCGGCCCGAGGTGCCATGGAGGGAGGATAAAGAAGGGGTCCAAGCAGGGCTTGGTTGACATTCTGAACTTTTCCATCTGGATTTTTGCAACCTTTTAGTGACCGCTTTGTGCCTGTTTTGTCTTGTTTGTGTTAACCTTTCTTTAAAAGTCTGTGCGCCATTTGTTTCTTCTTATTATTATTATCATGCACCATGGTAGACTTGAGGCTTTTTTTTTTTTTTTTTTTTTTTTTTTTTTTTTTTTTGTATGAACCTATTGTGCATGCACAGGGGCACACTGGCCGGTGTCTAAAGCCGAGACGTTATTACAGGTTTTTAACGACCTTTTTCAAGCCGAAGAAATTAGAATTACAGCAGCGTCTTGGTCCAGTGGTTTAATCAGCGCGTCGTCATGGCATTAAGTGGGGAAACGGGCTGTTGCCAAAGGGCTGCACATTAACACGCCTCTCTCCCTGGTGTCCTTTTCTTCGCCTCTCTCCCAGGCTGGGGCGATCTGCCCAACGTCCAGGCTAAGCCCGAGCCCTCTACCTGGGGGGAGCCGGCCCCCAACACCCCCGCCGTGGACAACGGCACCTCGGCCTGGGGCAAGCCTCCCCGAGGCCACGGAGGCTGGGGAGACGGAGGAGGACACGAGCCTGCCGGACCCTACGGCAGGGCCAACGCACCACCGGGATCTGGCCCCAAACAAGGTAAGCGCTGAGAGTGGCTTGTGTGTGTGTGTGTGTGTGTGTGTGTGTGTGTGTGTGTCTGGTCCTGCATTTCTTGTTCGCATTCTAGCATTTGATGCATTAGAGGAATGTGTCTGAACACATTCCAGCGTCAAGGTCATCAGAGGGTATAAGCTTCAGCTTGATTGTGTCTGCATGCGCTCATGTTGAGTGCAGAGGGCTGGCAGCTGCTGTGGAAGGGCCACAGTGGCACCTGGTGGTCGGACTGTGTTACTGCAATAACCGTAGAGCACAAGACACTGACGCATCTCTGCATACACAATGCACTTATCCTCCTCCTCTGATGATGATGTTGATGATGATGTTGATGTTGTTGTTGTTGTTGATGTTGTTGTTGATGTTGATGTTGATGTCGATGTTGTGCCCATGGTAGGCCCCAAATCTATGCAAGACAACTGGGGCTCTGGAGGGGAGGACATGGGCATGTCCACTGGCCAATGGGAGGCCGACGACGGGGACATGTGGAACAGCCCCGCCTCCCAGGAGAGCAACTCTTCCTGCAACTCCTGGGGCAACCCGCCCAAGAAGGTGCCACCCAAGGTGAGCAGGCGCAGCGGACGCACACACGTCAGACCTGTTGAAAGTTTAATTAGTTAATGCTAATTATTAATTAATATGCTAGCGGAATGAGCTGGAAGCCACAGGGGATTTTATTTTTTACAAGGAAGGCTTTTATGTTTGATGCTGTCATCTGTCACAATGGGGGCGTATTTCCTCTGCTCACTACATAATGTTGGAATGAAATGGAAAAAGCTTGAATAATAGTAGATTTTTCAGGTTGTTTTTTAGTTGTGGTTTCAGTGCCACAAAGCCAGTCATCTGAAACGGCTGCATGCTGAAGTGTTGTGTCTGTTGTTCTCGCCTCTCCAGGGGAAGATGCCCAACAAG
>JASCQY010000104.1:2871647-2901902 GCA_030264315.1 Sardinella tawilis | reverse complement strand
CACACACACACACACTGACACACACACACACACACACACACACACACACACACACACACACACACACACACACACACCAATACCCCCATGCCTGCACGAGCCTCTCCCCAGCCCCAGTAAATTAAAATGCAATCAAAACAGGCAAATGAGTCTCCCCACAGGAGGCCATTGAGAGGAGGGTGCGGCCAGCGTAAGGTGCTCCAATCAGCCGCCTTGTTCCCGCCGCCCACAGGAAGTGCCTGATTTGCATGACACAGGAGGTGGGGTTGGCACCCAACCCGAGGGGAGAAGGGCCAGAGTGGCCTTCACACACACACACACACACACGCACACACACACATTTAGCATGCATTCTCTACACCACTTACCTCTCAGTCCTTACACACAGTACACACACACACAGGGCATGGATGTACTGGTGTATTCATATGTGCGGTTCTACAGACAAATACACGTTTGGATGGAATAGAGTCATACACTAAATGGATTAGATTAGAATACATACATTTTTCTCAATTTACAAGGACTGTTCTGTCCACTATTTCTGCTGCTTGTGTGTGTGTGTGTGTGTGTGTGTGTGTGTATGTGTGTGTGTGAGTGAGTGTAATGTGTGTGAGTGTATGTGTGTGTATGTGTGTTAGAGTGTAATGTGTGTATGTGTGTGTGTGTGTGTGTGTGTGTGTGTGTGTGTGTGTCCTCTCAGAGCCTGCTCACTGCAGTGGCTGCAAAGTGCTCAATATGGTATTGACAGGCTTGCCGTGGCAACCTGCAAAATTCCACCGCCTCCCCATGTGCCTGGCAGTCTGTCTATCGACCCCCCTCCCTCCCTCCTTCTCTCTCTCTCTCTCTCTCCCTCTCCTACCCTCTCACTCTTCTTCCCTCGTTTTCTTCCTCTCTTTTGTTCCCTCTTTTCTCCTTTGCCTTTCTCCTCCCGTATCTTTCATTTCTCTTCTCTCTCTCTCTCTCTTTTTGCTTCTCATCCTCCATTACTCCCTCTATCCCTCCCTTTCTCCTCATCCCTCATTCACTCCTTCTTTCCCATCCCCCACTGCGGCTCCCAGGAGGCAGTGACATTCTGAGTGTGTCTGCGCATGTGTGTGTGTGTGTGTGTGTGTATGAGAGAGTGCTTGTGTGTGTGTGTCTCTGTGTGTGTGTGTGTGTGTGTGTGTGTATCTGTGGGCATAAGCATGTGTGTGTGTGTGTGTGTGTGTACATAGAGTATGTGCTCACATGTGTGTGTGAGAAAGCTCATGTTTGTTCCTCATCTCCAACACGAGACGTGGAGAGAGAGAGAGAGAGAGAGAGAGAGAGAGAGAGAGGCTGAGCTTTGAGCCGCACCAGCGGTGACAATGACACCCGCACGTCCATTTCGGGGCAATGATCCAGAAAATTCCGACCCACAATAGCCATTCATCACCACGCACACAGAACTCACTGGCTGCTCTGTCAACAGTTATTTCAACTAATACACAGGCCACACAAATTATTTCTGTCTCTCTGCGTTGGGTGTCTGTACAGTGTGTGTGTGTGTGTGTGTGTGTATGTATGTGTGTGTTCCATGTCCCACATTTGCATGTGTGTGCAAGGGTCTACTCTTTATGCAAGGCTAATCATGAAAGCATGAGTGGCATGTTTCAGATGCACTTGTAACAACATGGCATCTGGCCTGGCAGGAATGGGTGGCGTGTCGGGAGAATCCCGGCCCGAGGGCATCCATCCTGTGTACGTTTCCCCTCGCTGATAAAAAGCTTGTTATTGAGCCGGATACTAATCATGGCGCGGGCTAATAATCCCCGGCTATTTCTGCCCCGGCGTCGCACACACACTCCCACCACGCCACGCCACAGCACAGTACAGCACACTCACATACACACACACACACACACACACACTCCCACCCCAGCACACCAGGGCCACGGAGCATCCTAATCACCCCCCACTGGGCTCCGTCAGCATGGCTGGAGGCCACTCTTAACATTTCAGCCAGATCCCCCACTTCACTCTCGCACTCACACACACATACACACACACACACACACATTCTCTTCCTCTCTCCTCCATTTCACACACACACACACACACACACACACATTCTCTCCCTCTCTCCTCCATTTCACACACACAAACACACACACAGACAAACACACACACTCTCTCTTTCTCTCTCTCCCTCTCCTCCATTTCACACACACACACGCACTCTCTCTCTCTCTCTCTCTCTCTCTCTCTCTCTCTCTCTCTCTCCTCCATTTCATACAGACACATGCACACACTCTCACACAGACTCTCTCCTCCATTTTCTCATTCTGTTTCTCTCTCTCTCTCTCTCTCCCTCTCTCACACTGGGCCTGTGTGTGTGTGTGTGTGTGTGTGTGTGTGAGTGAGTGAGTGAGTGTGGGGCTCGGTGGCCCTGATAGAGCTTCGGGGGCTAGGAGTGGCGGTGTGCCTGGGTGGCGAGGGGAGCAGATGGGCATGTCTCTCTTTTAGTCTCCCTTGGATCTCTGGAGGTGGGAGGTATTAGTCCTCCATCCAACACCATCCGCCATCCACCATCCACCATCCACAAACCTCAGCTCTGATAGGGTCCCTGGTTGATTTTTAAGGGGAAAGTCACAGGGTAAGATACTTATTATGCTGATCAATTAGCCAGTATATGAAATAATGAATGAAATCTGTTGGTAAATAAATAAATGACCCTAAGTAGCCTTTCTTATTAGGCAGAAGAAAAAAACACAACATCACATCTATAATCCATCTTTTAAATCTTCAGTTTGACAATGTAATTTATTCTCCTAGTTCACGGGAGTTCACATGCATAAGCTGAGCTGAGAGAGTGGAATTTCACTGGGGCAAACCCACGTCTTTCCGGAGAAATCAATTAAATATGGAGTTGAAAGAGAGCAAACGTCAAGAGGAAGCTCCACTAAGCCTACAGCATTGTCAATAACTCCACTGATTAACCTTAGGAGAGGGACAGGATGAAGCTGAATCTGCATCAAAAGCACTGAGAGAGAGAGAGAGAGAGAGAGTGAGAGAGAGAAAGAGAGAGAGCATGCATTTACAAGAGAGGATAGGAGAAAAAGGCAGAATTTTCCATGGTGAGTCATCTGTACCCATGGCTATTGTTCAATACAGTCATGAGCGCTAGGCTACCTGCCCCTGCTGCCCTGTGGACACTGAGATGCTCTTCCAATGAAGCCCCAGCCTCAGCCCAGGGCTGGAGTGAGTCACAGCATTTACGCTCGTTCCCCTTGGGTAAAGGAGCCGTGACGGCACGGAACGGAGGACTCCAAAGACCTGTACTGATTAGCCTACTACCAACCTTTGTCACTCACCCTCTCCTTCTATCTCTCTTTCTCTCTCTCTCTCTCTCTCAATTCAATTCAAGTGATATGTAGGCTATTGGGATGACAAGCATATTTGCAATGCCAATGCAGAACAAGTTGACATGAATACAGTGTGATACAATGCTTTCATTTCGCACTGGTGTCACAGTTATCTTATCCTTCCCTTTGAAAATCCCTATTCAGCCGGAATATTTTTCCAGAACAGATAAGACCACTGCCTTCGAAAAGCAAAACCCAAATCAAGAAAAATCACATGCAGGCCAGGAAGCTCTGTAGACCAAGATCTCTTGACAATGATAAATGCTGGTGTTTGATCAAAGCTCACTATCTCATTACAGATTTCCCAGCAAACATGTAGTTCATTGGAAACAGCTAGGATAATTCCGAATTAAAGGCAGCGGTGACATTTCAGAACACTTTCCTGGAAGTCAGCTCAGCAACTTGTAAACCAAACAGACCCGGCCCTCTGCCTTCTCGAGAAATGAAAGCAAAAAAAAAAAAAGCAAAAAAAAAAAAAAAAAAACATGTCTATAATTTTTGATCTGGCCACCAAATGCTGCCCAGATGCAAGGTTTTGTGTTTTACTGGTGTTCAGCACAAGCAAAAAAAAATTGTGAGGTTTGATGATTTGAACAAGAAGCTGAGTGGCCAATCAGTTACCCAGAAAATGATGAAGTATGAAAATGGAAAATTTTACTACACTTTGATGACAAGGGCTTATGTACATAAAAGTGCATGAAAGAATAAGCATTCCATGTGCTTTCTTACAGGCTACTTTCTCCTCCTCCCAACGCTGACTTTGCACACTATACACTCAGATTTACAACGCTTCTGGATTAAATCTGCATTCTGTCAGAATAGCCATGTAGTCTGAGGTCATTCAGATAATCCCACTTTATCACATGTGACAAGCTAGTAAACGGTTCTCTAATTGTGTCACACTTTGTCCACACAGCCGTGGTTAACATTTGCTAGAAAAAAAATAAATGCAAAAATAAATAAATAAAAATGTTCCTCATTCCCAGCCCATGATTGCATTGCGGATGTAAAGGTAGTTCCTAGTTCCTGGGTCATTCCTGTAACATTCACATCACATTCCTTTAATCATGTGATAAAGTTTTAGGATTTTAGTCATGAGAATTCATTTCATGAATGTGTGTACTTAACAGACAAATCTTAGTTATTTCCCAGAACCCACCATTTTCCTGCTGACATCAGTAGGCTCTTATGCTCAAGAAACACTCTTCAACCTGCACACATCTGCAATTCTTGCCAGAAAGACAGTGAATGTGAATTAATCTCATGTAAACAACTAAAATGACAGAAATATCATACTCTTACAAGAGTTTAAATGTGTTAAGGTATATCAGCATTTCTTATCTCTCAAACTCAAACTCTCATAAAACTCTTAGAACGAATGCTGTTTCTAACGCTGTCTCATTGCGTTTTGGAGGTGTTTAAGTTGTTATATTTTCAACCAGTTCAAATGAAAGAGCCAACCTAAATCCCAAATCCCTAAATCTGAGAGAGTTGGAGGGAGAGTGATTCTTGAAATGGCTGCAATTTTTTGTTGCTCTGCTCTGTTAGTGTCAAAGATAAACCCGCTGGCGCGTAACCGGTAATATTTGAGGGGGGTGTTCTACGGGATGATGGTCATCATTAACGATGCAGGCTACATTTCGGGAAACAGTTTCAGAAACTTTTTTTTTAATGATTGTTGTTAGCCTACAGCGCTCTGGAGTCACATTCTTAGTCACATGAAGACAGACACTGTTACCTTTATAAACTGCCCTTTTAAAACAATATCTTTAAAATGACCGGAGATCTCAATAAATCTAACATTTATTATTAAATTGGATGGCACAATCGATCTACTGTGATATTGAACGTGGATGAAATATTATGAGCAGGCGTCTTGTCTCACTGATTACTTCGGTAGGCAAATATGCGTTGGTTTCTAGCAAGGAAAGACCAACAGGTACCCCAAAGCCATGGCATGGAAGACAGGTGCCGTTCTTCCACCTCTCATGTCAGCTTCTTCGCACTGATACTGCTCGGCTTTAAATAGGGCTCAAAGCAATATAACCTGTCAAAGGTATTTTTTCATTTTAATCGCTCTTGTCGGCTTTGTAAACTCTAAACTTAATTTATCACCTAAACGTTACCACACCATATTTTGTCACCTTAAACCCTATTTAACGTTATGAAGTGGACAACCTGAAAACACTGACAGAGAACGATGGGTTTGTTGGTAGATTATCTGTCAGTTATTGCAGTGTGAGACTGTGAAAGTGTGTGACAGAAGCACGTGCATTGTGTTGTGTCAAACCTCGATACACGTGAGCTTAGTACCCTGCTGTAGAGTGGTGGTGAAGAAATAGTTTCAGAGGTGTCCATTTTAGAGACCGTGTTACCATAGTCTACCACAGCGCCATTTGAGGCTGCGTTTTGCTCTTCGTCGCAAAACATTGTAAGATTGCAACAATGCAAGGTCATTACGCACCAATATTTCAAGAACAGTCAGCTGATAGTGTATTTTAATCACTGACTTGTGTATTTCGAAGGCGAATGGAAGAAGACTCTGTTTCGTTTAAATGTTCTCCAACGATGTCTGAGGCAAATGAAAAATATCATAGTCGCCCCATTTTGTTGTGTTTCTGCTGTGTGTGTGTGTGTGTGTGTGTGCGTGTAACCTTCAAAATGAGAGTACAGTGATTAGACATGTCATTTTGTTGCACTGGAAGACTGCGACATCGAGTCAAGCTGCGTCTTTTAAAGAAAGAGGTCGCTTATGAGTGTCATCGTTTGCGTATTTCCCAAGTTCTATCTCTACAGATACTATTCCTGCCGCAACCCTACTACGAGCGACTATAAAATGCAAAGTCGGTTGTGCCGTTAAGAAGACTTCATCAGATATTTCACGGCCGTTTTCTGTTTATTACCTTATAAGGAAAGGCAGTCGTGCCTGTTTGCAATAGGCTGAGGATTGCCGCCTGAATAGTCGGTGGTGGATTAACCCCTGAAGTGCTGAATTTTATTGAGAAATGGATTGTTGTTCTTCGTGCAATTGGTTATTTTCAATCAACATGCAGTTCAACCCGATACTCAGAAATAGTACATGACGACAGGCTTGAGATTCGACAAAAAAGCGATAAACACAAGACAACACACGCAAACCAGAGGCTGTTTTGCGTGCGTGCATGATAGATAGTGGCGAGCGGTCCAGCCAAGGCTTAACGCATAGACTGCAAGCATTCATAGAGGTTAAATTGAATTGCTGTCGTGGTTTGGCGATGAGTAAAACAATGATAAGGACCTTAGAATGCAGAAAGTGTATCGCGCAGAATGAAATTAATCGGAGGGACATTGCCTCAAGGTGTTCATGCGCCAAGCTGTGACTGAGGCCGTATTGCCAAGTGCTAAACCAGCTGGTGCCCGTCAGGATTCAGATGGCAGAAATAAACGCGCTTTAGGAAATGCCGGTGGGTTTACACAGACCAACTGATATGACCTACATATCCTTCAATCCACCACTCCAGAGTCAACCCAAAATCATAACAGTCTGGCTCGGGTTTTATTTGTGGACAGTATGCAGATAAAATGTAGTTTTACGCTCTGTTGTCAGTCATTCATGTCTGTTAGGTTATGGAGCTTGGAGCATATCACAGATAGGCTATGGAAAATCCAAGTTCACGAGAGCCCCAAATACTTTGTCCAGAGCCTTTGCCGACCCATGACAGATGTTCCAAAACTGTACACTGTAGGCCATGGGTTATCTATTTAAGGTGTATGTAAAACACAATTTTAATGTCCCGAATGACTAGTAACCTACTATGATGTATCTGAACATTACTTAGAAGTACATGGTCGGTCTTCCTTTCAAACAATACCCGGAGGGTGAAATTATTTTTTTATATATATATATAGATCTCTCTACTCAAGTAGGCTTTATGTGGCATTCTGATGTTAGTGTCAAGAAGCAAAACACTGGAAATTGTATATGGGAATACTTATGGATGCTTAGACTGTCGATTGTAATTTTGTCTTGAGGTAGAGTGTGAAATGAAAATATATTCATTGCGCTGGGTTGGATATCGTCTCCTCGTGTTTCCCTTTTGCTTCGGTTATGTACCTTGGTCTGTCAAAACATTACTATTCTGCCGATTCACATATTCTTCAGCAATGTTGCTGGTAATGCAACATCCTATCACTTAGGCTAGATAAAAAACACTACATATTCCAACCCTCGAACCTTCCCTCCTCTAGCTGACGTCACGCGAATGGTTATTTGCATGAACTGTTTTCCACAGCTTATTCCACAGTCCTCACGGTATCTCGCGGAGAGAAGGTTGGCAACGCGATCCAAGAAGGGCGACCAAGAAGAGTCACACTAAAAGCGTACACATGTTTTGCTTCACGGAAGGAGGGAAATAGCCATCGAGTCTCCCGAGCAGCCCTTCCAGTCTTAGCTTATCGAGCCTTGCAAGCGCGCATCGAAAATGGAGCTACCCGCCGCGGGAGAGCACGTCTTTGCGGTGGAGAGCATCGAGAAGAAACGGATTAGAAAGGTTTGAAAATGCACAGTATTTCAGCCTTTCCATATATACGGCTGTTTTACATTCGTGAAGTGTGCACCTTTATCACGTATACCTTTTAGCACGATCGCCCGACAAAGATATACAACCGGGCACATCAAAATTGGAAAGCTTGAAGGAAAGCCGTTTCCCAAAGTTTTTTCTCTCCAATTAACATCTCTCTGTCATCCTTCTTACAGGGTCGTTTCGAGTACCTGGTCAAGTGGAGAGGTTGGTCTCCAAAGTAAGTAGTTGTGTTTCCCCTCTTTTGAGTGCATTTATCACTGATGTCTGGGTAAATGATGAAACAGTTGTAGGCTACTACAGCGACGTGGATTTACGGTGCAGTGTGTGTGTGTGTGTGTGTGTGTGTGTGTGTGTGTGTGTGTGTGTGCGCGCGCGCGTGCGTGCGTGTGTGTGTATGCATGGAGTCCATGCATCTCTGAAATGCCATCACTTCACTTTTGTTCACTCCAGTTGGAATCTTTCCATTTAATAACAGGACTTATACGGTTACGTCTGACTTTCAAATTAACGGCATTATGGCATCAAGGCTTTAGGCGCCATGTGCACGGCGTATTACACCATCGCCAGTGTGTTGCAGATTTGTGCAGTGAACATGCAGACCAGCGAAACCTATTAAGTATTTCAAATAAACAAGCAGCACGTTGGTGACCAGGCAGATTCCAGACCATACAGTAACCATTTGGATGACAGCAACCGCTGTAAGTGGTTTGGCTAGTTGGGAAAGCGAGCTTTCGCTGTTGCTGACATTCGTGCTTCTCTGCCTTTCTTCCTCCTCGCTCTCGTGCTCCCCCTCCCTCACTCATCTATTCTACCCCTCTCTCCCTTCCTTGTTCTCTCCATCTTTTTCTTTTAATAGATATAACACGTGGGAGCCAGAGGAAAACATTCTCGACCCGCGGCTCCTTGTCGCTTTCCAAAACAGGTGAGACGCATACACGGACTCGACTGTTTGCACTGACCTTGTATAGTCAGGCGGGGAGGGGGGTGACGCTGTCAAGGCTACGGCTCCAGTGCGATCGCACCGAGGGGATGAATATGCGCATGCGCATAATAACTGACTGAATTTAATAGTGTTGCTGTGCCAAGGAGGCGCTGGCGCAGGCTTTTTCAAACCCGATTATTTAGTAATAACAGAGTGAAAATCAGGCAGTTAAAAGACATTCCCGACTCAAGAAAGCAACGACCCTGGCCACACAAACCCTTTGGTGGTTTATTCGGTCAAGCTCTCACAAAGGAAAGGATAATTGAAGCGTAGGCTTCCTCTTGAAATACCCTGTTAAATTAACCAAATATAACACGCGAGTATGCGTCCTGTCCTGTTGCAGTCCTGTGAAAAGTGATGTTCCGTTGCCAGTGATTGATTGCGGCATATCAGAGGAAAAGAGGGGAGAAATGGACGGAATCCAAATTTGTAAATGTAGGCCTATATAATTTGCGAATCCTTTATCTCATAGATGTGATAGTGCAGCAGCTTAGGCTGCAGATGACAAGTTAGTCGGCCCGTTGTTCCTGAGTAAATAAAGCTTGAAGCTAATGATTGCCAGTTCTCCCGTGCCATATCTTGCATGCATCCCTGCACTCTCCGCTCCAGAGCGGAGAAAGTCTTACGTCGTACATTATCTATAGGTCTATGTTGACAGGTCGACCAGGGCCTGTTTCCCACGCACAGCCGAGTGACTGTGCATCACTCCATAGCGTTTTTCGCAATTAATCTTGCCAAGATGAGATTTTGTTGTGGCTAATTAGGTCCACTTTACGCTCCTCTCCGGAGTTGAAGCACGGGCCTAAGGATATGCTCAGGCCTAATTAGCCTTTGGCAATGCATTGATAACCAGTGTGCAAACAAGATTTTGGTTTCTTATTTCAACTCATTTGCATGAAATGTGGCAATAATTTTTTCTTTCCTTTCTTGTGTCCATCTGAAATAAATGATAAATGATGAATATTCTTTGTCAACATCATCTGACTATAACAGTTAATTGTGGCAATATCTGATTTAGGTCAGCTTTAGCATTTATGTTAGCTAGCACATACACCTCTATTTGTCATTTCTCATGCTGTTGAAGCCTGTTAACTTTTAGGCAAGTGCAGTTTTAATTTTTCATGAGTGATTAAAAGTATTTGTTTTCCTCAGGGAGCGACAAGAACAGCTGACAGGATATCGCAAAAGAGGCCCAAAACCGAAGCACTTATTGGTTCAGGTAAGATTCCTCCTCTTTTGCACATCATAACATGAAGTTGAGGACCTATATCAGGCCTGATCACTGCTTTGTCACTTCAGACATAGTCTGTGGCCTAAGATTCAAGAAGATATCACCTTACACACAAGTGAATCCTTCATGGCTGATTGCTGTCTTGCTGTAGGTTCCATCTTTCGCACGGAGATCGAGTGTCCTGTCAGGCCTCCAGGAGACGTCTCTGGACGAGGTCAAGCTGCACAAAGCGGAGGCGGTGCCGACTCAGCAGTACCAGCTCAACAGCAAAAAGCACCACCAGTACCAACCACACAGCAAGGAGGGCCAGGCGGAGCAGCAGGCCAACAGCAAAAAGAAGTTTTACTATCAGCTCAACAGCAAGAAGCATCACCACTACCAGCCCGACCCCAAGATGTACGACTCTCAGTACCAGAAGACCAAGGTGGCCGAGACCCCGCTCGGCGCAGGCTGGGGTCTGCCCCCGCCTCTGAAGCAGAAGTGGGTGCAGGACAAAGACTCTGGGTGTCTGAACAAGGTGAAGGACATTACCATGGAGCTCAAAAAGCTTCCAGCCAGCCTGGACGGCGGCATGGAGACGGAGGTGAAGCCGCGTGCCAAGGAGGATCCTCCTCCCAACGGAATTAGCGGCAAGCTGAAAATCGTGAAAAATAAAAACAAAAACGGGCGCATCGTCATCGTCATGAGCAAGTACATGGAGAACGGCACCCAAGCGGCCCGAATTAAGAACGGGGACGGACACGCAGACAGGCTGTCTGCGGAGAACTTGAGCGAGAAGAAGAAGCCAGCGGCGAGGCACGGGTCGGATCACACTCACAAAAAGGACACTAAAGAGAGGAGTCATGAGATCCACGCCACGGGGGCAACCAATGGTCAGTCTGCACAGAAGGACTCCGTAAGAGACCAGCCGGTGTCAGAATCGCAAAGGGCCGCAGGTCGACAGGAGTCCTCCGAAGACCAACCTTTACAGTTGACCACTAAGCCCAGTAGCAGCCCTCAGCTGTTCCAGGATCAGGTTGCGTCCCGCCAGGACGGAACCTACTCTGAGACCCCTCAAAAGTTCTTGATGTCCAATAAACGGCGCCACTCAGAACCGAGTGAGGACCAGGGCGGGGGGAAAAGGTTCCTGAGCTCCAGGAGCATCAGTGCCCCCAACACCGTGACCTCGCCCTCACAAAGCCATTCCATGGATCTAACTGGACACCAGTATCCTAGCAACGGGCACGACTTGAACTTCCTGGACTCCAACCCGGAGGAGCCCATAGACTTGAGCTGCGTGCGCTCCAGAGAGGAGAGGAATGGGATTACAAAGACCCCGAGCCCTGGCCCAGAGGCACTGGAGCCCATGTCGGGATCCCCAGAACCTCCGCCCACGTCTGCACCAGCGTTGGGACCAGCACAGGAGGAGACCTCTTCCGCTTTTAAGCCTTTCCTGGGGAACATTATCATCACCGACGTCACGGCCAACTGTCTCACTGTGACCTTTAAGGAATACGTTACGGTCTGAGGCATAGATTTCAGGACTACAAACTACTGACTGAATTTTGTAAATGTGTACAAATGTATATTGGTCTTGAATTATTGAGATATTTTCTGAAGCTTTTTTTTTTTTGGCTATAAAATGTAAAAATCCTGATAGTCTTCTTACTTTGGGGTTTATACAGATTAATTTTTAAAATCAGTCTGCCGGTAATCACTATGTAGATGACTGGAAGAGATGTTCTTTTTTATTATTGCCCATCTCCTTACTGCTTAGTCTGTTGGAGGTGTAATCTAAACATCAAGCACTTACTCATGTAAAGAGTTGTGTAACATTGTATTCAAATTCCTTTTAAAGTTCAAATTTCTACAATCTTTGTATTAGAAGTAATCATGAAAAAGACACAGGTGGGCATTGCTTTGTGTGTGTGTGTGTGTGTGTGTGTGTGTGTGTGTGTGTCTGTGTGTCTGTGTGTGTCTGTGTGTGAGCATGGATAAGCAGTGGAAATGCAAAGGAGGGGTGTGAAACCTGAAAGCTTTGTGTTGCATGGACAGATCAAGCAATGAGAAACTGAGAAATGGAATTATGAGAATTTAGATGCACACGTAGTATGAAGGACCTTGGTATCAAAATGCACTTTGCACTGTTCTTCAAAGGTTACCAGTGGATGATTTAAAGTTAACAAGAGTTATGTTATTTTAAACTTGTCAGTTCAGTCAGCCCACTTATAGGCCTAGATGAAAATACTTTATTTAGTTGCAGAAGTGCACAAAACTGTTTTTACATGAAACTAGATGCTTCCATTGTACCCAAACTAGAGAGCATTGTAATATCATTTTTTTGTATGTTTTTTTGTTGTTGTTTTTTTTATACAAATTTGGAAGGCTTAGGTTATCTTTTCAGAGTTTTTGTCCATTGCTAATATGCTAGAACTTCAGTTTGTTCAGGCTGAGTATGTGAATTTTAAAGCAGTGTTACTCCCTATAACATGTCTGCATCTGTTGTTGTCTAGTCAGTTTAACTCTAGTAGTAACAGTGCCTTAACTTAACTTTCAAAGATGAACATACAGTTGATGCATTGTTGCTTGAAGTGTATTGTCTACGGTCCTTTTACAGGGTCTGCAATGTCAAAACATTGTTCTGTACACGTCGGCTTCGCTTTAATATTGACATATTGCCATGCTGATGCTTCTTGTGTCTCTGCGTGGAACTTCGTGGATCTTCAAAGGCAAGGGGGCAGAGTTTTGTTTTCCTCACTGGAGTGTGTACGCAACCACATTGTTCCTTTTTTCTAGAGTTGTCAACACTTGGTAGGAGGAATTCAGAGAAATTATGACTTCTTCAGGTTAAGAAGAGGTCAATTCTATTGAACAGTGGTTGAGTTACTTCTGTGAATATTTTCGCAATAAAAACAACAGTCAATTTGTCACCGGACAATGGCATTTTGTCTATTTACTAGCCTACACATTGCATGGGTTAACCTTGACTCTGTGTCAATATGCTTTGTATAACTATAACCTGTACATGTAAACGTCGACCCCAATCCTCCTCTGCGGTCTGTCTGTCTCTCTCAGCGCGCATCAGCCTGCGCCTTTGTAAAAAAAAAAAAAAGAATGGGGGCCATGTCGTCTGACGTCCGAATCAAACAGTTTAGACTGAGAGTGTGTTGTAAGCTCTATTCAATAATAAAAAAAACCTTACTAAATAATGGGCGGCTTCCTTCGCACATTAATCGAATTAGTTAGGTTTTCGCGCACGGGCGCGGAACTTAGCCTACTGGGGAAACTTATTGATCATTCATCCACCGATGACTCATGCAATTGGTCATCCATCTGATAACTCAATTAACATTTTACTGGGGTCGATATCCATCAATGTGTCCCATATATGTGTTTACTACACTCGACCTAGATAGATACGCAGATGTAAAGTCATGAGGAGATGTCACTCTACTGGCTTATGAAATCTGCTTGCATTGAAATGCCCAGTATTGATTGCAATAATTAAGCAAAAACAAGCATCTGCTGGCACGTTTCAAGTGTAAATGAGCCTACTCTTAGTTTGAGGTATACTCTGGACACAATTTAATGTCCCAAAGACACAGTATACCACAAGGACGTATTACGGGTTAAGTAGCCTACAAGTTAAATGGTATCCAAGAAAATCAACAATGTTGCATGTTTGAAAATAGCATTCGGTTCTCGGACGTGGGCTATTTTGAAAGGCTGTTATTCAAGCAAGAAATGCGCTTTTTCTGTCCGCCAAACCCTCAACTTCTCATGATCAGGAGACTCCTAGGAGGTGACCACAGAAATTATTTAAGAAATACCTCACGTAGCCTTGGCTATTTAGATCTCTCCTTTGACACAGTCTCACTGTCAACTTGAAGTAGCTAAGGTTGTTTGTATTTATTACCGAACGACTGTGTAGTCTATAACTCTAACTGCTAAAAAGGTGTTCGGCATAAGACATAGCCTGACCAGAAAGGCTCGTCCTTTTTTTAGGTTACATTACGGATAAGCATTACTTATTCATGCTTATTCTAAGTCTTTACACATCACAGTGCGAAACGTCTGTCAGGACTTTAGAATTCTTGGATGGATGAGCGAAGCTTCATGACTTCGGAACTCCAAATTAGTATAAGCTAACATGGCGGACGACAGCGACGTCCTCGTTTTAACTAAACAGACAAGATGCTGACTGAAATTGAAAATGCCGTAAGACGTGGACAGTAGACTTGTGATGAAGGCGCGCAGCTACCACAGACCAAGCTCATCTACCATTTCCTATCTCGCAGCAGTCGCGCAACTGCATCCGATAAGTAGGTTATGCTCGGAGACGAGAGAAAATGGCTGTCTCGAAAAGCCTATCCAGCTTTTTTGCGATCGTAGAATCGTAGACAGGCACTGTAAAAACTTCCCCTGACGCTCGCCATATAGGCTAATAAATTGCGCGTGAAAATATTCTACGATAAGACACAAGCCACTGAAGTCGGCAGAAAAAAATGCATTAACTAAATAGCCAATGAAATTGTTGCCATATAAAGGCTGGTAGAGGTTACCTAAAGGTCCACTTCTGTATAAATTCATATTGTCTAGTTCGTCTGTTGCTAGACGTGAGGCTTTATAAAAGATAGAGGCTACTTATTTTTCTTTCTAACTATCTTTCTTTCTTTCTGTCCGTCTTTCTTTCTTTCTTTCTTTCTTTCCTTCTTTCTTTCTTTCTTTCTTTCTGTCCTTCTCTCCTGTTTCCCCTGCCTTTCTCGCTTTATCCATTGTTTTTCCTGCAATATTTCTATTTCCCCATGTTCTGTATATTTTTCCTGTCTAGCCTATATATTGGTCAAGTAGCCTCATCATCAAGTGCACAATGTAAGAAAACGGTAATTTACAGACTGAGCCTAATTCCAAACTCGAATACTGGAGCACCCTGCTGCTATTAGTCTTCACTTTGGAAAACAGTCAGTTGAATTACATTAACATTTAACACGAGTTTATGCTCAACTTCACAAGATCTTGAACTTCATGATAACCTTAATAGATAGGCCTAATGTCGGTAACCAATTATCTGCGCTTATTTCAGATAAATAGGCAATATAGACCTAAATTGCGAGTGTGATGGTGGGTAAATCTTTAAAATAGGTCAGTGGACATAGTCTCAAGAGAATGGCTATTGAAGGTATCCAGATGTTCTGTTGATGATGCAGACTCTCTCTCTCTCTCTCTCTCTCTCTCTCTCTCTCTCTCTCTCTGTGTGTGTGTGTGTGTGTGTGCGTGCGTGCGTGCGTGCGTGCGTGCGAGCGAGGCTCGAGAGCAATCGAGACAGCAGGTCGCAACTCATGGTCTCGGATGTTGTGCATTTCCGTTTATAAATCATGCTCCTCTTCAGCCTGCTTTGCTTGCAAGCTGCGAGTAATGGCGGTTGCCCAGAAACGAGAGAACCAATAATCTTCTAACATGTCGACCGCGCACCCATATACGGCTGTAACCATGCACTGCACTGCAGACGTGCTGAAACCAATCGCGTACCACACCATAGATGGAATCCCACAGCTCGCCGCCGCAGTTGATATGCTTAGAGGTCATTACCTTAATTTTGCCCATGCACTTGACAGAATATTTCATTCAAAACAGATATGCATAATCTGCCGTCAATTCTTTCACAATTGCGTCAGAAAGATGATGGTAGTGTGTCTGTTCGGGTTTGCAATGGCGATTTAGAACACGACGTTCCTTTGTCTTTCTGCACCGCACGCTTCAAGAGATTGCAAAACCCAATTCTTTAAACGTCAAAAACTTACTTTCGACCAAATGACCAATTTTCAAAAGCGAGATTTTTATTACCATATTTATTGCTTGATATATTTTACTGTAGCCTAGTGCAAAAATGAATAGCCTACAATATTCTGTCTTATCTAAGAATTAATACAATATTCTGTCATAAAATAAGCTAATAGGCTATTTTACTATAGTCAGCGACCCAGTTTGCCATTGCCCTTCAATATAAAATGTATGAGATTTATGTGCCTATTACCCTATTCGCAAACAGTGTGCTAGTATTTTCTTTTACTCAAAGGTAAAAACTGATAGTCTTTTACTGGTCACTATTGAGATTTTTTTTTGTTGTTGTTGTTTGTTTTCATATCTATGAATAGCACTCGCACGTAAAAATAGCGCGGAAAATAGCATAGGCTATATACCTGCATTTTTGGGATCCAATTTTAATAATTTGCGATGACATCATGTTACCAGATGAAGTCTTTCTCCACAGAATAATCATCAACAAATTTTGCAAACAATCTATAACTCAGGCTACATTTCATGTCGACACATGGATTTTTTTAGGCTACTCTAGGCTACCAAAACTGGTTTTATTAGTGTTATCAGAAGTTTGTCTGGAATCAACCATTCTTAAACATTACCAGAGCAAAGGCGCATTGCATAGGCTACACAAAATGGTAGGCTGCAAATGGGGGGAATTAGGCTAGGTTATATGACACCTAAATAAGAAGACAACATGGCCAAATTTTATTAGTCTGTTGATGTGCCCAAACGAATTATAGTCCGAATAAAAGACACGTAATTTAATAATTATTATTATAATTAATATATTTTTATTTTTATTAGGCTATTATTATTACATTTAGGATTAATAGTTCATAGGTCATTCCATCCAAAATCCATGGTTATACCGATAGGCTTTTGATATTGGATTGCATGTGAAGAGCAGAAATCATGGGCTATATGAAGGACTAGCCTATATGAATAACCTACAAAAGCTAATGCAAGGGGGACAACATTCTGTCCCAACAGGCTAATTCATCATTTTATCAAGCTGTTTATCCAGTTGTCTTTCTTAAATAAACAATTATTACTATTATTATTATTAGGCTATGATTATTATTATTAGCCTATTAGTAGTAGTAGTAGTAGTATTGGGCTTATTATTATTATTATTATTATTATTATTATTAGGCTGTTATTACTGTTGTTGTTGATGTTGGCATATTGTTCACACTGTTCTTCTTTCTGCTTTCTTATCTTCTTATTATTACTATTATAGCCTAATAAGAATATTGCCACAAGCTGCTGTAGTAGTCAGTCACCTAACATAACCATAATATGAACCACACCATGGGTACCTGTATCCTAGCTTATACCCTGCCATGAAATATCTTCATGTATCCACACACTATGAGATCTACTGTAAAATAATAGGCCCAATGGTTATAGCCAAACTTTGCGGTTGCATAGCGATAAAAATCGCCTTATTAGGCTCTAGGCCTATAGGGGAATATAGGTAACATAAGACAATCATATCCATAACGAATATTAAAGACAACATCCAACGAGCTCTTTTTTTTCTCTATACCCTAATGGTGTCAGAATTAACCTAAAAAGGCCGTCTTCTGGTTGTCTGTGGCCTAGCCTATATTTCCAACGAAACAGCTGCCTATCTGGCAACATAGACCTGTAAATGTTAATAAATAAGATTGGTCGACATCAGGCTAAATTCAACAGACTCTGGTGCGTCCTGCTTACCCAAAGGCTACCTTTTAGCGTTGGTGTGCTGGTTAAACTGGCGTGTTTCCTTATCTTTCTTTCTCTCCCTCTCTGTTTTTTTTAGTCTAATTACTGCCTAATTTTCAGTCGGTGTGGACGTAGCCTAATAGATAATTTATCGATATTTTGCGCTTTGGGACTTATCGAGAGCGATGGAGAAACGTCAAGAACTTTCCTAAAACACTGTGTAGGTTGCTATTCTAGCACTTCTTTATCGAGTAAATATGTCACTGTAACCGAGAACACGCACGCATAACAAAATTAAATATGTAGGCTATCTCAAATTGCTGTCATTTGGGCAATCAACACATGCGCAATTTAGGCTGCATCAATTTATAAGAATGTTCAACTTTGCTTGAGAAAAGTTCCATTTAGATTCCACAGTTAGGCTCAAACCCATCTCAAACTTATCTTAATGGAAATATCCGTCGATATGAAATTTTAATTTTAAACACCTCCATTAACTGCACAAAATGTATGTAATTATTGTAACCGTGGTAGCACTACGCACCAGATATAATATACATTTCCAATGTGCAGACCACTGAGGGTCTAACCCATTTCCCTCCTGTCAAGAATGTTGGGCAAAGATGCTCCTCCCTCTCACTTAGCAACCCCGAGCACGTAGCAACAGCTAAGCCAATGGCCTTTCATTAAACGGTTCCACCGACAGCGCTGCCTCGGCAACATATTAAAGAACGTAATGACGTCTTTGCTGCCCGAGAGTATTATGGTCTGTCTGGAATTCTGAAGCGAGTGGAGAGAAAAAATATCCATCCAGCAAACTACCAAGCTGTCTACTGAAGAAACGGCGTGGAAACGTAAACATGGAACTGTCGGCTGTTGGTGAGAGGGTATTTGCAGCAGAATCTATCATCAAGCGGAGAATTCGAAGAGTAGGTGTACACACAAGTATGTCGTTGTTTTGCCTCGAACGCACTTATTCCACCAATGATGCATCGCTAACGAAGTATTGTCTTTCCTTTCCTGGCGATAGGGTCGAATGGAATACCTTGTGAAATGGAAGGGCTGGTCACCGAAGTAAGTAACGATAGTGCTAACATTAGCCAGCTAGCCTCTTATCTCTAGCCCTGTCGGTTTCTAGACGTCAGCTTGCTTTTCGTTCGCGGATACCCAACTCAGTGTGGCAGCATTGACGAAGTAACAGCCCACCACGCTAAAATCACAGGCAAATGTATCGCTAGCTCGTATGCTAGCGCTTACTGGCTTGGCAGTCAACCCAGTTGACAAGCTGGCAACGATTGCAGATCTCGTTTACTGGCGGCGTGCAATGCACAGAGAACTTGGATTTTATTATGGCAGTGGTGAGGAATTGTGCCATGTAAACATCATCCTTTTCTTCACTTAGGTACAGCACATGGGAACCAGAAGAAAACATTTTGGACTCCCGCCTCTTTGTCGCATTTGAAGAAAGGTAAATGCCTTGTTACAGGAAGGAAGAAAATTTGTGTATCTTTGCCGTCAAAAGACAGATTACCGCATATCCTTGTCTGCTGGTAAAACATACAAATGTCTGTTCCTTGTCATTACAGAGAACGCGAGAGGGAGCTTTACGGACCAAAGAAGAGGGGACCTAAACCTAAGACATTTCTTCTTCGAGTGAGTAAAATCATTAATGCCCATTTGTGCATTTTAGTGTAATGTCAGACAAGACACGTGCAGCAGCGACCACAGATAGAACTGTCTGGGCGCAACGCCAGGCATGTGGCATGTAAATAGTGTTGTCTGATTGGCTCGTCACCGCACCCACATGCCTTGTGTCTGCGAGCCGAGTTTTTCCAAGTGTTTCTGTGCATGAAGGAACAGTTGTTCAATTAATTAGGATGGAGGCCGTTGATAAATTGATTAGACTGAATGAAAAGACGGTCGTTGAATTATAAGCTACCGCTGTCATTGCCCTGCCAATAGATCTCCCTTTCCTATTCCCCGTGTTGTCATTGACATTATGAACAAGATCAAGTACATTTTTCATTTATTCTCGTAGACTTGCATGAGTATACCTACATTAAATGAAAATCAGGCCATGTCAGGAGTTAAGCTAACAGCTATTTGGTCCACCACGATTGAAGAGTCTTGCTCAGGCAATTTCTCATTTGTACAGCCTCAGTTAGAGTTTTGTGTTTGTGGCTCTGAGAATGTTCAAAAACTGAACTGAACGAAATTCCAACTGTATGGCTTCTTACCAGTTATATGTAGCAGCTCATCCAAAATGATAGTGTTTGTTGCATTTACATTGTATGAAACGGTTTATATTTCATGAAAAAATGCCATAACTTTGTTGAGGATAAATGACAATTGTTGTACAGTTCTGGTAATGTTTTGCCCCTAAATGGAGCAGAGCTATAAAGCCGTTTCCTTACTAACAAGGCAAAACATTTCTGTGGCCACAGGCTCAAGCGAAGGCCGAAGGCAAAACCTATGAGTTCAGGAGCGAGGCGAACAGGGGGATCTGTGTGACGTACCCCAACCCCGAGCCTGTGGTGACACCCCGGGCAAGAGAGGGCCTACGGGCGATAGTCCCCACCATCTTCCCCCCTAGCACCGTCAACCGAGGAGAGAGCATGCGCGTCCGACCACCGGAGCCTCCGCGGAGCGAGCACCGCCTTTCCCCAACAGTAATCCCACAGTTCACGGCGGCGGCGGCAGCAGCAGACGGCTTCACACCCCTCCCGAAAAAACGAGGACCCAAGCCCAAGCCCAAGCTTCGCTTCCAGGAGGGGCTGCTCAGCGGGCAACTGGTCAAGAGGAGAATGGAGGAGCCTCTCATGTACCACCATGGCCCCAAACTGGCCAAACATCCGCTGGCCGATGCCCAGGAGAGGGACTCGGAAATGAGGGCGAATAAGCTGGCCCAGCGCCATCTCCACGCCCTCCCCCCTAGGCCCAGCTACCACCCCAAGCCTGTGCGGCTCGCCATGCCCGCCAGTGGGAGCAGCCAGCAGTACTATGCCGCAGGCCGCAGCAGTTTGCACCCGCACCCGCCCACGCACCGCCCAGGTCTGGACGCTCCCAGCTGCAGGACTAAGGACTACCAGGCGCACCACCAGACCCCCACGCACTTAAAGCACCTGGCCCACCCTAGCCTGTGCAAGAGTAAGGAGGACACCCCGATCCTGCGCCCCCCCAGGCTCATTGCCAAAATCCCCATGTCCCATCTCCTGGAGGAGGCCGAGGAGGAGGGGGCGTGCTGGAGCCCCTGCCTCGGCAATCTGGAGAAGGTGGTGGTGACGGATGTGACGTCAAACTTCTTGACTGTGACTATCAAAGAGAGCACCACAGACCAAGGATTCTTTCGAGACAAAAGATAATTCACCTAGGATATGATAAGGCAGTTGCGCCTGGTCATATTGTCATTTTTTTTAAATGTCTTTAAAGTCTTGCATAGTGTCCTCTCTATCATTTCCAAATTTTATATGTACTGTATATAAAAGATTTACCAGATGATGTGTTTGTTTGCTCATAACTTCTTAATCTGTATTTAAATTTGGAGATCAAATTAAATGAATTGACGTCAAGCAATTGTTTGAAGAATTACATGTACCAAACATACACAGATATAGGCTATATTTATGTATAGGATATTTGCAGGTAATTATTTGAAACGTGGAATTATATAAATGTTTGCAATTCAGTCTCACTGGTGCATTTTACCTGCCCTGTGACCATTTGAAGAAATAAATGGACTGATCACATTCCTGAAGGTAGCTTTAATCAAATGATGTCAGTCAGGCATCGGAGGGTCTCTAACGCAAGTTGTTAACCAGTATAAATGCATTTCATTGTAAATGTATTCCTAGGAATACGGCCACAATATACAGCCCATGTGTAGGCTAACAATAAGTCTTTTGCTCTAAGATATGCCCATGTTAATTTTTTTCTGATCAATCAAATGCAACGGTTATATGTTTTCTATTTGTCACCTGATGTGACCTCTAAGTCTAACAATGACGTCTGTATGTGTTACTCGGCTTGAAACGATTTCTGTATGTGCGATTTTGCATTCGCCCGCAAGTAAACTGACACGCAAAACTTTTGAAACTGCTTTTTGACTCAGAGGTTTCAGGGAGTATTGGGAGGGCGGATGCAAATATTTCAGTATGAAACTGGGCCCCATAAGTCCTCTGTAGGCAACTAGGGCAATTCATGCTTAAATACTGAGGCAGAAGTCATGACCAAGTCACACTAGGTCGTAGTTATCCATACAACACAGGCCAACAACCCTGCAGAACAGACATGCTACTTTATTCAAACGTTGCTAAATCTAAATAGCGCGCATTAATTCCATCTATGCATTTTCCCCTTTTGTTAGGTATGCTTGTGTAGATGGATAGCCTAAACAATTAACCTATTACACCTCAATGAACAAATAACAAAGTTCAGATTTGTTCGACTGCAATTAGCCAAGACAATTTTGTGATGTGACTTTTTCCCCCCTTTAAAAAAACCAAAAAGAAGAAGAAACAACGTAGCTCTAGTAGAAGTCCCGCTCAGTTCAATAAGTTATTTATTTATTTAGGCTACCCTACGTAAAATCTACATGCAGGGTTAGACTATATCTACGCATGTTACTATAATTATAGCATATTCCGTGTTGTGGCATGTGGTAACGAGAGGCGCATTTTGCCCCACAAATAGGATTTAAAGCGCATCTCAGATAGACCACTAGCCAACTCAAATGTAAGATAGAGGAACTTTGCAAACGAAACTGACACATTGTAGCCTAGTGGGCTGTGTTCGATTACACAAGGTTATATTTCCCATGACAAACGGCAGTGTCACGCGGGAAATGCAACACTGGAACGGTAAGCACGTTTCAGTGTTCTTCAGTGTTGCTTTTACAAGTAGGCTAGATTTGTTAGTTAGTTAGCCTACTGTGCCTGATTTATTTTTGAATTATGAGCAAATTCAGGAAGTCAGACTAGCCAAATTTCAAGGGATGTGGCGAAACAGAAAATGGGGGGGAAAAGCGAAGATTATCTGAATAGGCTACGTCAAATGACCGGCAGTAGCCTTTGATTGTTATTACACTGAAACACCCTTGTCAATAAAATACGATGGATTAGGCTATTTCTTTTTTCCAAAAATGCTTTTTATTAGGCCTATAGTTTTATTTTCACAGAATAAAAATTAATCACTGACTTCTGTTACATCAAGAGCCAACACAGCCTAATTCTACAAGTGTTAAAGGTTAACGAAGGCATAAGTTGATTTGACAAAGGTAGACTTTTTCTTGAAGCATTGCAAATTCCCCGGAGAGGCCGTCAGCGCGCGGACATAGAATATGGAGTTCGCGAGACTTCTGACTTCATTCTCTGCCCTCGTCTGCGTCTCATCTTCCTAGTCTTCACAAACAGTCGCTGTCATTTTCGTCACTGTAAAATAAATGAATTAATTCAACCTTTGTTTTCCTTGGTAGGCTATAGTCTAATTCAACGGCAGTTATAGGCTATATATTTATGACCTTCAACAGCCTATTTGCCTGTAGACTTTTTTTTCAGCCAGAGAATTTGCTTGACAGTTGATCATGAGCGACACATGCATGGCAATTATGGCCTTAGAAAATAGGCTTATCACGGGACGCACTGGGAGATGTTTAAACGGGGTAGCCGTAGTTGCGGTCACAGCGAGGGAAGCAGTGAGGGTTGAGCCAGTGTTCCAGGTTAGTCTCACGGGCCCTCTGCTCCAGCCGCTGCATGTGCAGCATGTGCTCCTGAGAGAGAGAGGGAGAGAGAGGGGGTTACATTTTTGGATACATACATTTTTAGATGTCAAAAAAAATTAAAAAGTCATTCCCAAAGCAAAATTGGATGAATTTTAAGGGCTAGACAAAAGTTTTGTTTTATTTTTGAATTAATATATTTTTGGTTAACCTAAACTTTTGTTTATTTGGGATTAAAATGTTCAGGCCTCTGTAGCAGATAATCTCTCAACACTATAGGCACTGGACAGACAGAGGCTGACACAGCTGTTTTCTTTGACATTTTGAATCAATCAATCCCACAGCTCCCACGCTGCCATGTGAATCTCCCCACCCTCATTGGCTCGTCGGGATGGCCGGCCTTCATGGGGCGCTCCTGCCTCTTGGTGCGGAGGAGCTGCTTGGCAAAGCTCTCCTTGATGATGGGGGACGCGTCCACTGCAGGACACAGCAACACAGAGGGCCTGGTCAACATGTTTGACTGTGTCCCCACCACACACACACACACACACACACACACACTTGAAACCCATTAGCCCACTTTTTGTTTGCCTTTTCTTATATTCCACATGACTACGAGCCTACTTGCCTTTAATGAAACAGACGGAATATTATGAAGAGGTGATTTGTAGCTTCTTAAATGCCATTGGACAATTGATGACATTTATTAAAAGGGTTCCCTGAGAGTCATCCATCATAGGGCTTTTGTATTGGGAGACGAAATAAACTATTGATTGCAGATTTGTTGGGGTGGGGAAAAGACTCCAGTTGCATGTGGTGTCCATCTAATGCTAGAATGAGAAAATTCAAATCATATTTATTTTCCTATTATTATTTTTTTTAACTCAATAGACTTTTATTCTCACAAGAAACGCTGTATTTCAGCTGACACCTGATCAGTTCAGACATGTGACATCCTCTGCATGTGAAATATCTCCCCTCCCATCATTCCCCCCGCCACACACAAACACACACACACACACACACGCACACACACAAGGAGGAGAAACCCTCCCCTCTGTCAATCTTTTTTTCTTGCTCTGTCTTTGTCTCTACATCCTTTTTTCTGTCCGTCCGTTTCACACTGCTGTGAGCAAAAGCCAGAGGTACTTCTCTCTGTCCTTCCTCCCTCGCCCCCCCTCTCTTTCTTTTACTCTCTCTCTCTCTCTCTCTCTCTCTCTCTCACACACACACACACACACTCACACTCACACACACACACTTGGTGTGTCCCTCTCTGCCTGCGCGTCTCTGAGCAGAATGCCATTAGAGGCTGTTTTTGGAGGGAGCAACAAAGTGCCCATTCATTCCTCCTTCTCCCCGGGGAGTCTGCCTGGGCCAACATGTGACCCGGAGGGCCAACCTGCAAGGGGGTATGAAAATGAACTCGGCTCAGTCAATACAGCCAGCCAAGCACTCACACGGCAACGTGGCACGCCAGCTTAGCACATATTTAGTTTGCAAATAGCTACACCACTCTTTTGTCCAGCTTTAGGCATGGCACCTAGTATCAAGTATATCACTAAATGAGTGTTTTGCAAAAAAAAAAATGTAAAATAGATGTAGGCTTCAGAGTTGAATCATGTCTGAGATCAGAGATAGTGGAACGCTGTGCTTTGGTGAATAGAATAGACAATGCTTCCTGTCAGAACAAAAAAAAAAATCTGATAGACAAATAAAATGTCATTTGAAGTCATGCAGCAACCATTCAAAATGCATCACTAAATCTTGAAAAAGATTTTTGCACTTGGTGGAACAACTTGACTTCTTTCTCTATTAAATCATTTTAGAAACAACTAATTTGACAGCTTACATGCAATAAGATGTGGATTTTTTTTTCATATTTAGTTACCATTACTTATTAAAACTAACATTTCAAAAATATTAAGATGCTTTGATTTTTGGCCTAGATTACACCTGTCGATTTAATTGGCTAAGATGTAGAAATTTGCATTACTTACCCGTGAGTGAGGTCAGAAGGACCAAACAAAAAAGATAAGCCACAAACTTCATTTTTCGTCTTGCCTCTCCTTTGGGCGCAAACTCTGCACTGAAAAGCTGTAAGGATAAGGTAGGGGGAAGGTTCAAGTCCCCGCGTCATCAATCACTGGAAATTGACGATGCACAACTGCAAAAACATCTGCCACAAGCAACCACACGCATCGAAATCTATCATTACAAAACTTCAGGTTTTATGCTAAACGAACATCTTAAATTGGTTGAAACCATTTCTCCTTATTTGCTAAAGCATGTAGGCTATAGAGCATGATAAAGGATCGTGTCCGAACATCTGGACACAAGATTAAAATTCCATTAAATTCGCACCCTTGAATTGCTCACAGGGCCACAAGGGGGAGCGCGAATGCCGTTTATCGCAGAGCCATTTTCAGCGCCCTCCAAATTTAGGCACCCCTTGCAAAGTTGGTTCAAATAAGGAATAAAAGATATTATGAAAAATTATTTTAACTTTTAAACTATCAATTTAACAAAGATGCCAGTTTAAGTTTTAAGGTTTATTTAAAAAAATAATATTGAATAGATGTACCGTATTGTATCATATTATATTAAGAAATCATATTGATTTGTAGACTATTTGTATGCCTATTTAATAGTTGTAAACAAATTTCACATTGGAGGGCAAACTCATGTATGATGTCTACTGAAGAGTAGAGAAAAAGCAGAATCTTGGAAATCACCAAGTCTTTTATACCAAAAAAAAAAAACAAAACAAAAAAAAACAGTTGATCCAAAAGACAGGGGGAAAAACCCTTTCTGGCTAATACAAATTCAAAAGGCTAAATGCTACAGGGACTTTGCCTGAATACACACATCTTTGATCAGATGGGATATAGGCTATGGAACCTTTTGGCAGAAATAATGGAGGGTTTGACATGCATAGAATACCAATACTGAAAAGAGCCCAATGATATGAATCCCGACAGATGACACTGGATGAAGCGATGGATAACAGCCTATCAAATAATGACGGGATTCAGGATTCAAAAGATGGATAATTCAATGTGATGACTTACCATGCAGATATGTGTAGTGGGTGTGTCTGTCCGGTTCTAGCAACTGAATGAGAACAGCACTTGGGTCACAGACCGATCCTCGCACAGAACTCTAGACTTAGACTGCCTGCTATTGGTTCATTCCTCCCCCGTGTGAAGCTCTGGAACACAAGCGACCAGGCAAATCTCCTTAATGGCTTACTCTGTCTGTGAGCCCTGTCTGTGTCCCACTGGACTGGGGCTGCTTTAGATGGCCAAGAAATGTCTTTTTTTGAGAAGAAAAAGTAGGCCTACTCAAACAGACAAACAAATAAACAAACAAACAAGCCAATAAACAAAGCAGAACTTAAACAAACAACATGACGCAAGACCATGAAGACCTAAACATGTGAGGACCAGCAGACACTCAGCTGCTCACTCCTCAAACTTGAGCCAAATTCATCGACCTTTGACCCTAAAATCTCTCGGACAGATCTATGTGACATTTGCAACATTTCACAACAAATATCTCTGCTGTGCTTTAAATTGGATACAATTCAACATACTTGTAGCATCAAAACAGATCCACTGACATTCTCGATAAAGAGATTAAATGTGTCTGTCTGTCTTTGTTCTCTTACACTGAGGATCAACCACATGACAACATGTCCATTGTTCTCCTTATATATCAAGCCCAAACAAGCAGCTGCAGGCCCACTATAACCTCATTTCCATTCATATTAGAACATGCAAAAACATACATCTAAACGTAGCCCATGCAAACTTTTGTATTTCAATTTTACAAGCTGCAAAAGAGATGTAAATATCTCATCATGTTTAGATGAAATGAAATTCTTTTGTTATGCAAAATCCCAACATGCAGTGTTTGTCAAACGTTTGTTGTGCGTGCTCTATTTGCATCGAGCAGCAATGATTAACAACGTAGAGAAAGGCATACAGTACAGTCGGTCTGCAGGATACTAGATGCCTGTTTGTGTTTTTTTGAAATAACATGTAGTGCAGCTAGACAAGGACAGTGACAACAAACAGGCAGTGCACAGTCAATATTAATACTACTATAGTAATAAAGTGCAAGTGGACAAGTGCAAGTTGCATCGGCTCAGGCTATGTAGACCCGCTCTAAGACTCGTTGAATGGGCCTACTGATGATAGTTGACTGAAGTCAGCTGTCAATGTCCAGATAGAAAGCATGCATAATTTTTTTGACGGCCAGTTTGGGCACTGGTCACATAAAGGCCTAATGTCTAGGCCTATTTATGTTTGAGACCAATTAGGCAGAGAGGGTTTAGCCATGATGATGAAAACTTGTTGGAAGTAGGCAAGCTCTCCCCCAGTGTAGCCTTATAAGTTCATGGTACAGAAATGGGAAAACAAACTTTCTCTTGCAGGCTGTTGCATGACACTATGTGTTAATAAAGCACAAAGAATTTTGGTCGGAGTCACAACATAGGCTGTGGTAGGACTACAGGTTTATTATAGCAGACCAATTCTTTTGGTGCGTTGCATTTAGCACTAACGTTAGAAGTCCCCGGATGGGTACCGTGTCCAAATTCTGATGCATGTGGGCAGAGCTTGCAGATGACACAGATGAGCGTAAACAAACTACGTCATCATTTCCGTTTCCGCACAGTGGTGGGTTAGCTTGTATCAAAGAGGGAGCAAGCAGGTCGGTTAGCAATGGGGGCTGCCTAGGCGCTACTGGCTCATGTTTACAGCCCGTTTTATGACTTTTACTGAAGAAAAGCGTCAAACAGACATTAGGCAAGCAGATGATATCGTCAGATATCCCAGTAGTGCTCATGGTTTTGTCGGGATTTCGTCGGGCTTTAGCGGAGATGATGAGGACTGCCTGGGGTGACTAACGTTAGCTAACGGAGATGAACTATCCAACGATAACGCTAACCTTACTCATTCCAGAAAAGCTGTTTTAGCCAACACCACCAAACTTTTTCATTGTGTTCAGACAAGCTATTTTATTATACTTTAGGTGTAATCCATTGAGATGCACCGGGATTCTCTTGTGCCTGCGAGAGGATGCACCAGCCATAGCGTTGCAGTAGCCTGGTTTGAATGTTAGATAAATGACTAACGCTGAAGACAGTATTTTGACAGTTCAACGAGTGTACAACACTTCAGACAGCTCGACCCAGCGGCGGTAGAGCAGTAACAGCGGTGATGTATTTAATGTTTACATATTACGTCGGTTAATCTCAGTGTTTACGTAATAGCCTATCGCAAGTGTTCAGCGTCGCCAACACTCATCTTTGATAGTTCAGATGGAGGGAGAGGAGGAAACTGTTAGCGGGCAGGTTGACACCGCTGGGACGCGGGAGGACTGGAACCTTCTGATCTGGACCTCACTGGCCGTGCTGGTGCCAGTGGTCATCACGCTGTGGTGCAGCGTCCAGCGTTCGAAACGGAAGGTGTACATGAAAGATTTCTTACGCAAAAGCAAACATGGGTGGCATTACACGGATCTCTTCAACAAGCCGACGTACTGCTGCGTATGCTCGCAGCATATCCTTCAGGGAGCCTTCTGTGACTGCTGCGGTCTGTGCGCGGACGAGCCGTGCCTACGACGGGCCGACCGCACTATGCCATGCAAGGAGATTATGGCCACGGCACAGTCGGACGGAACTGTAAACCACCGTTGGGTTCGTGGAAACGTGCCCCTTTGCAGCTACTGTGCGGTCTGCAAACAGCAGTGCGGCACTCAGCCAAAGCTGTGCGACTACAGGTAATTATAAAGTAACTTCTGGCGCGGCGCACCGCAGCCCAGCATTCAGTCAGGTTTGGCCTGATAGAGAAACATCCGTACTGCCATTTAGAATGATGAGCCTGTCGGTAAGCGCATGAAAGCAGAACCTCAAATTAATCTGTCATGAGTATGATTAAAAAGAGCAGCACTGGCAGGATCACAGAACATTCGAGAGATTTGATCTGAGTGGATGGTGCATGTTCTCCCCAATCATCATGATGATGAACTAGTGGGACTGACCTGTACCAGTTAGCTAGTTGATCCGATCCATTAGAGGTAATGTGAAATTATTATTTTTCTTTTTGTGCGCTCTGTGTGTGTGTGTGTGTGGGAAGGTGTGTGTGGTGCCAGACCACTGTACATGATGACTGCAAGCCCAGTCTGGAGGGCGGGGAGCGATGCGACCTGGGAGAGTTTCGCTGTCTCATCATTCCCCCTCACTACCTCTATCAGGTCAACAAGCTGCGGCGCAGACAGCCAGAGGAGTACAGCAAGGTGAGGGGCTTGAACACTTACCCTGGCTTACACTGGCCTGCTGGACACAGGGCCGCTCTTGGCCTAGTAGAGTGGCTGTGGCCTCTGCTGCACAGAACTATGGGATTGCTTCATAGTCAGACCAGCCTGCATGACTGTGTCGTTTGTGACAGAGCTGTGTCTGCATCGTCGACCGAGTGATGTCATTATGGCCTGAATATGAGAGTGTGTGTGTGAGAGAGTATGTGTGTGTGTATGTGTGTAAGAGAGAGAGAGAGAGAGAGAGTGTGTGTGTGTGTGTGTGAGTGTGAGTGTTTGAAATGGTAGTCTGCACCATCCACAAATAATTCTCAAGGATAAACTTCAAATGAGAATATTTGCACATTGTTAATTTCATCTTCTGTGTGTGTGTGTGTGTGTGTGTGTGTGTGTGTGTCTGTGTGTGTGTGTGTGCAGCTGGCTGTGGCCTGTGGCAGTGGCTGGACTCCAGTGCTGGTGCTGGCCAACACTCGCAGTGGGAACAATATGGGCGAGGCCCTGCTGGGAGAATTCCGCACCCTGCTGAACTCCGTCCAGGTCTCTCCCCTACC
>JASCQY010000104.1:2846430-2857222 GCA_030264315.1 Sardinella tawilis | reverse complement strand
AAGAGCAGTAACATTTCAGTGTAAAAGTGTGATTTATTTCTGGGTTAGATGTTTAAAGAGCTGCGTTGCTTCCGTCCTTGTAAGTTGCTTTTATCTAAAGCGACTTACAATGTATGGCTCACATTCACACACCAGTGGTGGCAGCTGCTATGCAAGGTGCCAACCTACCACCAGGAGCAATTTGTCTGTCCCCCCACCTTCACTAACAGTGTGTCACATGATGTATGTTAGAGGCCAGTTTTTGTAGCCAATTGTTTGTTTCATCAGTAAGACACTTCATCCCGAGAGAGAAAACCTTGTGAATTGCGTACGCACATTAGTGTTTAAACCAGTGTGCTGGTCTGTGCAAGAAATTGGTTGTCTGGTTGTCTCACTCACAACACATGACATCAATAAAACTATGCCTGTTTTCAGATTTGATCTGAACAAACTCTGATGAATGGTCTTCTTGGAACTTAGTACCTCGGAAATAGGTCATTTTTCACAGACTATGTTTCCAACAGGGAAAGCCATCTTTGAAAGATGGCTTTTCAAGCAGCAGCAGCAACTCTGAAAAAGAAATCCAACCACCTTCTTATTTCCCACTCATGGTGCACAATGATATGAGATATTTCAAATCATTATTTTCACAAACATCCAGCCAATTTGTTGGTCCTACGTGGAATTCAGGTCATGTGCTGCTGAAATAAAAAAAAAAACACCACAAAGATAGTTTCAAAGTAACATTGTAATTTTATTCAACATACACAGTTAACATGCAAAGTGATGCAACAATATAATTTCTAAAGGATTCCATACACAACTGTAGCAGATTTGTAAGTGAAGAATAAACTTTAAGCCTCACAAAAGAATCTACTTCAAGGGAAAATCCAGAGTCAATCAGCCCATATCCCTGTTATATGAGGCTGCAGAGTGCTGTCCGTAGGTATATGAATGACAGCACATGGTCCAATGGGTCACTAACCGAATTAGCAAACTGTCTGATAACGCTAACAGATGAGGTCATGCCCTCATCAGTTAGCATTGGCTGCCATTTTGCCATCTGGTTGCCCCATATTCTGTCCTTCTCATACCTACCGTCAGCAAAGTGGTATAAGTGGCAACCATTTGAGATTAAGTTTAAGATGAAGGTCAGATCAGGTACATATTGGGAATGACTAAGACTAATGTTTTCACACACACACACACACACACACACACTGGTAGGTATGTCAAAGTACACCTCGGACCCATTCACACGCTTACTCTGTGTGAGCGACACCTACAGCAGTTGCAGTGTGTTCTCCTTTGCCACACCAGAAATGTCTTCAGTGCAAAGAGCTTCACTGCTCTCTGTGTGAAAGGCTTGTTACTGTACTGACTACTGACACAAGTGGATATATGTGCATCGGGCCACACACAAATGACAGGCAAGAGCATCTGAACTCAACAGTGACAGGATGAACTGTGAAACTGACCGTGCAGCGCACAACACCAACACTTTTTCTTGCGCCCTCGGCATCAGACATACCTGGCCTGCAATTTTACATCTCTACATGAAAGGTCAGCGTCTCCACGTGAGACGCAGGTCCTCCTTACATGAACAGACTCCAGCCATCTTGCAGTGTGTTAAAACACTCTGCCTCAAAGCGCATAGTTACTGTAGAGTTGTATGTATGAATGAATGAATCTTTACTGACAGTACAATGAAAGGTCATTCCTCTAAATCACAACACGAGCCTAAACATTTCAGACAGGAAAACAGCATGTCGCACGAGACCAAAACAAACTCTAGTGAATTGGGTTGCTCTGGCACACAGCGTCATTTGCATGGTTGTGCTGGAAGCCTAGTTCACCACACGTTAGCAAAGACGAGCGGATCCTGTGAGACCACAGGAAATCACTCTCCCTACACCATGGCCTCTCTCTCTCTCTCTCTCTCTCTCCTGGGAGCAGGCCGATATGAGCAGCCAAACGCCGATCCGAACACACACAGCAACAGCGGCATTCCAGGAAAAACTACTCGCTGTTGTTGGCAGCCTACTCTCTCTACTGTGTTAGTTATCAGAGGAAGGCAACACTGGCTGTAGTCTTAACAACGGAACAACCACACTGTGCTCGCTCGCTTCGGACAGCAAGATGGAGAGTTTTAAAAATGGCTGATAGACAGGCAAGCTGTTCATGGAGACAATGGTCCATCGGCAGAAGACACAGAGTTAAGTGAAGTGCTGTGATGTGATCTGCGCGATGGCAGTGGCTGTCCTAAAGGAAACGTATCAGCCACTGCAGAGCACGCAGGGTCTCTAGAGCAAGAGGACCTGCTGGGAATGGCCCTCACGAATGTGAGAAAAACGTTAAATGAATAAAACGCCCAACCAACGACCCTGTGGACCATGTTGGCCTGGTTGTTTTTACTGGCCTGGTTGTTTATCTTTGTCTAGAAATGACAAATCAATCAAGACCTTCAGCTGAACAAGGACAAAAAGTCCAGGCATCACCATCCAAACAAAAACACCAACAGCAAACACATAGGCCTTTCTTTCTGCCTAAAGCCCATCAGTGCCCACCACCACGTGCTGGTGCCCCCACTGACCGACCGAGTGTTCCTCACATGTCCTCTGATGCCTTCACTGACCCACTCAACAGGAGTCAATCACAGTAACAAAGGCCACGAGAACAACGGCGCCAGGGTGGACAAGGAAAAAAGTGGAGCCCACATCGCCTTCTGGATGCAGCCTGGAGGTTAGCGTTCCCACTGTATCCCTGCACTGGGATGCCCATAGTAGTACGCTAGAGACGCCATAGCTACTACCTGTAGAGGGGTTTCTTTAGCACATCTGTTTGAAACACACAATACCATTTCACCAAGTTGTTTGCGTGCGAATCTTGTAGCCATTGTCAATGCCAAAACGTTCCCTTGCATTAAGTGCAGGATTAGCAGTCGGGAACATTCTTAACATTGTTGAGTGTTTACAACAGCCAACTGTAAATGTTGGTCAGCGACACAGACAGACCTTTTGCAGGTTTTTTTAAGCATGTAAAGACTACATAGGATAAATTCAAAGCCATACAATCATGAACATGTCCATAAAATACATATTTCAGATTAAATTATTCATTTAAATTATTTTCTGTGAGAGCATATACTGTACATTACATCCACCACTATTACCATCAATCACACATAGCTACACTTAAATCAGACCATTTTCACTTTTTTTCACATTTTTGTACACCACTATTACCATCAATCACACATAGCTACACTTAAATCAGACCATTTTCACTTTTTTTCACATTTTTGTAGCGTAAGCAAAGTACTATATATGCTGTGCAATTAAGACACAGGTGTGGGAAATACTAGATCAACCTCACCATCTCCTCTCAACTAGTATTTTCAAAGATTCAAGTCAAGGTTAGCATGACATTAAATATATTGCAAGAAATATGATGCACTTTTCTGGAATTTTCAGCATGAAAATGTCTGCAGTGAATATTATTTATCACATGTTTAATAATATTCTCTTTCAAGACCATTCTGAGAAACAGGCCCCACACTTCCCCTGCTTGTTTCCATAGAACACTTAGCTTATGTGAAACAAGGCAAATAAGTGTACGTCTGAAAATTCCAGAAGTGCTTACTCCTCCTTTTTTGTTTGTTTAGTTGAATCAGCCATTGTAGCAGGGCACCATGACCTCACAGAGCTGCACGATGGGACCATCGGTGGCGCCCACTGCGAGGCCAGAGCGTCCGAGCTCAGGCGGTCAGCTTGCAGAGCGAGATGGACGAGCCGGCCGAGAAGATCCAGAAGGCCGGGTACACGGCCTCCGTGAAGGGGAACACGAAGGTGTGGAAGGGGTAGGCGCGGTCGGCGACCGTGTAGAAGGTGGCCGTGCCGCTGTCGCAGTCCAGCAGCACTCCGACGCGGGTGGGGTTGGGGTTCTCCAGCACCGTCTCGGCGCTGTTGTGCCACGCCGACAGCTTGACGTTGAACCACTCCACGCACCAGGACTGGCTGTTGCGCCCCAGCCGGCTGCTGGGGCCCTTGCGGTCGATGGAGCCGTAGGCCAGGCCCAGGCCGCAGAAGTTGTTGCTGCTCATCTTCACCTCCCAGTAGTGGCGGCCCTGCGAGAAGCCCTTGGAGCACAGCACCTGCGAGCACACCGAGAAGCGCTCGGCCCCGTCCGGGTACTGGCACGGCTCCTCCGCCACCGACGCCTTGGTGAAATCCTCGGCCAGGGCGATGCGCTTGTGAGCCGTTTTGTGGTCCAGCCTAAGGACCGTGCCGACTGCCAAAGCCAGCGAGAACACACAACAAGGGATATTAGGGATCTTCCACAGAGCTCTCTGAGGATGAAACTTTATTACAGAATTATGTTGATTGTGCTAATTAACTACACCGTGGACACCGTCTTTCGAACTTACATTGGAGGAGGTCGTTCCTTTTCACAGCGCTCGAGACATCGCGAGGAACAGTCACATTGGGTGCTCCGGCTGAAGACAAATACACAGTAATCAAGGACTCCCACAGATTAGCTTCTACAATAGTCTGGAGAGACTAAACATGGTCTGGGTTTAAGTGTTTCAGATATACAGTATCAGGTTTGGTTGAGCAGAAACCCCCACTGCACATGATGTTCTATTAGGGTCCACAACAACCAAATCTAGGATCCATTTCCCAAGACCATTGCTGCTAGCTGCTAGTGGTTCCAATGAAATTGCCCATTGCCAACAAACTTGGTGTACAGATGCCTAAATGGTGGGTATATATTACAAGAGAACAAGGCTAAGAAATGTAGCTTCAAAACTCTGCAAGTTCTCAGACACTGTTGTATCAGTGTTTTTGGTTTGGCAAAAGTTTATCAGCTATTGGTTATTCCAGATAAACTGGTTCAACCGTCCTGTACATCCAGGAAGGTACAACTGGCAACTGTCGTGGGAAAGTGGAGAAATCACTTATCAAGAGCACTTTTGTTTTGCTCCATCAGAGAAAAAAAATAACAGTATAAGAAAGTAACACATTGTTTGAAAAAAAGAAAATATTCAAACAAATTAAAAGTTAATTTTCTTTTAACCACCCAGTGGTTTAGCACGCTGCAAAAGTGTTGGGTAATATCCCATTTGAACACTAGGATCAGACATACTGTGATTAGGAGGAGGGCCTTTGCTGAATTCACTTGGGTTCTTGGGGTTTCCACCAGCAGCTTTGGGGGGCTTCTTGCCATGTTCTGGAGAGTGTGGAGAGAAACAGCCAATCAATGAGATTCAAATGTCCTATTTTCTAAACACAGTGAGTGCCAATTTACACAACAGAGGCAGGACTTAAAGTGAGCAAACAATGTAGCCAAATGCACACACATTCTCCTGATACAAAATAAAATAAAATGTCCCAGGTCCCACATATGTGAGTGAACCTAAAACTACTCCTTTCCTGTACCGATTCTTCTCATTGTGATTTGTGTGATTCAATGTGGTCTGGTCATAGTACAGACTTTCAGACGTACCTTTGTCACGATGCCGTTCTGATTCTGCAAAAGATCAAACAGAAAAGTCATTTAAGAGTGCAGCAATATGGCAAAGTGCTGATCATTAGATTGGGGACAATTCTAGTCTCCAATTGTGGTACAAGATACTGAGACTGAGGTCTTACTTTCTCCTTTCTTTTGGTCCTTTGGTCCTTGCGTCTTGTCTGAAATTGGAAGCAATTTGTCAGATGGCGATCCAAAACAAATTTAAACAAACCCATCATGAGATGTGTGCTCTAAAAGTAACATCTCATGGCCTGCTTACAAGAAGTGCTTAATCTAGATACTTTATTTTCCTTTCTGTTGCCTGATCATACTTCAAACCAACTTCTTAACTACAGCCTTTTTATTAACTCCAGATCACTGAGGTTGCTTTTTTACTTCACATGAAGAATTCACACCAGGTTTTCATTACAGTCGCGGTCACTAGCAGAATTAATATGACTTGTTATGTGAAGACAAGGAACAAAAAACAATTAGAAGACTTTTCAAGCAACTTTACAGCATTTTATAAGTTGCTGCAGATTGATTGTCATTTTCCTGTTTTTTTTTTTTATTAACCAGCCAGTACCAATTTATTGCCTGAGACTGCCTTTGTGATTCACATGCTGGTGCTGCCGCATTAGCTCCAGCTAGTCACACCCCAGCTATTCTCAGGGCCTCATTTTCACACACATTTCTCACACACACACACACAGTGAACTGCCTATTAGAAATACAGCACAGTCAACAGGAAGTGTTGATGACTTACTGGGATGGGCTGGTTTCAGTCGGGGTGCACCTGCTCTGAGGGGAGCCCCTGGACTGGGGGATCGGATGTTTCTTGGGGGCGGATCTGAGGAAGAGATCAAGTACAGAGAGTGAATGTAGAACCTACAACTTCACTTCATCAGTTACTTATACTGTAGAAGCTTCCAAACATGGGCAAGTATATGTGCACTACCTTTACAAGTTACTCACAATTTACAAGTTACTCACAATTTAACATTCTAACCTTCTCTCCACACAATGCTATTATAACCTTGGCATGTACAACATTGGCATTCCACTCAATCTCAGGATTCTGTAGTGTGCTACTGTACATTACTACAGTATATTACAGTATTCCAGTATATATGATTACAGTATTCAGATTAAAAAGAGCCTGCGTGACAAGACAGAGAGAGAGAGAGGGAGCGCTCACTCATTTCGCGGGGAATTCGTGGCATATATCCCATCAGAGGGGGCACTTCCGGACACTCGCCGCCAACCGCTGAGGCTGACGGAAGAAGCAAGGCGCATCATTAGCTGATACGGAGGCCAAAGTATAAAGCCCAACATGGTCCTAACATTGACAGCCAACATTACATCTGGCTGCCATCACTTGGAGGGCAATGGAGGGCATCATGGAGGCCAATCATAAACCACCACAATCAGCAGATCTGAGCGGCCACGTCACAAGCGGGGTTAAAGAAGCAGAAAAGACATTCAACCCTCTGATTGGTTTCCCCATTAAAACAAACAAACAAAACAAACATGTTAAGGCAATAGGAGGATATTTCACCTGAGTCCAAAACCTGTTGCTCAAAATCTGCAAAATGGAAACGTGTACAGTGTGTAAGCGGGGCATGCAGAACACAGGAGTTAGAAATGCATGCACATACACATGCAGACAAAAACACACACACACACACACACACACCTGGTCTGATGAGGGAGATTCGGCTCTCTACGGGCGCGCTCATGATCCTGTTGAGCAGCTCCTTCACCGCTGCAGCGCTGGAGTGGTAGGCGATCACGGTCTTGGAGTCCAGGTTGATACGGGGGCAGTACGGGTCAAATTTGGCATTGGGAGGAAGTTGGACTGCAGCCTATGAGAAAAAAAAAAAAAAAAGACTCTGAATTAACATTACAGGATCATAAAAGAAGTGGCGCTCTTAAAACACTGGCAAAGACACTTCAACGTACTGTAGTCAGCCATAATACACAATATCTCCACATCCACTGCACAATTACAAGAGAACATTCTAGTGTTTGTTACTGTTGTTAACCAATGTACAGCAACGCTGGGATTACTGGAAATGGCCAGGCTGGCTTTAGTAGCTCTGTGCCTATGGGCAATTACAAGATGACATTCTAGTGTGTTCCACACATAATAAACATCCAATTGTTTGTCCCTCTTCTGTTCCTCCACATGACTCCACAGGTACCTGCAGGAAGGCGAGTGAATCTGCTTTGGTCAGGAGGCTGTTGATTTCCGCTTTGGTTTTGTTCATCTTCTCCACGTTCTGCCCAAACTTCTTCGTGAGCGACTGGAGTTTGGTCTGGCCACTCTCCAAGTCCTTATCCACGGATTTCAAGGCGTTCCTCTCGTCCATGTCGATCAGATCCCTGATGAACTGATACTCGGAGCTCACCTGCTTCTTGCGGGCGTCTGCGTCATCCTGCACAACAAGGACGAGCTGACTGGAGCATTCTGGTTCTTTCAACACAATGCAGTGCATGTGTACTGTATGTATGGCTACTTACACTACCATACTGTCCAGTCATTGGGGTACACACTCAAGACTTACCTGCAGCTGCAGCTGCTGCTCCTTCATCTGGGCCATAACAATGTTGTTCTTGTCAATCTTCCTATCCAGCATACTCAACATACCCCTCAACTCAGACTAGGAAAGAAGAAACACACTCTTAATGTTGGCACTATTACACATATTCAACCTTAATGTTGAATGCTGCTTAAAATGTATTCATGCCGGGTCCAGTGGTCCTATTGTGCCTTGCAAAAGTAAGAATACAAAGTTGCACAAGTTCTTCTACAACAGTAGGCAGTGTTATTTATGTAGTAGTGTAATTTAAGTTATTTAACATTTCGACCAAACATTCAATGAGTTGGTTGTAGGAAACTGGAAAGCAACAGTAAACATCAATGTCAGTTACTGCTTCTTCAACAGCTGAAAGCAGAGAATTAACCCTAAACTGACAGACCTCCTTCTTCTCCCGTCTCTCCTGTGGGGTGGTGTAGTCGCAACCTTTATGCACCTGCTGAAGACAGGCGGTGCAGATAGTGCATTCATGTTGCAGGCAGAAGAATTCCATGATCTTGCCGTGGTCCTGGCAAATCCGTTCCTGAAGGTCTCCAACGGGGTCGGTCAGTTGGTGCGCCCGGAAAATTGGATTTTCCTGGTGCGGTTTCACATGGTCTTCACAGAAGGAGGCCATACATGTCAGGCAGGTTTTAAATGCTTTGACCTCCATACAGGTGTCACACTTGATGACTTCTGGTCCCTTCATCGTGGGTGGTGGCTCTATGGAATCGCAAAGGTCCGACACAGAAGACTTCATTCTGAAGGTGTTGGCAACGGTGCTGAGGACGGTGTTTTTCTTCAGCTCGGGCTTGCTCGGGTAGTGGTGCCTGCACTGAGGGCAGAACAGCAGGAAACTTTCTTTCCACGTCTCGTCCAAACAACCCTTGCAGAAATTATGGCCGCAGGGCAGTGTGACGGGATTGTCAAAAGTACACAAGCAGATACTGCATGTCAGCTCCTCTTCCAGGCTGAGCAGCGATGGCATGTCTTCAGCCATTGTTGCGCGCGGTCGATCACTCTTCAGTGCGTCTGGTTACAGGGGAAGGAAAGAAACGAAACTTAACGTTGAGGCTGAAACGAAACTGAACTGAACGTGGAGGCTGAACTAAACTGAACCGAGCCATTGGCTAATAACGTTACTGCGGAAGTACCAGGGTATTCTGAATGTTAAAAACAATATAACTACGTTCATATGCTTAATAAAATTTTGAAGCCTTCAACAGATATAACACAACTCGTTTCAAACAAGCTAACATTAACGTTACCGTACAATATTTGTAGATGGTGTTTCTAGGCTAACGTTTACTCCAAATGATATTAGCCTACTAAATCAGGGTAGATGTTAAACAGTCTACTGTATATCAGCATAACATTTCTGTCATTGTTCTTCTAATTAATGTATTAAACCAGGACTACTTACCACGAAGTTGTAAGTTGAAGTTGTAAAATGTCAGATCAACTGTAGGACGCTGACGCTCCCAGATGACTGAAATAGGCGAAATCACACTGACGCGCAGCTGGGCAAAATCAACTTGAACCCGAACCCTGGGCGGGCACTTTTATCAACTGTCTCTAACCGCTGACGTCAGTAAAATATTATTTTTGTTTTCCGCCTGGACAAATGTTGATTCGAGAGTTTTTTTTCTGAAATGTAACCGTGATGATAATAAAATGATAATACTTTGATTGAATTTAAAATGTATTTTATATACTTTTTACAATACATTTCCGTTTAATTCACATTTTGTTTCCAGGGTGATTATAGGCCTAGAATTCTACTAAACAGATTTGTGCTGTTGGTAGGTGCCATATGTACCTATTTATATCTGTCGGCTTAATTTAGTCTTTAGTCCAAAATTGTATGCTGAGCGCTTCGCAGAGATTTGTCAACAGTGACCTCTAGTGTGTAATTTGGGCTGTGGAGAAAGGGCGTAGGCCTAGAGGTCTAGAGCCGGGGGCTTCTCTAGAGGTGGCCAAACTAAAGCCCCAGGGCCAAATCTTAATTTTGCATTGGCCCTTGGCATCCATAGAAATAAAGAGTATAAAGTGCATAATTCTATGCTTGGCATCTATTTTTCAGTATGCGGCCGGCAAGCAGAAAAGTTTGGCCACCCCTTGCCTACATGAAGCCTACCTTGTCCACTGTGTGGAGCGAATGAAATTGATTGATCTGGAGAAGACATGAGCTCTAAGGTATCAAAGCCTAAGACCTTAGAGCAAATATATGGGAAAGATGTACAGGCCTATAGGCTACAACCAACCACATCAATAGCCTGCTCAGTGATATGAGTAAATGCAGTAGGCTATACAATAGAGTTGTTATGTTTCTACTATAAATCAGTGAGCAAACCATTGGGCTACAAAACCGAATCAGAGAGATCAGTGTTTTGTCAAAATCAGTTGAAACTTGTAGCCTTCAACAACAATCTTGTAGACTACAGGTGGTAAGATGTCCTAACATTTTTTGATTGCAAATGTTTTTGAGCAGACCTAAAGCATTCTGCCTAAACTAGCCTATTCTTAATCTTAAACATGCAATCATGGGTATAAAAGGGTGGTCCTCTAACACTTGTCGCCTCTATCAAGTGTGTAACATGTGATGCCAGCAGTGGCACTGATTGAGAAATAGGCCTACTCAAAAAAAAAAAAAAGAATTACTTGCAGAGTTTTAAAATTTGTGATAAATTGACATCAACGCCCTATTTGTGGTTGCGGGGGGG
>JASCQY010000104.1:2820199-2832207 GCA_030264315.1 Sardinella tawilis | reverse complement strand
GCATGTACTTCTGGTGACTGGGCCTTGCCGCCCCCCCCCCCCCCCCCCCCCTGTCTGTTCCACGTGGATTCATGTAGACAGTTAAGTATATAGTTGGCTGACATTGTAGGCCTATATTAGACTTTCAGTGTCCTAACATTTTTGTGAGATGTAAATGTTGTACAGATTAGTTCATTTATTTTAAACTTGGAGAGAAAAAGGTAGCCTATGCCAGCTTCGGTATGGCCGCTATGCGTGCGTCACTTTCCCCAAATCAGAGGTGTCTTCAGGTCAGGGTTATCAGTCGTGAGCTTGTAGCAAGACGCGTGGTAGTGTTCGAAGGCAGAGGTTCTTTAGCCCAAGCGTCTGACTACTGCGGTAGTGATGCTGTTCTCCCTGAGCCAACACCGTTAGACTTTCTTTGGAGTGCATCTTAGACCTACAACTTTTGCGTCCTTTTTTTCAAATGTTAAAAACCATAAAGACCAACGAGACGATACGCCTAAGGGCCGAAAGTCCCGCAGGTCCAGTTGAAAGCACAGGTCAGCCCTGCAGATGAGCGGTCAATCAGAATGCCATTTGCATGGAATTTGTCGTTTAACAAGACACCTGTTGTTAATATCCGGTTAAATCTATCTTGTATTGCGTTTGCTGAACTAAGTTTTTTTTGTGAAAAATAAAATAATTGCATAAATTAAAAAAATATGTTGAATAAACACACGACTATTTCTTTTGTCAAAATGTTTTGTATGAGTTTGGCAACCCTTGGCTGTAGCAAAAGGCAACATTAGCAACGAGAAATGACTGAACCACGAAATATCATCAGTTCTAAAGTTTAAGTGCTACATTTAAAAATCCTTTAAAAAAAAGTCCCTTGAAGATGCAGCATGCTCACGTGTTGACTGTTGAGTGTGGGGGAGGAGAGGTGGGGGGGCGAGCCATTCCTCTCTGGCATTGGTAGCAGCAGCCTCTAGCTGGAGGCTAACTCATGTGAAAATGGGTAAGTGTACACATGAAAGTCTAGAAAGAATTGATAATCACTTTGAGACAATATAGTTTGCTAATCCCAACTAATGAGACAGTACTTCCGTAAAGAAGCATATTTCCAATGTAAGTTAAAACCGTCTACTATTGCTGGTTCTGCGACACTCGGCAACCCCCAGTTGTCTAAAGTTTAACATCGGCCTAATTACAGGTATGACGGCTATTTAACTTGAGAATGTGTTGTTTTAGAAAACCCCACTGGTAAAACCGCTTCGGTTTACTTTGGTTGCTATAACTTAACGAAACAAATGAAACTTAACTACAGCAATGATTGTCTCCGCGTTATAGGCTAACGTGACATCCAAGGAGCCTGTATGTGACATAGCAAAGTTAGGCAATTTGGCAATTTTGTTCTCTTCAGGTAGACAGAAAAGTGTTGGTGAGGTGGGTCTGCCTCAAGTTGTGCCGCAGTCTGCGTTGTATGTGAAGAACCCCCTAGATCAGTCCAAGGCCCAGATTCCGCCAAAGCAGCGGTCATGGAGGGCTCCAAGAAACAGGTGGAAGAAACCCATAGCCGAAAATGACCATTTCCCCCCGCCTCACGAGCCATGGACTAAAGAGGATTGGGAGAAGATAAGAAAATGCTCTGGAAACCAGAAAGAGAACCATTACCTGCATCGTCATGGTGAGTTAGCTGCTACAAATTCTGTATAGGCCTACTTAATGGCATTTCGATTGTTTTAAAGGCAGGATCCCCTGGGTTTCAGGATGGGTCTAATCATGAACTCTTTAAAACTGAATCATTCAAGTATGCATGCCTTCACACATATGCACATTCACACACACTCACACCCAAACACACTCTCTCACTCATCCCTGACATGTGTGTGTTGGTGCAGGTGGAGGGGACTTAGGAGGAGCCCAGTCCCAGACGGGGGGCCCTACGCAGCCCCCTAAGGTCCAGCACCACCGTCACCGCTGGCCACGCTGCAGGAGACGCCCCAGAAAGAGCTACTTCAAATGGAGGAAGTGGAAGGTTGCAGAGGTGGAGGAAGACCTCCCTCTGCCCCCAGTGTGTGAGCACAAGCGTGTGGAGCACGAGGACTGGGACCAGGAGCTTAGTGAGCAGGCAGACGGGGACGAGGATGACAGCTATAGCGGCGCTTTTAGTGAGTCTCAACATGAGGTGGAGGAGGATGATGATGCTTAAGGCAGCGTTTGAGTAATGTTTGAGCAACGTCGATTGGCAGCGTTACTGAGTATTGCTTATCTGAGGGAGGTATTAATCCTGTTGATATTGGACTACCATGTGGCTCGTTTTTTCTGGAGAATGTTAATCATCATTCATTAGGCAAGTTTTCATGGTCTGCCGGTTAGAGCAAATTGAACCAGTTACAGTATGTGCTTTCCCAGCATCATTGCCCAGAACCTTGCACTATGCATCATCCCCTATGTGACCAGTCTAATGCGTAAGCAGTTCATTCCCCACGCACAAACACATTCTTTTGCAGACAGCAACAGGTGTGAACTTTGCTCTAGGCAAACCTTCATCAAACCTTTTTAATGGGGGTTAGTGAACTCGGTAAATGTCCCCAATGACCTTCCTCCCTTCAGTAACCTGTACCGCTAGACTATGCTCGCGTTGCTATGCTATCGCTGGCCTGTGTGAGCCTGAGCCTGAGGTGGTGCGTTTGGCCTTGTCTGCAGGTATCGAGGACGTCCTGACCGTGGCCCTGATGAAGCTGAGCGTGGGGCCGGGCACCAACGGCCGCGTGCTCTCCCTCTACAACCCCAGCATCCACCACATGCCTCCGGTCAAGTGGGAGTACGGCAGCCGCGGCACGGTGGAGGGGCAGTTCTCGGACGCAGAGGAGTGATGGCTTCCTCGGCTTCCCGCTTTCGTTCCTCGGCTTGTTTGACCACTCATGAGTTTGATTTCCTCACTGGCCTCCTGGTTACACTGTCAATATTATTCTCTGTCTGTCAGTCACAGGCTGTGTAGTAGAGTATCACTTAATGCTGTCACTGGAGTTATGGATTTCTACAAAGAGAATTAAGAAGATTACTTGGAAAAAAAAATACTTTTATTTGATTTTAATTTTAATTATAATCACTTGTCATTTTATAATGCCCAGTCATCTTATTAGGTATTTATTTTGGCATCTTAGTTACTTTATCATGTATTTTAATTAATTGATCAAGTGATTTAGTTTCAAATTAAAATAGAAAGTTCAGATTTGTTTACCCAAAGTATTTGGTCAAACCAAATTTGAAGGCAGCTACATTACAGTTAATTCATCAACTTTCAGCTTTGGTTCCTGTGCTTTGAGTGGATTGAGTGTGTGAGTATGGCAAGGGGGAGTTCAATGTTCTGGATCTCTGGAACAAAAATAAATTCAGCATTCCAAAAGAACATGCGTTTCCGATCTGAATCATTCCATATGTTTGCTTGCTAGAATGCACTCACTGACACGGAATCTCCCGGCTCTGCCATGCAACTACAAATCTAATGGTTCCCAAGTTTCTCCCAGTCCCAGAGACAAGGATCATCTGCTTGGAGCACAAATCATTCCGAGGGCAAATTTACTTCCTTAGACCTGATGATGTATGTGGGTAGCCTCTGAATTTGGACATTCTGTGCAGCACATGTGCAATCTTAATGTACAGTTAAGTATGCAGATGGCACATTAAATTGTTGAGGACAGTTTGTTCTGAGGGTCCTCCAATAGTACTTTGTCCACTATCAACAAAGCAGATAGTACAGAATGCTGTATGTCTTCCATCATGTTCAAGTCTGTAGCAGTGTTTTATATCCACTAGGTGGCAGTAACTATCAAAACAAGAAACGTTGCAGTTCACGGAGAGAAAACGGGTAGGCCTACTTGAGATTTATTTGAAGTTCTTTTTGAGTTATGTCACAGATAGGACCCTCTGACGAGTACAAAATATAACATGGAGAACTCGATAATAGTCATTATAAGCAGTAGCCTAAGTTTCAAAATGAGATGTAGGCCTACATGTAGATATACTGTCATTTGGGTTTTTTTGTGATTAGGCCCTATTCATTTTGCAAACTTTCTCTACGTACCTCAAAGTAGATAGGCCTACTCTTTCAGACTTAATTGGGTCAGACAATTAACACATGAGCCTGATATTCCATGCATTCCCCCTGAGCAGGGGGGTGAACGCCATGGCGCTGAGATTGCCCAGAGAAGGTAATTGTCGCTAATGTGTTAGAGCTGAAGCACCTCGTGCCTGTGACTCCCTCGCTCCTCGTGGGGTCATTCTCTGGCTCTTCCGCCGGTCATTAGCGCCCACTTGTTGCTCGCAGCTCCACTCGTGATTCACCTCCGCATGCCGGGTGGAAAATATGGAGATGCTTTATGAATGGGGACATGGTGTGTCTAGGTTAACCGTTAAGGGTAGAATTGCTCATCGGTCTTAAACATTTTTCTTCTTCTTCACTGAAGCAGAATGATATATAGTGCTTCCCTTTATTGAATATTCTAACAGGATACCACAAGAATGTCAGAATTGTCCCTATGAGTCAACACTTCTGCTTTTGTGGGGATGTAGTTTGGGTGGTGTTTCTTTTCTAAGGTTCAAATGGAAATGTCTAGCAGTCTAAATTAGTTGTCATTTTTGGCAGCCCTCAATGACCAGCTTAAGTCCATCTCAAGGAACTTTGTAAAGGTGGCCTGTCGCTTGACAAAAGCCACTTAGACTTTGTAATACAGTACTGTATGTGATTCTGACCTGTTTAGGTAATTAAAATTTATAACTCACAACCATCTGACCTTGTATGCTGTGATGTGACTCATCATCATTCTTTCAGAGTTTTTTTTTCTTTCTTTTTTTTTAAGTCTGTTCCAGAGGTGACCTCCACTGATCTCTTCGGCACCACATCCTGTGCCTAACTGGCCAGGCTCCCAGATAACCACACACCGGCACCAGATGTGGCTCGGTGATTCATCACCCCGTTGGGCCCTCTCTAATTTGGTAGTGATCATGGCGCCTGGTGACTCAAGCAGCCTGATAGATCTGGAGCAGGACTTGTGATGTGGGCGTTCACCGGATGACATGGTGAGAAGGGGGGGGAAGATCTGGTCTAGTTTGGTCTAGTTTAGTCTGGTTTGGTCTGGTTCTCCCCTGTTTGGTTGGCGCCATCTTTCACCAAGTATGACACAGAGGGAAAAACACCCCCCCCCCATCTCACGGCCTTCAGACAACTGCAGGGTTCCTTTCCCCGGGTAGAAAAATCGCCTGGATGAGGAGGTTGAAATTCTGTGTGTTTGTTGGGGGAGTTATAGCCCCAGTAAGGGATCTTACTGTGGTAACCACTGGCAAACAGTCAAATAAATGAAAGGCTAGGCAAATCTGTCGAACGTTACCCCGCATTAAATATCGCTCTGATGCAATGTCATCCAGTCCGGCCTGCCAAGAGCGAAGAGAAGGGTCATCCAGAGGGGTCACAGTCCTCTCTCTGTTCTTTTTCTCGGCCCCCTAAACCTCTTCTAACCTTCTCCTGTTTTTACATCTGATTGTTTACTGACTTTTCACAAACCATTATTTGTGAAGACCGATTATTTAAAAAAAAAAAAAACATGTTTAGGAGTGAACACTGGACCGGTGTGACTCAACCGAATTTGGGCTCTCAGGGGTCTCATCAGACCCACCCCACCCCCCCAACATGCCGTGGAAAAGCTCGATCAGGAGGCCTCTGCAGCCTCTGACTTTAGTCTCTCCATTAGACCCACAGCTTTGCGCTGACTTTGCAATAGATGTCTGTCGGTCACAATTACACCTGTGAGTGTGTGTGTGTGTGTGTGCGTGCGGGGGTGGAGGTTGATGGCGTCAAAATGGAGCCGGATCAGATTTTGAAAAATGCCGCCAGCTCATTCTAATTCTTCGCCATGGTCCAGCACCTGCCTGTGGGCATTACTGTCCTTGCTTGCCCTCCTCCTTTGTCTAAATGGAGACTGAAAGGCTGAATCTCTGTGTGTGTGTGTGTGTGTGTGTGTGTGTGTGTGTTAGTATGCCTGTGTGTGTGTGTGTTTGTGCACACGCGTTTCTGTGTGTGTGTGTGTGTTAGTATGCCTGTGTGTGTGTGTGTGTGTGTGTGTGTGTGTGTGCACAATAGGGGTGAGGGGGTTTACCGGTGATGCCGTATGCGGCTGGTAAAAGGCCGGTCAGACTGCAGTGGCGCCGCAGACCCAGCAGGGGGCATCTGTGCGCAGTGGCGGCGCTCTGGGCCTGGCTGGGCTGTGCTGCGCTGTGCTGTTAGGATGCACGGCTCGTCGGCGGGGAGGAGGAGGTGGAGGTGATGGTGGCGGGGGTGGTGGTGGTGGGTGGGGGACGTGGGCAGCGGCGGCGTAGCGCAGCCAGCCATGACGCCCGTCTAGCGCTGCCTCACAGTCAGATGTCTGGGTCAAGGTGCTGGATAATGAGTCCTCCACAGACTGGACCAACCGGACAGAACGACAGAGAGAGAGAAAGAGAGAGAGAGAGAGAGAGAGGAAGGATAGATAGAGGAGTAATAGTGTGTCAGTGGGGAGAGGGCAGAGTAGAGGACAGAAAACTGGGAGAGAAAGAGAGAGAGAGAGAGAGAGAGCGACGGATGACAGAAGGGGATGATAGAGAAAGCGAGGGAGAGAGATGAAAGAGGGACTCACTCCCACAGGCTGGACTGGACTGTCTCTAGGACACGCATTGTCTCCTCTGTTTTCTGTAAACAAATTTGTTGTTGTTGTTGTGTGTGTGTGTGTGTGTGTAGTGAAGGACTGATTTATTTTATAATCAGTCAAGCTAAGATATTGAGTCGCTGTGTTTTGCTATAATTCACAGCATAATCACGTCTGGTCTGAGCCGAGCCCAGCCGAGCTGGAGTGAGTGAGTGAGTGGGATTCTCTGCATGCATGCTGCTAGTCGGTTAGCATGGAGGCACTCACTTCAATGCTTCTGTGAATGGATGCTGAATGAATGACCTCTCACAGCTTCCATGTTCTCAGGGCAAAGAAAAACAGATAGACTGTTAATTATCATCATATACTTTCTACACTCTATATCATCTTTGGAACCTCCTAATATGATCGTTCGAGTCGGTCACACCAGTGCCCCCCTCTTTGCTCCGAGGCCTTGTAGTGTTGGAAGGCGTTCTGCGGTGGGGTCCTGTGACTGTGGCGTGGGTCTGGGTGCGTCGAGGCTCCACAGTGGCGTGTATTCACTGAGCGCTCAACACTTCACTCGCCCTCCAGACACTGTGGCTTTGGTGGCCTCTTGCAAAACAGCTCACACTTTCACTTTTATGAAACTGTGGAGTGTTAACCAAAGGAAACTGTTATCTCAGAAGAGATAGTACTATCTCTCTCTCTCTCTCTCTCTCTCTCTAGTACTGTCTCTCCATGTCGTCAAAGTTTAATACAATAGATATATAGTTTTTTTGGCTTAACATTAAATATATAGTTAACAAAATAGTTACAACAATAACAAGATTATTATTAATATATAGTTAAATGTACCCAGAGCTACCCCCATGACTGTGCAGCATTCTTTCTTTGTTTATCAGAGTGAGCCTTTTGGGAAAATAGCAAAATGTGTAAGAAGAGTCAGGAATCGATTTGCTAGGAGAGTTCTTGCTACAGATGTGTTGCCAATGTGTGGACCTGTCCCCACCCCACCCCACCCCACCCAAGCCCACCCAAGCCCTTCACTCTATAGTATGCGAGGCTCTATACAGTGGCTTGTCATCATGGTCACTAAACGGTCATGCATGCACACAGTAACCTTGGACTGGCACAGGTGTTATCAGTGAGGGCCCTATTGCCTGGCACAGGTGCAGTCACCTCTCCTCCCGTTGGGCTATCAGCGAGCCTTCACAGGGGCATAGGTGGTGGGCACACCCCGCACATCCGTTGGGAACCCTGTCCTCATTCCGACTGTGGCGTGGCGCTCCGATAAGCCGACACACACCTCCCTCCCACGCCCCTGCTCGGGATGCATTGAACAGGAATGTGCTTATTCCAGTTGGGAAAATAGGGAAATTACTCACAGGCTTATCTGAAGAATCCCAGAACAGCATTTTTCTGTGTCTGGGGGACTTTTTTTTCTTCTCTTTTTCATTGAGAGAAATGTAGTGCATTCTTTCATTCTTTCATTAGCTTGGTTCTGAAAACTATGGCTGAGCTTAGCAACATGCTGGGGAGGAAGTGAGTGTGTCTTCAGTTCACTCAATTCTAGCAGAAGTGATGTCTAACATCTTGTAATATTTTTTCAATTTCAGTTTTTTTTACAGATCACATTTGCAGATATATTTTGTAACTTTATTTAATCTTTATTTATTGTACACAGTACAAGTACAAAGTACAGTATATAAGCATACACTCACACATATAACTAAATGTACATATAAAATAGGTTTTCACCACATCTCACACTTTAAAAAAAGCATTTCTAAAGTTAGAAGTATATCTATATATTATATATTTAGTATACAACTACTGTGAGTTCTTGGGTTAACATTTCACTATGTAATTTCTGTCTCAAACCAAATGCTGGTTGGAATTTGGCCGATGCCTCCTCGACAATGTAGCACTGTGCTTCAATTCATTCATTCATCCATCATTCAGACTACACTGCATCTTCAGAGTTGAACATGTCCTTCTCTGCCGTGACAGCCACAGACACAAAAAAGAGAGAGAGAGAGAGAGAGAGGAAGGGAGGGATGGTGAGAGTACTGGAGAGGCAAAGAGATGGAAGGAGAGAGAGAGGAAGGGAGGGATGGTGAGAGTACTGGAGAGGCAAAGAGATGGAGAGAGAGAGAGAGGGAGAGAGAGAGAGAGAGAGAGAGGGAGGGAGGGATGGTGAGAGTACTGGAGAGTCAAAAAGATGGAGAGAGAGAGAGAGGGAGGGAGGGATGGTGAGAGGACGGGAGAAGCAAAGAGATGGAAGGAGAGAGAGAGGGAGGGAGGGATGGTGAGAGGAATAGAGAGGTAAAGAAATGGAGGAAGAGTCAGAGAGGGGGAGAGAGAGAGAGAGAGAGAGAGAGAGAGAGAAGCCCTGTGCCGACTTTGGCACACTTTAGGAGCAGTTGTGTGCCGTGGTGTTGCGAGAGCCGGCGCTGAATCCAGGACAGGCAAGGTCGCCGGCGGTGATGGAGTGCTGGTAGGTGCGGGTGACCTCCTTCACTGGGAAACAAAGGCAGAGGGAGAGGAGGAGAGGAGAGAGAGAGAGAGAGAGAGAGAGAGAGAGAGGGAGAAAAAGAGGGAGGGAGAGAGAGTCGGAAAGAGAGAGAGAGAGAGGCTCGCTCGCTTCGCTGCCGCCTGGCCCACTTTCTGCCTCCCTCCACTGGGTGCTGGCAGGGAGAGAGGGCTGTTGCAAGCGTACGTGCTCACGCACACACACACACACACACACACACACACACACACACACATACACACACACACTCCCATCTATTTTCTGTTCCACATAGGCATTCCCTCTCATATCCTCACATGTTCTTTGTCACAGATTTTCTTCAGTGCCCTTTTCTCTCCTCCGCTCCCCCACCTGTGTCTTAATAGGAGCTCTCCTCTGGCATGCAGTACACATGCAGATACAGCCATTCATGCAGGCTCTCTCGCTCTCACACACACACACACACACACACAATCTCTTTTTCTCAAAATCTTTCTCTCTTCGTCTCCCTCCCACCCTATTTTTCATTCTCCCTGAGATAGTGATTCATGCTCTTTTTCACACACACACACACACACACACACACACACACATTCAAGCACTGAACTTTGTTCGAATTCTGAACTTTGTGCTAATATTGCTTGAAGCACACCCATTCCTGTAGTACTCTCTGATTAGGGCTGACCTGTGGTAGATAGGGGAAGCATTTGGAGTATCTCAAACATGTGCAACACACACACACACACACACACACTTTTTTACGTTGTGTTCTTCATCAACCCCAAGTTCAACACTCCCCAGACATATTTCTAGCTTTTCAATCAAAATGTGTGTTTTGTGTGTTTAGGCTATTTGTCAGAGTTCAAACAGCCATCAAGCATCGGCGAGGTTTTTCTCGCAGTCGGACCTTGCGCATTCTCACACGATCTTCTGGGAAAGGGAGTCCCACCGCCATTTCCTCAGCAGTTACAGTACGTGCTCGCGCACAACACGAGTCTGTCATTTGTGAACCCCACTGTTTTTTATTTATTTTTTTTAACTTCATTAAAATGCAGCGGTCGGCGGACACTTTTCCTGTTGTGTCCGTCTCCCGCATTTATTTCATGTTAGTCACAGCCTGCAGGGCAGGGTTACATTACTGGTGGCAGTGTCCCAGTAGCTGCGCTTCAACAGGACTAAACTGGTAGAGCAGGAGTGTGTGATCCACCCCCATGCACCCCCCCCCCCCCACACACACACACATATACACATACACACATACACACACACACACACACATGCACACATCACAGGCTTGTGGGAGAAATGAAAAGGCTGAGTTTTCATTCTAATCACTGGTCTGTTTGCAAGAGGTAATGGGTTTTATCTGCACAAAGCATAGCAAAGCATGTGTGGGAGGTGGACAGACAGTATGTGTGTGTGTGTGTGTGTGTGTGTGTGTGTGTGTGTGTGTGTGTGTGGGATGGGGGTTTGGGGGGGCTGTCTGTTCTGTAACTCAAGGCTCCTCCTGGCACAAGGTGGTGGAGGGCCCTCAACTCTTCCCCCACACACTCTCACACACACACACACACACACTCACTCACATACACACACTCACACGTACACAGAGGGTCTGCATCTCTGTCCTCACTCAACACCAACCTTAGCCTGTGTAAACCATCATGGCTGCTGGTTCTTTCTGCAGTGGGAACAGTTCTCTCTCTCAGACCTAATAGAGGCCATTACAGCGGAGGGCTTACATGCCACAAAGCAGGCTGATCTGAGGACAGTGGCTGTCCTTCCGCCATCACTGTGGACTATTGCTGATTTTCAGATCATTTCAGATCCTTTTTTTACTATTTGATAAGTATTTTTTGTATTGTTGTATGCAGTGGTTGTTGAGTGTGTTTTAGTATTGATATTCACATAGTGGCCAGGCTTTACTAAGTGTCTCAGCAGTCCTAAGAATGTCAGCTGTTGAAATAAAGAACATATGAGATAAAATAATAAATAAATTGAAGCATATTTCAGTCGTTTGTATTCTGATGGCATGTAGGGCACACAAAAGCAAAAAAAACAAAATGGCTGACTCGTACTCTGGTGTCAGTCCTGTGAGGATGATTAAACATGAGAGATGACCCAGTCCAGTAATACAGGAAGCACGTATGTATGCATGCATGCAGGGGTGAACGTGGCCCCTGGTTAAATGGTGTCAACTATGTTCCCAAAGTAGCATGCTGCTAACGTGCTCTTTGACACCTCTAAAAGTGTGTGGTTTCTTCTTCCTGGTAAAGCGCAGGTAAAAATATTCCGTTCCGTGAAGGCTCTCTCTCTCGTAGTCTCACTTCACACCTTCTGTGCTGATCGCTCCTCCCAAGTTGTTATCAGATCCAACACTTCCTGCTCCGCAAATGGCAGAAACTCCGGCATCTTAAATCACCTTTCCAAGATGGCAGTTGTCAGGCCGTTCTCCTCTCTCACATATTATCAGGTTATCCTACACCTGCGTCCCCGGGCTCTCGAGAGCCCACAAACACACTAGATCACTGTGTGTGTGTGTTTGTGTGTGTGTGTGTGTGTGTGTTTATCTGTTAGTGAGTGTGCTTGCACATGTATAGCTTTGCAACAGGCAGGGAAACTTGCATCATGCTTTTGTGTAGGTTTGCATCGGTGTGATTGTGTGCATGTCTTCAATGAGCATGTAGTTTATAGGGAGTGTGTAACCATCTGTGTATATGGATACATATGTGGATGTTGATGACTGTGTGTGTGTGTGTGTGTGTGTGTGTGTGCGTGTGTGTGTGTGTGTGTGTGTGTGTGTAAATATGGGAGAAGAAGGTTCCCTGAGGGACCTGAGGACCTTAGTTTGGCCCAGCACGCACGCACACACA